>WEIV01003204.1:5198-24424 GCA_013390005.1 Calyptomena viridis
ATTTTTTTATTAATTTTTTTTTATGTTGCCTTTCAGTCAATGAACTTTCTGTATAGGAATTCAGCTTCTGCTCTGAAAAGTAGAAACTTATCATCACTCATAAAACTGCCATGGTGCTAAGTGACAGTCCCAGGGAATCTGCAGGATTTTCCCATGAAAGATCCCTGTAAGGAGGAGTTAAAGTATTGACTTGCNCAAATCTTTACACTGACAGTTACAAATGACTGACATTTTGTATTACAATTTTATTTCCAATGGCTTCTTTTCTTTTTTTTTTTTTTTTAAATTGCTGGTATGCAAGTGTTCTACTCTGGATATTTTCAAAGGTCTGAGTTTTCTCAGACCTTTTACATCTGAAACCATTCAGTTTCCCCAGTGGCCTTAAGGGAACATATACTGTTTTGCCCTTTTTTCTTACTTTTTTTTTTTTAAAAAAAAAAAGCTTTACTATATTTTTTGAAAGAGATTTCTGGCTTCAAGAGTGCACATGTAACATTTGATTGGTGTTTTACCAATAAATCAAGGAAATTTATTTGCTATATCATTAAAACAAATCCTCTGTTCAGGTAAGCTTCAAATATTTGTTCACTAGAGATTAATTACAGTTTGGCATCAAATTATCTGAAATTTTATTCTTCACTGTTCTTATTAAGCCAAGGCTATACGGGCTAAGTATGATTTTTTTCCCTGTAACTGTTACTCCATAAAGAAGTACATGATTTCCAGAACGTCCAAGCAACTAGGTATTTCCTAACACTTGTATTCTTACTTTATAGAAGAAATTCCTCTAATGTAGTATGACTGTATATTTTTGTTTTTCTGTGAAGTTCTTCAGTTTATTGTTCTTAATGCAAGTTGTCTGAAGGAAATACCTGGAATACCAGGAACTAAAGTGAAAATGCACACATCTTGCATTATCCTGTTGTGATTTGCATCTGTACCATGAAGTAAGCTGGGAAAGAGCAACTGAATTAAAGAGATCACATGGTGTACAGTCAGGTTCCGTGAGTGAAGTATCATTTCTAGTGTTTCACACATAGCTCGCTGAGAGTATGTTCCTTACTGTTAAGACTATTAATTGTTTTCTAATTTGTTGATGGTTGATATAAAGAGAGATTTATGCTCCTATAGTATAAAATCACTTTTATAATTGTCTCCTCATGTGTTATCAGTTTATTTTAAATTTAAATTGTGGTTCATACGATATTTTCTTTACAGAAAAAAAGGGAATGAAATGGAAAACACTGACAGATATACAAATTACAATACTGCTACTGATGTGACAATGCTACAATATAATAGTCCAGATGTTCATTATTCTCAAAAGCTAAAAATAACCTGCTTATTAATGTCACCACTCTTCACTTCACACAATCCTATTTTCCCTTGTAATAAATTGATCTTAAAAAAATTAGAATCATATTGTATCAAAAATTACTTGCAAACCTCATATATATATGTTGTCATTTTTGAGTATTAGAATAGATAGATGCAATCATTAATAATACAATTTTAATTTTAGAAGTCTATTTGTGTTTATCATATCATTATTACTTCATGATCTTTAAATTAAAATATATTTTATGCTATCTTCCTCTAATTTGCATTTAAAATTAGATAACACGCTATGCATACTTAACAAAGAGGAGCATAATTAACCTCTATATGCTCAATATTTTCTTCAAGCATTCCAAGCTAAACACATTCAAGATGTATAATTACATGCAATTATAAAATAATTAAATAGCTCTTTTCTATTATATATTGATTACAACAGAAGCCTGTGCAGTTTATCAACAACTACAGAATATATCTATTCCTAAGTGACAATTCTCATACTTACTACACTTTGAAACAACAGATATTAAAATATATTAACTTAATTAAAAAAATCTGTTCATCCTACTAATAAAAACAGGTAATCTACAAACCTTACAAAAGAATATTGTGGATTCCAAATTTAAATTATCTTTTAAATTTTGCTATTTAAACAACAGAAAGATAGCTACAGGAAGTATATACAACCTCACCTTTTGTGAGTGTTGTAAAGAGTAAGATAGCCAAGTGTATATAATAATCTGATTTTAAAATACCATTATTTTAGCAGAAGTATTTCACACCTGTACTGTACTTTAATGCAGCAGCAGGTGGATGGATTTTTTGGGACCATCTAGAATATTACTATGATTTGTACAAATATAGTACTTTTTAGTGGGACTTAATTAAAAAATTCTCTTGTTATCCAGAATTTATAAATATTTTAAAGATATCTGTTGATTTCTCTTTCATCAAATTTTAAACAAGAAATCATCAATTTTTATAAGGTAAAGAGGGTACACTTCAGTGTTTGCTATTTGGAGGAAATTACCCTTTAGTCTCACTACATTTCTAATCACCTCTGGTTGTTACAATACCCAACTTCTAACATGGAACCTGAGCCCTTCCTGATCAAAACAGTCACTGCCAGTGGGTCCTGTAACAGCAATATCTGGGTGCATAAGGCATATATTGGACACAGACAGTGCCAACATTTCTCTGTTTAAGCAAAATTTAATTTTGCTTAATTCAGAAAGAGAAAATTTTTTATTTTTTTCTGTTGTTGTTGTTGCTGTGCTTTTTTTTTTTTTTTCCCACTGTTGGAAAGACAGAGTAATTGATAAAAGGAATGATAATCTAAATGACTTGGAAATGAGATCTGAAGAATCAGGCTGCTGTCAACACCTGCTGTCAACAAGGAGGTAATAGGACTCTGGTGCCCTTGAGAGAGGACCCTACTGTCCTCTCAAAGGGCAGACACTTGTTACACAGTCACCTTTTGCTTGATGACAGTGGGAATCGTTGAGAAAAACTTACAGTGAAGTTAAGGTGTTTCTGCAACAGCAGTGAGAGAAGGAGCAAACCTAATATATAAAGCTTATCTATTACTTATAAACCAACTTAAAGAGTAGGGGTGAAAAAATGTTATTCTAGATACATAGTTAGCTTTTCTTATGAAACAAAAAGAGATGTAACACAGACACTTCCATAATGATAACTGAAAGACTGACTTTTTTATAGGTTTGTTTTTCTTTCTTTTTTTTTTTTCCTTTTCCAACAGCTGCAGAAAAGATTATGTAAAGGATGAACAAAGAGATTTTGATTTACCCCAGATTGGAAAACCTGGCTGTTAAATCAAGCATCATGTGGAAGTGACTATGTCCTCACACAAAATCCAATCAACAGCAATCGATCCTTTCAATTGTGTAATAAAGTCTTGAGAAGATGAAGCTCTGCCACCAAGATGTGAGTTTGTTTCCCATTAAATAGTCAAGCAATTATTTCCACAGTAAACCAATGTCAAACAGAAGTAAGCAAGGACAATCCTTCATCTATCATTATCTAATATTACTACATTTTGCTGAAGTATTTGAAACACTGGACAGAAAGTATACAGAAACAATAAAAATTAAAATATTACAATGAATTCATTTTTGCAATGAAAAAAATATTTACTTAACTCACATCCTTGTTTGCACTTTATTCTTTCATAAATAATGAAAGAGTTACTGAAATACCTGTCTTCTATTGTTTTAAAGGCTACTCTGAAAATTAGGTACCGTGCAGGTAACACACAGCAGGTACATGAAGGAATTAAAAAAAGTAAAAAACCTCTGAAATTCTGTACCAATGGATATAATTTATCTGTCAGGCCTTTATCTTTCCATCTTCCCCTTCTAATCCTTAGTCTCTCTCAGATGTTAATGAAATAACCTCACAGTACTCAGTGTTCATTTGCATTGTCTCCATTTGCATGCATTTTTGTTTATTCCTTTATATAGTGACTTTGAAAACTTGAATGAATGTGTAAATGAGTAAACTTTCTTCTCTACCTTACTCTCTCATGAGCTTCTTTCTCTAAAGTGTGATGCCTATTGAGGTATTAAATATTCATCACAGTTACAGTACTTTAATCAGAAGTCTCCTGATTAAAAACACCAGAGATCTTATAGAAAAAGGAAATTTTTAGAAAATTACTTTTTAATATATAAATCCAGAGCAAAAATTGATCTCAGGTAACGCAATAAATTAGCGATAGGGAAGTAGTCTTCTTGTATAGCATTTGGGATATTTGTTATTATGGAGGAAAATAACCACAAAACATCTTCTGAAGAAGCTATTGCTTCTTTTTTCCGTTAAATAATATACTCTAATATATTAATATATGATATATTGTATACCAATACATGAAATTTTATAATTCGTAAAATCAAATACATAGTTTCTAAGTCAATATTGACTGAAAATGGATCAACAACTTTTTAAAATCAGATTGCAAACATTATAAAGAATCTGAGACGAAACTTCCAAGCAACTAAAATCTCAATACTAATGAAGTTTACCATTAAGAATTTGAAATATTTGACAGCATTTAATTGGTGAATGTGAAACACCTAGTGAGAAGAAAATTAAAAAAATAAGAACTATTCCTGACTTCTAGCAACAAAAACCTTAAAAGAACAGTAAGTTAAGAAAATGAAATGAAGAACATTTTAACTCTTATATATCTTTCTTCCCACATCAGTATTTTTAGTATTTTAGACCAAACCAAACAATATTTTAAGTTCTTATTTCTAATATGATTTCCTGTGATAAACTGCTGAAAGAGACAAAAAAATGTTATCCACTGTAGAGAAGAGGATGCAAATGTACAGTGAGTATGATTAAATGGTAACATAAAACCTATTAAAAAAGAGGAAAGGCTTGAGTTACATTTAATTTTTATATTTATTGGCTAAATAATTATTGGTAGCCTACTTTAAAAAAAAAAAAGGAGTAAATAAACAAGATATCTATTTGTTCCTGACAGGCTCTACTTAATCCATTACCCCCAAAGCAGATAATTAAAGGATTTTAGATGTGTTGCTGTTGAATTCAATTTGACACATTAGAGTTTATAATCCCTATGACCTCAATTATTGAGTATGAATGATGGCAAACACTACTAATCCAAATGCCTGGTGTCTTAATTTCTTTATAAAATCCAATACTTAGTTAACTGGTTGTGAATGAAGGTTATCTGAATCACAAAACTTCTCAATTTTCATCTTTCAAAAGAAAAAAAAAAGCCAGTTGTCCTGGCAGTGAAGGTCACTGCCATAAAAATGTGAATTGCCTATGATCTGAAATATACAGAAAAGAAGGTCCACAAGGCTTTGTCCTTAATACTGTTAAAAGGGGGAGACTGATAGAAAAATTTCATTTTAGAGAGAAATTGATTCCTTATATATTCTGTTTGGAAATTTTCAGCAAGTCCATGCTGATTGTTTCCATGTTACACTAAGGAATATTTGATAGCTTTGAGGAAACACGCAATGAAGCTGGAGTTGTTTAAAACTGAGAGTCACACTCTGAAGCAGTGAAAGATCTATATTCCAGTTAAAATAATTTTTTGATACATTTCATATTACTTTCTTCAACTTGATATTTTCATACTTGAAAGTTACTGAATAATATGGAACAGGTCCGCCACATCCAGTTCATGGCCAGTCAATAGTGGAGTTCCCAAAGGCTCAATATGGGACCAGACCTGTTTAGTAACTTTATTGATGATTTGGATGAGGGGATCAAGTACATCCTCAGTAAGTTTGCCAACAAGAGCAAGGTGGGCAGGAGTGTTGATCTGACGGAGGGTAGAAAGACTCTGCAGAGAGATCTGGACAGGATGGATCAATGGGCTGAGGCCAATTGTAGATTCAACTAAAGTGCCAGGTCCTGCACTTCGGTCACAAAAACCCTATACAGCTGGAAAATGGCCCAGCAGAAAAGAACCTGGAGATGCTGATCAACAGTGTCTGAACACGAGCTAGCAGTGTACTCAAGTTGCCAAGAAAGCCAACAACGTCCTGTCTTGTATCAGAAATAGTGTGTCCAGCAGGATTAGGGAAGTGATTGTCTCTGTACTCAGCACTGATGAGGCAGTGTCCAGTTGACACAGTCAAGTACTGTGTCCAGTTCAGGGTCCAACAATTGAAAAAAGGCACTGAGGTGCTAGAGCACGTCCAGAGAAGGGCAACAAAGCTGGTGAAGTGTCTAGAGAATGTCATATGAGGAATGGCTGAGGAAGTTGGGTTTGTTTAGCCTGGAGAAAAGGAGACTGACTGGAGACTTTATCACTCTCCACAATTACCTGAAAAAAGGTTGTAGCTGGGTGTGGGTTGGCCTCTTCTCCAAGGAAACTAGCAACAGGACAAGTGGAAATGGCCTCAAGCTGTGCCAAGGAAGGTTTGGGTTAGACATAAGGAAGAATTTCTTCACTGAACAGGTGTGAGAGACTGCATTTATATATCACTAGATTGTTTAATTATTGTGTCAGGCCAACCATCTTGTTTGTGTGTGTGTTAGGGGAGGGGCCATGGTCAGGTCTGCAGCTTCATGGCAGGAGGGGGGTGCATATGGTATGCAGAGCCATGTGGTTAAGCTGTCAATCAAACAAGGCCTGACTGATAGCCCACCCACACCACACCCCTCAGAGCTTTTGACTGGTTGCACCAGGACTCATTCTGGCCTGGAGGGCACTCAATAGTCAATGACTGCATGTCCTGCCTGGGAGGGGTGGCCATGCATGGTCTCCATTTTTGCCCTCCCCCTTAGGACCTGCTGTTGCAATGTGAATTCCACAGGATTCTTTGACAGTAACTCTCTAATTTTCTTGTTTAATCTCTTCTTCCTTCTTTCTTTACTCCTTTAATCTCTCTTTCTTTTCTCTTCCCTAATCTCTTTCGGGTAACTTAAAACCAATGGGTTACTGATTGCTTTGCTGGATGCTTTTATGTTCTGTGGGGTTTTTTGCTGTGTGCTTTTGGCAGAATGCTTCTGCCTTGTTTGTATGTGACCCTTGAAAATCCTTTTACCAAAACACTTAAATTCTCTCTAACTTAAAAGATTTCTTGGGAAAACACTTGTGATTCAAGACATGAAAGAACCATAGACTTTGCAAGAGTTCATGCAGGTGAAATCTTTTGGAGCCTTAAACATAAGTAAACTGCCTAAGCCTCATGTGGCTTAGACTCAGGGTGTTACAACAGGTGGTTAAGCATTGAATCATGGTGCTCAGGGAAGTGGTGGAGTCATCATCCCTGGAAGTATTTACAAAATGACTGGATCTGGCATTTAATGCTTTTGCTTGGTTGACATGGTCGTGTTTAGTCTAAGGTTGGACTCCTTGATTTTGGTGGTCTTTTCCAACCTGAATTACTCTATGATTCTGTGATTATACAGGGCTAAAAACTGTATTCTAGTATTGTGCAAAGTTCAGCAAGACATTGGCCTTGTAAATAAAAGAACAGCAGAGTATGTATGTGTGTGTATATAGATATATATGTCATTGCATCATAGGACAACACTGATTCCTTGTGCAGACATCTTTGTTATTTTCAATATTATGTAGTGTTGCTTAACTGTTTCCCACAGTCATAGAATTGTAGAATCCTTTGGGCTGGAAGTGAACTTGTTTGGAAAATCAACCTTGGCAGTTCATCAGCCTTATCACAAAAAAAAAGTAAAGACTCTGGTACATGTCATAGAAAACGAAGACTTGATCACCTCAACTTTCATGTCTCCTTCCTTATCTCTAAAAACTGCATGTTTTCCATGTGATGTTAGATTGTAGTCCTCTCTGGAAGAAGGGTCGGTATGATATATGAGGGCATTGATGGATATTTTCAAATATTGCAATTGCAGAAAGTGGTGTCTTGTCTTTGCATATTGTGCAAGCTCTGACACACACTACATTTTGGTCTCTTTCAAGGAACCAGTCATCCACTTGCCTGCACCTGAAAGCAAGATAGAAACCAAGAATGTGGATGCCCTGAAGGAGCAACTTTACAATCACCAGATCAAAATATTTTTGCCAGAATATGTCTACAAATTCATATGTTTGTAAAAAACTCTTCCTCTCTCCTTAGGCAAAATGTCTCTTACTCATAATACAATACATGAAAGAGATTCTTCTTTTTTTTAATAGACAATAGACTCTTATTGTCTATTTTTGTGAAACTGTTCTGTTGTTTGAAACAAAGTATTCAAAAAGTGGGTCTATTCCTTCTACACTCAAACCACCATCTTCTCACGTATTCTAGGTTTCTACACTTTGAAGTAAGACACATGGTGTCTTTGTGCATGATAGGCATCTACAATTATGCTTTCATATATGATTCCATTGATACACAAAGACTGAAACCATCTTCTAAATATTTCAGTGAAGACAGATGTTTCCTGGACTTTTTACCTCATTCCTCAGCTAATGCACTCAACAATTATAATGCAACATGATTGGAATTAATGTTCACACGAATGTCATTCTGAGAAGAAACCTATCTTCCATCACAGTGACTGAGTGATGGAAGTTATGTAGCACTAAAATTAAGTTTGTCTATTTCATTGGACTAGTAAATTGCCAGCAAGGAATGAGGAATTTTTGAAATTACTTCAGTGATGAGACCTAAATACCATGTCATCTCCACCTCAATAAACAAGTAATAGTAATTACATTACTATCACTTCATCAAGATATATTTCACTGTGACTATGTTTATTTCCTGTTTAAAGTCAACTCTTGAGCTGCGTTATGAAACTGTTTTCCATACTGTTAGAAGTATTCAAAAATTAAGAATTTTTATTTAGATATTATTAGTCCTTGTTAAAGAAACATCAAAGGTATTGTTTTAGGGTTTTGTTATTGTTATTACTGTTCTTCCATTGTGTTTTTTCATTTTACAGTTTGTATATCCTACTTTTTGAATACTTCTGGAATCAGATTCCTTAGGCAGCCAAAAATGTAAGGGTTAAGTAGGGTTTAATCAAATGATAGAATCAACACCACAAGCACTTTGGACTGCAATGAGTACATAAGAAAAAGAGGAAATAAATTTTCCATGTAGGTAAGGTTTTTATTAAGAAGAAGGTAGAGTTGATTGTCAGCTAATATAGATCACCCCTGCAGCATCAACCTGTCTATTGATCTTTACTGGCTACTGAGGATGGCATTGAACAATACATTTGTGCTCCTTATAATTGTTATGTTAGGTGTATATAACGTGTTTATGCAAAATAAAATTCAGTAAAGAATTTATATTTCATAATATTTTTGGAATATTTTCATGGGGTTTTGTACATGTTTATAGTTGATATAAATCTAAAGACTTCAAAATCCAGCATCAAATAAGATATTGTCATTGGCATCCTTTCATCAACATATCTATGATTACATAAAATGCAAATCAGAACAGAATTTGACCACAAAAATTATGTATAACAGCACACCGTCTTCTAAATAGAAATATTGCATCTCTACATAAAGACTTGCCATGGAAAGAAATAAGCCTTAGAAAGTGTTAGAAGAAAAGTGTTGAAATCATCCAGAAATGGTGCTTAAAAATACAAACTGCTTTTTTCAAGAAGTAAATGATGCTTCTATACTTTTATCTCCTTTTATTTGAGCAGCTGCACGCTGAAAATAAGAAAGGTATATTGATTTTATTTTTTAGTATAACTTTGGGTTTTGAAAATAATATTGAAGTTCGTAAATATATATGGTTTACAAATATTTGCATTCTATAATTGCTTCTACAAAGCAGAGGAAAAGTTGAAATAGAGTAATTCCTTTCTTTTTCTGCAAAGAGCAGCAGAATTTTAAGTAGTTTCTTTTCCCACTGTTCAGTATCTGATATGTAGTGTCTCATCACAATTCCAATCCCCCCCATAAAAGTTCACATGTGAAATGGTGAAAAATAAATAGTCACTAGATTTAGATAACAGGAATTTCCGAAAGTATGATGTGTAGTACAAGGTTCTGTATGCGTGCCATAATGGATTGTTAAGCAGGGTTTACTTTCATCATATTTCAATGTTGTATTTAGAATATCTGTTTAAAACTATGGTGGTATTTAATACAAGTTACATTGATTTGGGAAAATCCAAGGTTAGGTCTTTTATTTGGTACTATACGGGATCTGCTTCTGTTTAAAATGCATGTGTACATTGAAATGGATATATAGCAAATGAATGAAAAATGAATTCATTACACAAATGGTGGTGTTATTCAATTGCCATGAACATCTCTCAAAATCCTCTTAAGTTTAAAATAGATTGCCTAAATTTGAGTAAGAGAAACTCATGCAAAGATTGGTTTTACAGCAGATTCCATATTGATTTATGAAGACATTAATTTACCATTTAGTTCTTAAATTTGACTATTAATAATACTTGACATTCAAAAGATAATTTTTTTATGTTAAAAAAGTCTTGTTAATTTCTTAAAAAGATGACTTTGCACATTAGTGCATTTCTTTAAAGAGCAATGCATTTTTAACAGCTTTTAAACAAAAAGAACTTTCATTCAATTGTCAAGGTGTTATTAAAATACCAGTTCGCATAGTCATTGAAAAAGTGTTGCCATATATTTTGGTTAACATACAGAACATAAATTACTGAGTAATTATTCAAGTAAGAATTAAAATGTTCTAATATTCATAAAGACATAGCATATTTTCCAACTTTTAGTTGGCATGTCATATGTGAAATTATACATTTTCTTGGAAATAGCTTTAAAAGAATTATATAATTTAAAGCTTACTTAATTCTTAGTTAAGGGCAAAGGGAAGTTCATTTCAGTTTAGAATGTGATCACAGAAAATAAGCAGAAGTAATCACATAATTGATAAATATGGTGGTAAAAATTGCAAATTAAATGCTTTGAGATATTGTTGGCAGACAAAGAACAAAAAGAAACACTTTAACTTGTTTAACAGCAAATATATTGTCCACTGACTTCTTTGTCAAAAGAAGCATTAATACTCTTTAACACTTTTTTATATAGCATGATTTTCTAAGAGTCCTAAAACTATTTCATTATAACCCAAATGTATCTCATATCCCACTGAGACAGGTAAAGAGGGAATAGATTCTATGTATATTTCACAGACTAGAATAAAATGAAAAAATAAAAGGACTGAAAATGACAATATCAACAACAAAAAACAACAGATAAAAATCAGATAAGAAAATGGACTGATCTAATTTTGGAAGAAGAGTAAGAAATTCTGGCTTGACATCCATGGCCCATACTAACACTGAGAGCACTCATCATAAAGAAGACTGGAAAAGTGACTGACAAGAAAAGTGAGACTTAAAGGAAAGAAAAAAAAATGAGAAAACTCTGTGAATAAATATAGGCCTGCTTCTATACAATGACAGTGACAAAAAGCATATTAAATCTGAAGAGATTTTCTTTTCTAGTTGGCAGATTGAACATTGGGATCTCAAGAAGAAACTATGTGTTATGTATAAATCAAATTATTTTTAAAAGATGGGATATAAGTACTGAGTAAAAACTCGTGTGGATTCTGAATAAAACTTCATTATAATACCAGAAAAAAAGGAGAAATAAAACTTACAACTTCTAGATGTTCTCTCAGTGTCTTTAGAGAACTTCAGAAATCTGGCTTCCATATGTCTTTGGTGTTAGAGAAACAGGAAAAAAAATTAGTATGAGAAATACTGAAGTATCTTTAAGAGAATGCTGTTTACTGGAGGTTGTGCTAGCAAACAAACTCAGAATCAGAAGACTGATTTTAATTTACATGTCACACAAACACAGAGAGCAGAAGCAGACAAAGTCAATAACAGAAAATTGGTTATAAGACCACAGAAATATACTGTTTAATGATGAAATAGTTGCTGAAAATGAAATCTTATTTCTAACTGGGAGTGCTGTGCAGCCTCCAGCATTCTGTTACATTTCAGTTCCACATTTGTCAGTTACAGAAGGGTTGGATGACATCTGTCATAAAGGTTGAATTTCTAATTTAATTTAATAGAAAAATTAGTTGCAAGAGTGTCATCTCCTGCTCTTTCAGTGCTATGTAATGAGTGGAATTGAGTTTTTCAAATATAGGACTAATGGACTTATTGTGAGCAGCAGTAGAGGAGAGTGTTATGAAAATCTTCCCCAAAAGTTTTTAATGATAGCTCTGATAATTTAAATGGACAGAATGATATGAGGGCGAAACAGCCAAAGTTATCTTTTTCTTCCATTTTCTCAGAGCAAGAGATCTCAGAATATTTTCAGATTAAGGGAAGAAGAAAAATTTGAGACATATTTTAAGCTTAATCTTAATGAATTTCATTGGATGTTCAGAACACAAACCTTTTTCTCTGTTTTTCAAATCACAAAGTAAAAACACAGAATTTGCCAGAAGGCAAAGATTGCATAAAAATAATACACCCTTCCCTCCCCAAAAAAGTGAGAAAATGGAAATTTTTAAGACATAAATAAGTTTTAACTTCTTGACATGCAAAAATATGGAGTATGAGTTAAGAGAAGATTTGTGTGTTTAAGGGGCTCCCCTTTAATTACCATCAATATGCTTTTTCTTATGTTTCTTCAGTGTATTTAAATGACAGAGAATGCAGTTCCAGAGGGAAGGGGCAGGGGGAAATTGACTAGTGTTTGAGATGAATTTATAAGTAGTTCCGGGGCCCTGGGGTCATTATCATCTTTATTGTCCTTGTTCAGTCTCTCTGGGATCTCTCCCCAGCCTGTCCATGACTCAGGACTCATGTCAACCTCCTGAGCCAGGAATGCCACAGCAGGGCCAGCCTCCATTTCTCCAAAGCCCTGCCCTTCATAGCCATAGGCCCCACTCAATTGGGCCCATGTTGCATCCCATCCTAGCCTCTGCCCACCACCTCCCCATGGTGGGGCCCAGTTCCCAAGACTGGGGCTGCCCTGGTACCCCCCAGCTGTCCTGCTCAATGCCGGGATGTGTAATAGTTTGTGCTTGCTAGGCCTTGCCCTAAGAGACCTTGGAGATCAATTCCTCTGCTACCAGATCCCAGCATTCCAGCACTCCAAACCCCTGAGAACAGCAGTTTAAGAAGTGACACGGATGAGGCTTAATTCAGAGGAAATGGATGTCCTGGAAAAACACTAAAAAAAGAATTCAACGTAGAAAGAAATTAATGAGGACAGCAGAGAGATAAAATAAAATTGTATTATTTTCTGTAGCCAGAATTTAACTTATTTTTTCACCGAGACATGCAGAACCAAGACTTAAGCTCTGTTTATTTTATTACTTTTTTTCCTATTAGTTATCAAGAAAGAGTTGACAGTCAAAGTTGATGTGGGTAAAAGAGGTTGACAAGCAAAGCGAAACGAGGAATTCATTCACCACTTCTTATGGGTAGGCAGGTGTTCAGCCATCTCCTGGACAGCAGGGCTCCATCACGCTTAAGGTTTACTTGGGAAGACTCACTCTGAATGTTCTACCCTTTCTCCTTGTCGCCATTTAAGAGGGACAGTGGAAGTGAATTAAAATTAATTCAATATTAAATTTTTGAGACTCGTCTGAGTATAAAGATAGAGAAAACTTTTATTAAAACAGAGAATAAAAATATATGTTAAGAACACCTTTATGTAAAAAAAACCACTCTTATCAAACAATATATGAACCAGAAAATTAAACTAAGTATCCTAAGGCAGGCAAGAAAAAAAAGAAAAAAAGAAAAAGATGTTTTTGGCCAAACCAGAAGCATGTGATGCAGGGAAGGGATCTGAGCTGGCTGCTGAGGCTCTCCGCTGTTAGAAAACAGTCCCTGGTATCCCGGCTTCAGCTACCACGTGGTCTAAGAATGGCGCTGTCAGGTTCTCAAGCAGCAGCAATCCTCCCGGCAGCTTAGCACAGCCAAAAACAAGGAAACGGCATCTGGGCTTTGCCGTTTTATATCATTTTGTCCTGGCCCAGCATACTTTGCAGTCCGCATGCGTGTAAGTCTTTTCCACACTTTTCCTGCCCTAGGAGGTGTAGCCCAGTGTCCATTGGTCCATCTTCTCCCCGCCCCTGCCTATTTCCGGTCCCAAACCACAGGAAGTTTTCTTTGTATTTCACTATGTGTTCTGGTCCAAAAAATAGTGCCTGCCCTCCCTCAATCTCAGCACCCTGTGCTACCCTACCAACACAGCGGCCCGCAGGACTGCAGCCACGGGACTCATGCCACAGCTATGGCATTCTCGACCACTGAGGGATTGGCGAGCAAGCCGCCCCACACCAACACTGCGCTGCACACCATGGTGGGAGCTCAAGTCCTGCATGACCAGTGGCAATGGGGCATCCCCCTTCCTGCCATGGCAGAGAGATCAGACCATGGCAGGACACCCTGGGGTGGGGAAAAAAAGGACCCTTCCCCCCCTTTCCCTGCAGTTGCTTGTAAACAAAGGGGAAAAATTTTTCCATAAAATAAAACCATAACGCTCCTTCTTTCGCCAACTCTTTTTGCTGAGCAAGATACCACAGGGTATAGAATATCCCATTGGTCAGCTGGGATCAGTTGTCCATGTCCTCTTCCAGCCTCTTGCGCATGCCTAGCCTCCTTATGGTGGGGTGAGGTGAGAGACAGAAAGTCTTGATGCTGTGTAAGCACTGTCCAGCAAAAACTAAAGCATTTGTGTGTCTGTCAAGCCTACTTTCATCCCAGATCCAAAATATATCACCATATAAGCCACTACAATGAAAATTAACAGTGTGTGGGCATTTGAATCAAATCAAGTCAGTAGACTAAATAGATACCAAGACACTATTAATCTTGTGAAGGGGACACTTAATTTAATCAAATTAATAATTTAAAAATGGTTTTTACTATATCTGCAATTATTTTCTATTGTTCAATGCAGTTACCCACATAAGTGGCATTTGAGAGGTTTTTAATATAGGAAAGTGACACAAATGGGGTTGGTGGATAACATTCAGGACTGATGGAGAACAGAAGTTCTGCTGGAACAGAAGCAGGAGATCCTAGGACATCTCAAATAACACCAGATAAATTAATCCTTGTTGGACAACTAAATTAAGTCTTACATCTCCATTAGATCTAATTACTCCCTAATTCAGATTGAAACAATTACATATCTGAATTTAGTCAAGATGAATACTTCCCAAGATATTCAGGCACCTTCTCAAAAGCTTTATTGATGCAAACATTAAATGGAATTTTATTTACAAATGTATATAAATGTATTTGAAATAATCAAATAATCAATGCACATTACTAATGCTTCAATTCTGTATGGGGATGAAAGCTGAAAAAAATCCTTACATCCTTTTTATATTATTAACTCCCACTTTTTCTGAAAAGCCATAGCATAACCTGATGTAATCTTAACTAGGAACCTGATGACATAAAACCAACCAAAAAAAGGAGAGATCTGAACTTTGCAGATGAGAGTAGGTATGTCTCAAGAACACTTACATAAAAATTTGGGATAGTAGATCAGGAATTTTCTTGAATTGGCTCAACTACTGTCTACTAAATTAGGATAGACCAGATACAGTTGGCAAGTTAGAACTGAAGAAAGCAGAGGCTCAGATTTCTTTGTTCCTCCAGAAATGTGACAATATTAGAGGGACAAGGTATGAACACCCAGTATCTTCTCTATCTCTACTTCCTCTGTCTCCTAAAAATTCAATTAGATTTGCAAAGTTAATATTATAAAAATGGCTTCCTGAGAGGAATGATTATGTATATTTAGTTATGTTACACTGAACAAATAAGATCATCATGTATATTGGTGAAAATAAAGCAAATCAAGGTAAACCAAACCATAGGATTTCTATTGATTGAGCAATTAATATTTTTTTAAAGTAGAAAAAATGACATTTTTATTGTATTTCATTATTCACTTTGATGGACTGTACTAACTGCAGTCACCACAGAAAGAATATAACTTCCAGAGAGTAGAAGATGGATCTCAATACACATATAATTTGCTTTAAGGATTTTGTTACAGTTATCCAACAACATTCTTGGTTCTCTTTCATAAATATGATGTTTGGAATAGATGATAAAATGTCCCCTTCAGGATAAGATGAAGAATGAAGAGCATTTGATCAATGACCTATGTTTAAGCTTATATAGTAGTTCATTTCTTCACGTCTGACTATTAAGGCTTCTGGCAATCTCAGTATGATTCTTCAGAAATATCTTATGAACCTAAAGAGGAAATAGAGAAGCTTGTATTTCTAGGAAACATTTCTTCTTTAGAAAATATCAATGTTTGCCTAACTTCTCTAAGAATAGAGATGCAAACCCTTGTTACTTTGGGCGGAGGTACAAAGCTACTGATCTAATTGAGCTAATATTCTGTTTCAAATATTGGATTTTTTTGTTTAAATTTATTTTAATTCTCTAAGATAATGCTTGATAATGATATGTGTGGGATTATGTCATTTTTCTGATAGTAATGTTGAACCTCAAAAGGAATAAAAAGGTCTACAAGTTACATACAATTTACATCTGTCTTGGGGTGACTTTATATCCCATATTTGTCTTCCCTATGCCAAGAAAAAAAAAAAAAAAAAAATCTTGTGCTTTTAAAACTGAGCCCCAAGTGCAGAGAGAAAAAACTAGCTAGAGAAATCTTTTCAAAACAATTCTACTGTTTCAAGGTCAATTTTCCTCTGCTGCTGTGCAGTTTTGGTTTTGTTTTTTTTCCGGCAGCCTGGGCTGAAAGGGGGGAGAAAGACACTGGCCTTTGAGTTTTCCACCGAGAGTGCTGCCTGTTTTCTTCAAAAGGAAGAGACTTGGATTTCTGCATTTTCCTGGACTTTTGATTTCTTCTTCTTCTTCTTCTCTCCTGGACTTGTTGGGACATCGGAGTGTCGAGACCTCACTGGGAGGCCTTTTCCACCGGTCTCGGCTCGGGGGCACCCCTGCCTGACCGGCCTGGGACTCTGGAGGGGATTCTGGGTCTTCCAGTCTTCCAGTGAGAGACTTACTTGTTTATTGTTATATATATATATATAATTTGGTGTTTGGTGTTATTGTTATTTTTTTCTTGTGTAGTGGTTAAATAAATAGTTCTTTTTTATTTTTTCCTTTTCACTTTCCTCTGAGGAAATATTTCTTTCCTCAAACCTGGTGGGAGAGAGTGATAGCGGCCTGTTTTTATCAGAGAATATTTATCCCTCTGAATACATTTGTTCCAAACCAGGACAAAATCTTCCCTTGAACTTAAAACATAAAAATTTTTAATACATAAGTGATATTTAACTCTGAAGATATTTGTGGGAGCTTTGTGGTAATTTAAAATGACACAGATTTTTGACCTGAATTTATACCTAAAGACACATTAGTGGTTTCCTATTCAGCAAGACAGAAAATTTTATTATCAGGCAAATTGTTGTTTCAGATCTTTACCTTTTAAAAAAAATTCATACAGTCTTGTAAAAATACGTTGATACAAAGTGTAGTGGACTGTTTGTATGAAATTAACTAGAAATCAGCTTGTATTTATCACTCTTATAAACATATATTTTATTATGGATCTTGTAGATATTTTTGCCCTTATAATTGTTAAAACTCAATTGGAAATACTGCAGTGCATGAAAAATGTCCAGAACAGAAGCTAGAGCAGGATTTTATGGTCACAAAGTACTCTAATATGCATATTACATATTATTATTTTCACTATATTTTTATAACATTACAGCAAATCAGAACTTAGATCAGTCCAGCAATTCAACTACCTAGGAAATATCATTTCCTCAGATGGTAGGATTGATAAAGAGATAGATAACAGGCTAGCAAAGGCATACAGAGCTTTTGGGAAGCTTTATAAAAGAGTATGGTGCAATAAACACCTAAAGAAAAGTACTAAGATTAGTGTTTATAAAGCCATTGTACTGTCTGCTCTTTTGTATGGGTCTGAATCATGGGTCATCTACTGCTATCATCTACGACTTCTTGAACGTTTCCATCAGCACTGCCTCTGTACAATCCTAAATATCCACTGGACTGGCTATGTGACTGATGTTACCGTCCTCAAACAGGCAGAGGTCACCAGTATTGAGGCCATGCTGTTGAGAATGCAACTGCACTGGGCAGGGCACATTTCCAGGATGGAAGATCACCACCTCCCTAAGATTGTGCTTTATGGTGAACTGGCCACCGGCTGCCGCAATAGAGGAGCCCCAAAGAGGAGATACAAGGACTCCTTGAAACAGCACGTCAGTCTTGGCCATATTGACCACCATCAGTGGTCCACTTTGGCCTCAAATTGGGAATCATGGAGACACACCATCTATAGCGCTGCTGCCTCCTTTGAAAACTCATAGAATTAGCCTTGAGGAGAAAAAACATTGCAGAAAGAACCGCGCCTCATCAATACCACCTAAGGAGACTTTTAGCTGTCTATCCCGCATTGGCCTTTTTAGCCACCAGCACGCTTGTAGCAAGCACGGGTAGAACCCTTCCCATATCTTCATTCATGAAGCTTAGCCATGATGATGATGGCGATGACAGCAATAATAGTGTACTTTTGAAATAGTGTTTTGAATTTTTAATGTTTTCTGCTACCATCATGTGAACTTCAAAACTTACGTCTACATTCATTTGCTTGTTTTCTTACCCTCCTTCAGATGTTTTGGGAGGGGTTTAAACTAATGCATTACAATCAAAACAACATTGTAGAGACCACAAAGATTGATTGTTCTGTGTTTTTCTCACAGATTATTACTGGAAGAAGTCATTAAATAGGGTAGATGTAATGCATACTGAAGACACTGCTCTGTGTTGTTCTCAAGAAACACGTACAATACCTTTACTCAGAGGTCACTTTGCACAAGAGTGACAAACATAGGGATTAAATGCAGTTGGTTCAAATTTAACTGAGACACAAATATAATGGCACCAGCAGGATTTGAAAAAACCACTGATAATATCGTGGGAGCATTAAATTTTTCTATTGTTAGTATACATCTTAAAATCTTCATCATGGTGTCTGTTAGAGCCATTGCTACTCTAGGAGTAAGTTTTATAACAGGATAAAATTATACTGGTTTTTTTTCTAGAAATCTTGACAGTATCAAATAGATAACAATATAATCACTGAGCTCTCATCATCTTTTAGCTTGAACCTTCACCAAGGGTGAAGATAAAAAAAAATTCTAAATATCTACTTAGTTTCTACAACAAAATAGATGTTAAATCTAAACTGATAAAAGAAGGACACTGCAACAATCTTTCTAGAGTTTGCTATGAAAGTCTTACCACTGATCCAAAACAGCCTGTGGATTATGACTTCATTGTCTTATTTTCCCTTTTTGTTACCCATGGAGGAAAATAAATCAGGACCAGTGCAAGAGGTTTATGGATCCTAATCAGTAGAGCTGAGCAACACTGTTATGGTTTGACTC
>WEIV01003205.1:3760-26790 GCA_013390005.1 Calyptomena viridis
AAATTCTTCATGCTATTTGACAAATATCTAAAAATAACAATGAACTTAAAACTTCCATATTTTATTTTTATTTTAACTTTGGCAATTATGCTACAGTTTAGGTTATTTGCCACTGTTTAAAATAAATAACTTGTCCATAAGAGGATTGAAAAAAACCCCAAACAAAACAAAAACCCAACAACCCACCTTAAGTCAGTTAAGTATCAACCATGAACACGTGTGCGAAAAGTACATTAGTGGTAATGTGACATACTGAATTATGTACACTCACAACATTTTTGTCTGTGATTTGCAGCTTTTATTTACCTGGACTAATTGTATAGCCAGCCTTAGGAAAAGAAAAATTTTAAAAAAATATTGGCAGGTCCTCTGGGAGTATTGCTGATGGACAATACGGATAATTATTAAGAAATAGGACTTCCATGATTAATTTAATTTGTTTATATACTAAATGTGAACAGGAAAATATGGCTAGGTGAGGAATTCTGAATCTGCTAGTACCTATTTAGGGTTGCAAGGCCAAGGGCAGGACTTGGGTCTTATTCTTAATTTGCCAAGAAAGGTTGGACCAGAGGATCCCTGAGGTCTCCTACAACCCGGTATTCTATGTTTCTATCATATGATTATCTATCAGTATTACTCCCAGAGNATTATCTATCAGTATCAGCTCATGCCAAAATACCCCATGTCTAGTAACTCGTTGATCTTTATTTAGACTGACAGCTATGGCTAACCTTCAGATCTTACTCAAATCCATACTCAATGATCACCAATATTGTAATGACTCCTCCCCAGTGACCTTGAAAAACCACCTGGTTTCAGGTAAACAGCATTCCTTTTTGCCAAGTTTCTAGAATTTATGTGCAAGACTTTGTTTGAGTGCAGGAAGTTTTTAAGTATTAACATAAAAATTCAATCCTTTTGACTTTCAGCACTTCCCTACACCTTCTCTTGACTGTTGTAAGTAGACTCAACTCAGAAGGGGAGAGGATTCTTACTTTATCAGTCTTACCATCTTACAAAGATGAGGGGACTGAAGCACATCCCTTACAAGGAAAGGCTGAGGAAGCTGGGCCTGTTTACCTGGAGAAAAGATGATTGAAGATGTGTAAAAATACCTTCAGGATGGGTGTCCAGATTCTTTTTCATGGTGCCCAGTGACAGGATAAGGGGTAACAGATACAAACAGAAACACAAGAAGTTCTACCTGTGTCTGAGGAAAAGCTTCTTTTCTTTGAGGATGACAGAGCATTGGAAGAGGATGCCCAGAGAGGTTTTGGAGTCTCCTTTCCTGGAGATGCTCAAAACCCACTTGGATGCTATTCTGTTCCATCTGTTCCAGGTGACCCTGCTTAGCAGGGGGTTGGACTAGATGATCTCCAGAGATCATTTCCAGTGCCAGCCATTCTGTTATTCTCTGATATGGGACAAATGCAAAGTAAAGTGAATAAGGAACAAATGCAAAAAACATTTGTCTAAGCATGTTTGCATACATATCTATTCAATCTGGTACATAAACAATGCAACTTAAACTAATTTAAAATACTGTTGAGCAGTTAAAAGTAATAATTCTTAAGAAAACCCAGAGAGCACAACACTGAAATTGTGCTGGAAAAGACTGCATTTTCTTTCTTTTTAAATTTTTCGTCAGCAGTATCAAAACATTGCACTTCTTTTCAGGTTGTGTGACTTGAATTGGTATACTGTATTTCACTTTACTATCTCCAAACATTTAACTTAGTGTCTTTTCATTACTTACGTGGTGAGGAAGAGGTCTGCAACGGTGCCACAGGTATTATATTATGGAAGGCAATGTCTAATTCTTTTTCTTTATACTAGCATTCCTGGTTGAACTATTGTCAATAAATCTAAGGCAAATTACTTTCTGCCTGAGCATCAGACTACACAGGAAAGTCAGCAGAGCCGGCTGTGAACCCTAGATTTTAGTGCACCATGGCTGCTCACGGGGCTGTAGCTGGGTCGGTACTAACCTGGCCGTCTTTGGTACTGACAAAATGTGTCTGTGGCAGCAAGTAATTCAGTGCATAATGACATCGCTTGACAAATTCAGTAAATACCTGGGAGTACACAAAGAGTTCTCTGTTGCCATGGCTACACACAGTGCCATTTTCTAAAACCAGCGTTATTTTTTTGGTCTTTTGTTGAGGTCTGCAATGGAATAAAACTCAAAATAATTAAAAGAAGTAAGTTTCATTTCACATGCTGCTGGTACTCTAGATTATGAGAAGTTATGAAAGGGTACTTTGACTTAAAAAAAGAAAAATCACCACGCTGGGCACTAAAATGCCAGAGTTGATTTCCACTTTTGTTTGAATAGTATAAATGGTATATTCAAGATTTGCAAACATTGTTTCTTGAGTACAACTGGATTTTTCACTTGCAGCTATTCAAACATGACATGATTATATATACTATGAGTAGCATTTAACCCACATAAAAATAATCATAATCTGACAAAGTGCTAAGTAAACTTTGTTTGTCCTTTTGGTAGACCAAGTGAGACTATCCAGAACCTTTCTTAAGATATTGTGTAGTTCAACATATTAAAGAAAGAATTTACTAAAGCTTATGTAGTAATATGTAGCCAGAGACTGACATAAGGCCTTATCGGTGATATTAGATGAGAAAATATAGAAATATGCAACTGATTATAAAAATGTGATAGAGGAACTTTTAGGTTGTTTCTGAAGTGTAAGGCTTAAACAGTTCTTAGAGACATGACAGGAAAGCAAGTACAGAAATATAAAATCTTATTAGTTCTACTGAAGCGATGTCATCACTGGTCTGCATATTTTGTAGCTAATTGATTATTATATCCCAAAACTTGGGGACTAGCTAAGAGAGCAAGAATCTATGACCAGGACACAAAGACAAGGGCCCAGTGTGACTGTTTTGCCTTCCTTTGCACTGTGAAGCTGAGACAATCCTTCTTCTACAGCAATAGTGTACTGCAGCCTAGAGAATACATTATTACCAGGTTTTATTTTTTTTAATATTGGCAATACCCTGATAAATTTAATTTTAATAATTCAGAAAAATATTATTTTTAAATAAAAATTTAAATACAAATTTAATACAAATTTTTAAAGTAAGCTGAAATCTGGAGCTGACTAGTAACATGCCTCTTTTGCTGCTTTTTTACTATTCATCTCTTAATTAAAGTATCAAGGCTCAATTATATTGAATTCTATTGAGGAAACTCCTGATAAACTGTGTTTTTAGAGGATGATCCATATACACGCAAGAGCTCAGGATAAAACAAAGTGCCAGCCATGTGGTTGGCCCATCGGGTTATTCAAGGAAATCCGGATATGTCATATCACCAGAGAAACACAAACCTAGTGGACACACTGGATAATAGTAGATATTTAAATAACTCTTCATAGTTTTTATGGAAAATCCAATGGAAAGTTTTCTGAAATTTTCTCCTGATTCTTGCCGAAACTTGGATTTTTTTTCAAGGCAATCTCCTATTTCCTGGGGCTGCTGTCTCTCAGTAGAAATAAAAAAAAACTAACTAGTAACCAGCTGAGAAGTTTCATAAGTGTGCTGGTATATGAATTCAGTGATGCTAATACGCAAGAAAATACACTAAGAGCAATTAAATATTTACACATTAAGTGCATTTTCTCTGCTGGTTTCACACCTCAGTCCAGCGCTAAAACTTGAATTTCCTACCCTATATATAGTGTAAGGCATGTCAATACAATCAGTGTCAGGAAAAAGGAATTGATTCACAGAGTCAAGTTTTGCTGTGCCTCTTGTCAGAGTTTTACAGTGCATATGTCACTGTAAAACTTGTCTCAAAAAAGTTCCGAGTGTGATTTAGGGAATTTAAAATAATTGTAGTTGAATCAGAAAAGAGCTTTTAGGACAGTTATTATTACAAATTATTTAAGTGAAAAACTTACTGGTGAGAACTGAGGAAAGATTTTCATGATAGTTAGATGCAATAATAGAAGGAGCTGCCAGGGCAAAATAGCATTTCAGTTTCCTCACAGCTATTTCTGGACTTAACTGACCCCCAACCCAGCAGATTATGGTCAGATCCAAAAGCAAAGAGTATGCCTCTTCAAAGGCATGGATATAAAACTAGCTGGTTTATATCCGCAGTTTGTGAGACTGTTTCATTCCCGGAGCACTGTTTGAAGTACAGTGCAAGGCACTGGGTCAAAGACTGTAGAGACTAAATCCTTCAGGAAGGGCTGTCAACTGTTTAATGTAAAACTGACATTGACTGCTCCTCTGGAAATAAGATTCATTTGAACAAGGATCCAAGACTTACTTTATATTTCCAGTTATTAATCAAATATATCTGGAAATTTGAATCCAATGGGTATTTGCTAGTTAAAATGTACCATCTTCAGTCTAGCAAAATTGTTCTTCAAAGACTGCAAATTCAATTTTAAGGTATAAATTAATTATATTGGCTGTAGCTCCAAAATCTTGGGTAACTCCACCAGATAGCAAAGGTTGTGTATGCACACATACATACACAAGCAATAAGTAAGTAAAAGCTCCCAATGAGAAAGGAGAGAGGCACATAGTAATTTGGAATGGCTAAGAACATAAAATATTATCAGCCTGTGTGGAAACAAATTAAGCAGACTTATCCCGTACTACAATTTGTTTTCCTTTAGTTCACAGGAGATATATGATTTTTATTTACAGAGATGAAGTTGAGGTTAGATCTATAAAAAAACTAAATGAAATACATTTGGTAGCTTTGGAGAAATGAGGCTCATTAGTGACTGTTTGGTACAGGGTGGAATGTGCCTGAGGGTGTTGGGCACTGCCGGAATTACAGTGGTCATATTCCAGAGGACAAGCATTGGAAGTGGGGTGATAGGAATATACGTAGTACTGCTTCCATTGCCTGTGCAAACATCCTTATTGAAGCTCATAGCAGGAGACATATAAAATAACTTTCATGATGAGACTATGTATATATATATAGCTATGACATTTCTCTTTGATCCTTCTCAGAGGATCAAATGGTTATACTCAACAAAATTGTGAGTGGTATCTATTTTCATATCTGTATTTATGAATATATAACAATGCATGCCAGCATTTCTCAGTTTTCATTTATTGTTTTGACATCAGTGAGAAAAAGTGGGTGTCTTACATCACCAAATAAAACAACAGGTGATATTGCATGATCACTGTGGAAGCTGCATTTCTGAAAAAGGGGTTCATATTTGTATTTTGATGCCAGATTGCCAGAGCTAAAAGTAAAAATAAGATGCAAAAAATAGATAGGATATTTTTTGGGGGGTGGCTGAAGTCATTAACATCACTCAAAGGTTAAAACCTGTGATATGCTACATGGAAGAAATAGACTTTCTATCAGGAAGGTGGCAATTTACTCATCTTGATAAAAGTCCGTTAAAGACAACAGAAAGTATTAGCCAATCTTGATGAGAATTCATCTGATATAGGAAGTAGATTTAAAAATTTACATGAATTTAGTAGGTATTGATTCAGTAAGAATGTTCAGAGAGGATTACAATTGTACAATAGACTGATGGTGTAGCTGAAGTTGGAGTAGGTTGTCCACTGTACAGCAAAGTTCAGTAGCATTATAATAAAGGCATGAAACTCAAGTAGGAAGCATTCTCTGATGGGGGATACAGACTCCACGCTGGCCATGGAAGTGTTAATAGGCTGCTGTAGATTAAAATAGCATTGTCCTAATTTACTTTTGAAAACTATTGCAGAGGAGAAGTGTTAGTTCATTTGATAGAGTCTGGAAGAAAGTCTGGTTCTCCTTAGCTGGTGCCTTTGTGAAAGTCTGGGGTGGATGGGCATGCCCAGGTTTTCTTACTGCTCAGTTGCTGCCAGTTATAGTTGCAGAGGTATATAGCACTTCTGCTGCTGTGTAGAACTGAACTTTTTGACACAGAGTTGTGGTGATTCAATTATGCAGGTCCACTTCAAAGAACTGAAAAAGCAGATATAAATAATATACTTGGACGAGGTTGTCTGAGAAGCAGTCTGCAATTACATTTTTACAGAGTGATGTGACCATCTCCACTGTGGCAGGTGCTTTATTTTTCCCCTTTTGGTGAGTTTCTGTTACCACATTCAGTCAAATAAAGCCAAAGCCCTGCTGTATGGAAGCTGCATCTATGCTGTTGAATGTGATGCTGACCTGGTAGTCCTGGAAGGAAGAAAATGGTGTCAGTAGGATGTGCCACTTAGGCTGTGCAGCCCTCTGAGAAGCAGGATCAATTGTTCTGAACAATGGGTGATGTGGTAATGCATGCCTCAAGTATCTCAAATAACAGCTCCTTGCAGTGATGCAGGGTCACATATGTATGCATTGATGAACTTTTGAAGTCAAAGCATGCAGCTCTGTATTTCTATTTGGTACTTGTCCACTACAGGAGGAAAAACATTCTTATTTAACTATTGAGACTTCTTTTATGGTGCACGTAGATTGCTGGGAGCACCTAAACAAAAAATCAAACACCCAGACAAAGCTAACACAACCACAAACAAAACTAAACAAAAAGAAAGGAAAAAAAAAGAAAGAAAGAATCAACTCTAAACTTCCTGGCTGGAGACATTAGTGATTGTATTGACACGGATGGCAAAGAGCATGCTGGAATGTTGCAGCTAACAAAGATCCAGGGCAGACCTGGCATTTTATATTTTTAATGAGTACCATAGGGCTCAGAAGAGTTAGATAATAAAACACAGGGATAGGAGAGTTGACCATAAGTGGAACTAGGCACATAAATTCTACTTAAATTTGTAACTATTATTTTCAGACAACTTGCTCAGTTCCTGAAGTCCATTGCACATTACTTATAACTTTAAGGTCCTTGCAGACACACTCAGCCTCCAATAGTCAAGATCTATCTCAGATTTAGCCTTGTCTCCAGCCACTACTTGCATGTATCTTGTGGCAGGCAGATGATATCCCTCCATTTCATAGCCAAGGGGCTAGACCAGAAAGTCGATCTAGTGTCAGATCTTCCTGAACCTGGAGCAGTCCCAATTCAAATGTTCCACTTTGGATTAGAATACTATTCTGTAGGGGTACATGTTTAGGTGAATTAACAACATGCTTAAGCAAGGCAGCCTGACAGAGATGTGTCAGTTTGGGATAGGACACTGAAACCAAAACATGTCCAGTTATTGACAGGCTTGTAACTAACAGAGATGCAGGAAAAGGAAATCCATATTTGGACACAGACCTTCACCAGAACAGGACAATGGATACACACCATGTTTAGGAAACACGTGTGAACACTGAGTGACCACAACTCTGATCGGAGCAGAGAGCACGTGGACACCTTGTGAACAATTTAACCCTCACATGA
The DNA here is from genome assembly GCA_013390005.1 of Calyptomena viridis. Taxonomy (NCBI): domain Eukaryota; kingdom Metazoa; phylum Chordata; class Aves; order Passeriformes; family Eurylaimidae; genus Calyptomena; species Calyptomena viridis. The sequence continues at coordinate 11,113 of WEIV01003205.1, forward strand.
TTGTGGCTGGAGTTATAGATATCTAACAAGAATAAACATTTGGAAAATGTAAACCATTTTATAGTATTAAAAATAATGCTGTATCACAATAAAGGGATCTGATGGATGGATTGGATTTGGCACCAGAAGGGAGTGTTCATGCATTTCTTCGCCCACAGCAAAGACAGCTGAACAGGGACTGAACCAAACCCCCACGCACACACACACACACACACACAACCCCCCTGCACCCACATATATACACGCGTACACACATATAAAATATATAAAATATATAAAATATATAAAAATATAAAAAAAACCCAATACTATTCCCACAAGCTATAGTTTATGTTATTCTGAGACAGATGCTATTTTCCCTTGGTTGAACTGAGCCACAGTGCAGGAAACTCCATTGGATCAGAGGGTCCCAAGATGAAGGCTGTTTTACATTAAGCAGTTGATTAATGCAGAATGCTCCGAGCGCAGGGGCCAATAATTTAGACTGGGCTGTATTATAATCACAATTCATGGCCACAGTTATATGAGCTTTATTTCAGGTCCTGGAGTGTTTTTTTAATTCTTGAAATTTGCAAATCCTTATTTGTCTCAGTACAAAATTAGTGTTGACATCACTTGCAGCCTATATCCACTCAAACCAGAGCAATAGGTAGCTATTTGTTAAATTTCTTAATACAGTAGTATTTCAAGTTTGGTGTGCACTGTGCTTGTTAATAACAGGCAAATTTGGTCTTTGGTTTGTATCATGTATGATAAGCTTCTCTATTATGACTGGAGTATAGCTTTGCTTATGCAACTGTAGTTGTGTCCTGTTTAGGCTGTGAACATTCTGCTTTTGCTTGTGGACATATTGATTCACTCTGAGTCATTCCTTCTCCTGTCAGAGTTGCCAACAGTGATAATTACTCTGAAAACAAACAGAACTGGGTTCAAGGCTGCCACATTTTATTCTGTGGTTTCTGAGAGAGGCAATCAGATATGAGGAAATATATACTAGCCTTCTCTGATTCTCCTGGGGAAGGTTTGGCTGCATTCACCACGGTGGCACTTCTAATGCTTCTGATCCTTGCTCAAACACTCCCAAAGGAGCCCAGAGCTGTAACAAGAGCAGGAGCCTGGAACAAGGCTATTGTAAGCAACACACTTTTGAAATTCTTCTTAAATTGATCAGTTTATGAGGCTTGAAACCAATTAAGGACTTTTTTTTTTTTTGCCTTGCACGGCTCTGGCTGGAGGACTGTTCCATGCCCTTGCTACTGTAGTGGTAAGAAAGTTCCTTCTTATTTCCAGCCTGAAGTTATACAGAGCAAGTTTTTGCTTTTTTAGTTTTAATAAGACACATCAGGCAGTATGTCTGTAGAGCCCTCAGGTTTTGTTTTGCAAAGTGAAGTGAACCAATATAGTATATGCTTCTCTGGACATTCTCCTCCATGCTATCACTAATTCTAACATCAAGTTTGCATACGCTTTAATTAAAACGTAATCATTCTCAAAAATGTGTCTAAATCTTGGTACATTAAGGAGTTAGGTCCTTGAATATCTCTGCCATTTCACAAGCTTGTTCTCACATCCATGATATGCCAAGCTAACTGATTATGCAGCTATCCAGAAATTTTTGTGCTCAGGCTTCCTTACTGTGCTTCAGTAAGGAAACTGAAAGCCACTCCGAACATTAACTCAAGTTCCTGGGTGTGCATAATGGCCTTTCACATCCACTGCCACATAACACATCCAGGGTTTTATCATGCCACATCACAAGCATTTTAGTTTTGCAGAAGAAATGTTTGCTAGGATTAAAAACATTGTGTTTGGGACTTATGTTGCTGAATTTCACTCTGAATCTATTAATTTACCCCAGGCTGCCTGCATGATAGTCAGGCACTTCTGCTGCGTTAAGAAAGTGTTCAGATTTTGCCTCTCTCCGTGAATCTCTTTCTCTCATTACTTATCATCTTGCCATTCAGATTCAGTTATTATTTTCCCTTAAAAAAAAAAAATCAATAGTGGAGAATGGATTAAATGGGTTTCAAAAAATGGCATTGTTATATAATCCTTGGGGGTTACATATTCTAAAATGATCATCAATAGCAAACATACATTTTAGAGCATTGTGTGTGTAAGTTTTACAGCTAAACGAAGGCAAGGAAGTATCTTTTTACCCTTACACATAAGTAAAAATAGACATCTATTGTATCCTTCAATAGTAAAAAGTATGTGCATGACCAACATGAGAGAATCAGGTTCTTATAAGATACTCTCTTTACAAACAGTTGTTCCACTTTGTGGAAAAATCTTGAAGGGTCTGGGATCGGCAAATTAATACTCATCTTCATATTGAATGAGTCCTTTCAGATTTGCTCCAACATATTAGACTGTCACCTCATGTGCATAGTATGTGCACATCTTTGTACTAAAACAAAGGGAGATCAGTCTGTACTTCTTTACAAGAGTAATTGCACTGTACTGCAGACAAACTTGAGCAGAATATTGGCATTTTGTCAAGTTACATATTCAGTCTAAGGAAATTCAGTGAAAAAAATTCAAGGTGCTATCTTTGACGGGATGGATGATATTCAAAGTCTGTTAAAAATAAAGTCAAATGTGAAAGCCTTGATTCTTGATATTGCAGCTTGGAATTTGGGCAGAGCACTGTCGAAAGGGGCTACTGCCTGACTTTTTTTTCAGTCAGTTAAGCACATAAATGCTCATGGACTGAAATTGGAAATATCAGCAGAGCACTGTCAAAAGGAGCTATTGCTTGGCTTTTTTGTTTTAGTCAGTTAAGCACATAAATGCTCATGGACTATGTTCTCATGCTTCACACATACTTTTGTTACAGCTCAGGATAAATGCAGAAATCCAAAGGAAAGCTGTAAAGCACAGGCTGGCAGAGGAAATACTTGCTAAAGTAATTGATGAAAAGACTGAATATTATTTGGCTAAAGCACCAACTTTTCAGTTTCTGATTTCTTATTGGAGAGTTGCAAAGTTCTGACTCTAAATGTGAAGCTGAAAGTAATAGAAAATGCCAATGCTTAATCACCATTACTAACAATAAACTTCTCTTGGGAAGAGAGCAAAAGGTAGAGGTGGCTGGATGCCAGGTACCCACCAAAGCCACTCCATCACTCTCCTCCACAACTGGACAGGGGAGAGAAAATATAACAAAAGTCTCGTGAGTTAGGAACAAGGAGAGATAGCTCATCGATTATTGTCAAGGGCCAAACAGACTTGACTTGGGGAAAATAAATCACTTTATTAACAACCAAAATAAGAGCAGGATAATGAGTCTTAAAACAATTATTAAAAACACCTTCCTCCCATCCCTCTTTCCTTCCCAGGCTCTACGTCCTCCTCCTCAGTGGTGCAGGGAGATAGGGAATGGGGATTACGGTCAGTTCATCACAGGTTATTTCTGCCACTGCTCAGGGAGAGGAGCCCTTTCCCTGCTCCAGTGTGGGGTCCCTCCCATATGAGTCAGTTCTTCACAAACTCCTCCAACATGGGTCTTTTCCATGGGGTACAGTCCATCAGGCACAGCATGCTCCAACATGAGTCCCCTTCAGGGTCTCAAGTCCTATCAGGAAAACCTGCTCCAGTGTGGGCTCCTCTCTCTGTGACTCAGCAGGTCCGTATCAGGACCCTGCTCCAGCATGGGTTTCCCAAAGGTTCACAGCCCTCTTTTGAACATCCACCTGCTCCAGCATGGGTCTCCTCCACAGGCCACAGATGCATCTCTGCGCTCCTGTGCTCCTCCATGGGCTGCAGGGGGTCAGCCAGCCCTCACCATGGTCTTCACCACAGGCTGCAGGGGAATCTCTGCTCTAGCATCTGAAGAGCCTCCTCCCCCTCCTTCTCCACTGACCTTGATGTCTGCATAGTCCTTCCTCTCATGTAATCTCACTTCTCTCTTCTCTGAGTGCAATTACATCTGTGCAATAAATTTTTCCTTCTTAAATATGTTATCATGGAGGCATCACTACCATCTCTTATTGCCTTGGCCCTGGCCACCGATGTGTCTGTCCTGGAGCCACCTGGCATTGGTTCTGTGGGACATGGTGGAAGCTTCTGGCAGCTTCTCACGGAAACCACCTCGGTAGCTCCCCCATTACCAAAACCTGGTCACGCAAATCCAATACAAAGTGAATGGAGATGATGTTACATCAGCACCAATATTTGTATTTCTAGCAAGTAAAGATGCAAATCCTAGCAACTCCTTCGCAGGAACATGGAGTCAATAGAAAAGGTTCAGAGAGAAGAAAATAGGTGAATGCTCGCAGATATGCTAAGGCATATTGGATGTGTTAAAGTATTTCTCTTTTGCTAGAGGACCCTGAATTGTGGAGTAAATATTAGTAATAACTGACTTATAGCATAATATATCCACTCTGATGACAGTAATAAGTTTGTACATGGACTAAACAATGTACGTCTTGTACAGTGTTAATAAGCATACTATATGCATTAATAAAAATATTATTTTAGCTGAGTATGCTTGATATGAACTCTTGTTTCTTATTTCTGCCATTTTGGATTTGGATTACATGAGAAGAGGTGGTAGGAGATAAACTGCACTCAAGAATATGCTAGCCCATATCTGAACATTTTGGTATGTCCTAATGTCTGTTAGCCAGTAGACATTCTCAAGCTTGAAAAATCCTACAATAGTTACATTAATCACTATTGAGACTATACTTGTGCATGAGAGTTAATCATGGAAATGGGTAAAAGTGGAAAAAGTAACATTAGTTATAAAACATATATAGGAACTCTGATAGCTTGAGTGACTAGTATATTGATTGTGTGTTGTTTATAATTCAATTCAGATTTATTCCTGAGGAAATACTTAAGTACTCTGGAAAGTTATGTACTTCATGTATGAATGGACTGATACTCTGTGTAGGAGGGTATCTATTTATACACAAATGCAGTAAAACTGAGCCAGTATACATTGAACAAAAGAATAGGAAGGGGAACTATGTCTAAGTTTGCTTGAATTATGTAGCACCCAGTATGTATTGACACCATAGTTGCCAGAACATACATATTCCTGCCTCCAAACTTTCCACATAAATGAAGAACAAACTCAAACATTCAGGGAGAAAAGAAGAATAGAGATTTTAGGTAAGCTAGTCCTAGCAATGTAGTAGTAACATATATCGATGTATCTAAGTTTACGCATGATGCATTAATTGAATAGGTACTTACTTAAGCAGTAAGCAAGAAGATGGCAAATACATGTTGCAGATATTCATAAATCATTGGAGAAATGGGATTTTTTGTCATTTTCAATGCAATATTAACCTCCTTTTCATGACCAGGATTGGAAAATCCTGTCTTTAAATATTTTACATCTTTCAGAAGCAGACAAGCAGAGATATTTAAAAAATATTGTAATACCAAACTTTTCCAGAATTTGCTGACTCTAATTGTAGATCCAGCCTTGTGCACCTGTCATGGCTTCCTGTCTTTTCATGTTGAAACAAAGACATGAAGGAGTGTGAAGTAAAGGAAAGGAGTACTAGTGTAAACCCAGTCTCCCTTCACCCTGTGCACCTTAGAGCATTCATATGAACTTTGCATCTGGTGTTTGGTAGAGTACCCAAGTTTACTCATAACTCCCATGACATTAACAAAAGACCAAAGCATCTCTTTACATGCATAGGACCCAAATATCTTTTAAAATCTCTGATAAAGTACTTACTTGTTTACAAAGAATGTTTGATTGACCTGTAGATCTTGATTTTTTTAAATGAGTTTTGAGGACCTGTGAAAAAGAGGGGGCTGAGGAGGCCTCCATGCTGCTCCACTCAATATTTTTTGGCACTTCCTGCCCACTAGATGCCTGAAGCTGGAAAAGGCTGTTATCTTTCCTATCAGTTATCTCTTCCTAAAATTTTTAAATTTATAAATAACACATCTAGAGAAAACAGGCTAGTCTTTAGAAGGAGAGTAGGCTCTCATCTGTGAAGAAATTACATCACTGATTGAAAAATTCTGGCACATTACAGGAAGATCCACTCTTCTGTGGTACGAGAGAGTTTTCTGAGGCTCACACATTGCCTTTCAAAGGACAACATCTAGGGGAGAGCTCTGCAGTACCATCTTCTAGTGAACAGAGATGTGGCCCCACAGCCCTTGGGATGGGGTGAAGTAAAATCGCAGACTCTCCCTCTAGCCAGCAGGAAGTGCTGAAGGTGAATGTAAATAAAAGGTTCTGGGACCCCTAAAGCTCTATGTGCTGTACAGGGGAGCCTTGGGGTTTCATTTAGCTCCAGGACTTGAGAGAGACTAGGTCCCTAAGAAAGCTGCAAGCTAGCGCTAAAATAAATTATAGTATTTAAACATCAAGGTTAAAAGTTCAACTTTTAAATATTTTGTGAGACTAGGGTGGATCTCAATATGTTCTGTGTTTTGTGAACTGACAGAAACTAGTCTGTTTGTAATTGGGTTTTTTGTGTTTGTACATGATCTGGAAGTACTTGGTGTGATGTTGTTTCTGTCTGGGATGCAAGAGAAGTTTGTTATCATTTTTGTAACAAAACTAATAAATGTTTACAGACACATTTGCACCAGTTAAAATAAACTGCCTCAGTGTTACATCCTTCATTAGATCACTGCAGCTCCTCTGTATACAACTTCTCAGTCAAGTATTTGTAGGAAAATGAAGATTCGCTGTAAAAGTAATTCTCTTCACTGTTCTAAACAAACATGTAATTGAGAAGTAAGAGGAAATCATTATTGTGGTCAGATTGTCCCGTGTGACAAGTATTATTTCACCAATGGAAAAATTGACTACTCCATTATTATCTCTGTAAATGTATTCTAAAATTATTTCAAAAGAACCTAATTGTTAGAGAAGTTGATGACAATCATCTGCCTTCAGAGCAATGTGAACTATTCAACAAATATTAATTTCCTTTTAAATCCTAAGTTGTTCGGTCTCATTTTTCAGTCTGTGATCCAGACCACCCTTAAAAACCCATTAAGTTTCTCCTGATTATTTTTTATTACTTGCTTTTCATTGTCACAGGTGTCAAACAATCTGATTTTGAGTTTAATTCCATTATGTCAATAACCTTCTTTCAAATAATCACTGAGTTGACAGACATCAATAATTTAGCAAGTAACTGAGAGGAATATTTAGAAATATGTCAATAACACTCATTGTTTGAAATCTCTACAAATCCCTAAGGGCAGGGTAGATCTGATATCTGTGAAGACTGAGATAAAGAGAATTATGTCATCTAAGCCAATGATGTTTGTTCTGAGCAAATTGTAGAGTCATTGTATTTCAAATATTTGACAACAAATAAATTGTTTCCATTTTGCTATGAAGGCAGGATTACTGCTGCCTCACTATAATTCCAAATTCCATTTCCAGTGATATCTAGACTATTCATGTTTAATTCTCGGACTTGCTCATTTACTGTCTAAGTGCTTTAACATGCCTGTTAGTAGTAACAGAAAATAAGTTACCAATGGAGTTCTAATCACTATTATAATATGTCATTTTTCTGTCTAGATTCCTTAAGCATGTCAGTCTCAGCTTTGAATGAGAAAAACATTAAAAAATTCAGGGTACAATCTCATATTCTGATCCCTTTTGTCTCCTTGGAGGCTACCTATGATTTTCAATCTGAACAGGTACATTTACTTTGGTTTGATAAATCTGACTGTTTATCAGAGGCATTTGAAGTCTTCTACAGTTATACCAAAGTCATAAGACCTGGGAATACTTCTTTTTTTCCCTAGTATACAATTCATATATATTTCAAAACTATATCAAAGGTGACATCGTGACATGGGGAGCCATCTTTTTCTTCCCCATTCTGTATGCCCTGTTTTTTGTGACAAAGGTGTGTGCAGAGTGGAAGGATGCAACACTGCCTGTCAGCCTGCTGCCTGTGCAGATAAATAATGGTAGAGGCCTCTGGGACAGTTCACAGAGCTGACCTTGCCAATCCAGCCCATTGATTAACCTCCTTCCTAGGAGCCTTGTTTTGAAGCATGTTGTGCTGTGCACCAGCCACCGATCAGGGAAGCTGCAAATTTGCAAAGCTGGCTCTTTGATGTTAGGTCAGTCAAATTCCTCTGTGGACTCACCTTCCTTTGCCTCCCCTGCTTCAGAACATGCTGCCTACATATTTCTATATGAAAAGGAGAAGCAAATGTCTGCAGTAACCCATGAAGCTAGTGAACTATGGAAAAAAACCCACAAAAATTTGGTGCTATTCAGTCTGAGGAATTGCACTACCTTTTTTTCTTTCCTTTGGTATAGAAACCCAGAGTAACAGAAAGAGCTTCAATTTTCCCCAACTTTTTGTGCATTTTTAGTGTCAGTCTGGGACCTAAAACTGTTCATTTTCTTTTCCCTTGTTCCCTTTTTCTGCCTGTACTGAGGACTTAGAGTTGGACTCCAACTAGCTGGTAGATGCCTTGTGCTAAAAACTAAGTTTATTTTGCTCGATATCAGAGGACTATGCATGAGCTGTGAAACATATTACTTGCTTTCTTGCTCTAAAGGGTTAGTCCCCAGTTTCCCAACACATTCAAAAGTACACTCGTGTAACAAAAAGTGTGGAAATTCGCATTAGATACAGCATTGAAAAATGCTGAAACCAGATACCTTTTTAAAAGGTCTTGTTTGGTTTCAAACTTAAAAAACAACAAAATTTGAGAAGTTTTATGGGTTTTCTAACATAAAACTCCATAAACACAAACACTTAAATCTAATCTAGATATTATTGACTGTTTTTGTTAAAAATGTCTGTATTTTCTGAGATTATCTTAATTACTATCTTGATCATTTTATCAGAGATTCCAAAAGCACAGAAGCAGCACTACAGGATGTTTCCACTCAAGCTTTGTAGAGATGCTTAGCTTCTGTATTCATTGTCAACTGCCAACGGCTTTACCCCCCATAAATAGGGTCCACAATTTGGAAAGTTGGAAAGTTTCAGACTGCGTACTTAGTCCTGCATGGGAATGAGATGTTACCCTGCCTTGCCTTGCTGTGGTTAACTGCACTAAGGGTCTTAGGAGCCTTGATTCACCTGCGCCAAAAATGGCTCAGCCAGTTTGACCCACACAGAGCTTGAAGGAGCTCGTGAAGCAGCATTTGGTTTCTTCTATGGAAGGCAGCACCTCTCTCTGTGCTCCAGAGTTTGAGACCATTTCACATTCCAAAGTAGCAGTGGCAGAATATTCAATTTAAAATGTGGTCTTTGGGTTTCGGATGCTTAAAATGCATCAGGAGAGAGAGGGAAAGAAGTTTGTCAGAAGCTAGAGCTATTGCTGGTCCATTATGAGCTTTCACAAATTCCCTTGACTGGTCAGAAACTTCCAGGAAGTGTTTTCTTGCCTGCAGTAACAGTCTAGATTGGTCTTAACCTGCAGAAAGGTATTGTTTTTAATGGGTAGCCACAGTACATATGAACAAAATGAGACTCTCAAAGAACCAAATGTAAGTGTGCTTTTATTAAATACACAAATGTCACCATCATCTTTGGATGTGACAGCATCCATCAATTAGTTTCTGCAGAAACGAATATTTTTCACTTGTTGATGGTGAAACAGAGGTTTTGGGGGTTTGCTTAAGTTAGCAACATGAATTAAACATTTGCCATAATACAAAGAGCTAAGAAAATGCAAATTTCTGGAGCCACCTGCTAATTAAAAGATAATACCAAGGGAGACTAAAAGAATGCAAGAGACAGATAAAGAAAGCCTCTGTCTCCAAAGCTAGTCAGAATCAACATCTACAATCAAGATAAGTAGGAAGGATCAAGGTGCAAGCGCAGAGGAAGAAAGTTCAAAAGTTCAATCTGAGGAAAACTACAAACTTCAGCTTCGGAGACCACCAGGAGACTCCGCCATGCAACCACCAGCATAAAAAACCGCATGCCCAAAAGGGCAGGGACCTAATTAACATACGAGGCAAGGACAGGCAGGGCCAGGAATTGAATANTACCCACTTCATAATAATTAAAAGTTACGGAGTTTTATTTATTCCGTATCGTTTCAATGGTGCTTCCTTTTTGGCTAGAGCCAAAAATACCTTCTTTCATTCTGAAGATATTTTTGCAGACAATAAATTGTTTATATATATGTCTTTTCTTAGAACTCCTTCTGCAGCAACAAATTTTTTTTAGAAAAAACTGAGAAGTATTAAAAAAAAAAAAAAGGCAATGAAACAGGCCAGAGACACTTGGGTTCTTCAGTCTGCTAATTAGTTGCTGAAGTTTATGCTCAATTGCTCTAAGTTGCCTAGGCTATAAAGCACAATTATTAAATTTCTGCTGCTCTACTGAAACTACTAGACAAAACCTGTACTATGTTAATTTATATCAGTAGAGAACTCAGCATAATATCATCAGATTATTCTTTTAACAGTTTGACTTCCATTTAATCAACACGGAAGGAAACCAGGACCATTTAATAAACACATAGAACTCCAATATTATGAATAAAATAATTCAATTTTGTATTAAAACTCTTGTAATTGAGTTATGTCTGTTTACTAGATTTCTGCCAGAAGCCATCAGGCATCAGGATGCTTTGCAGTAACACAGGCATAGCAGTTCTAAGTTGTCAAGGAGTTTGACGCAGTTACTCCATGGGAATATTTACATAAATGATGTGAAGCAATTTTTACTATTAAAAAAAATTGAGAAACTGCAGACAAAACCTATTTCCTCCACTTGCAGATTCATTACTAAAGCTGGAAAGCAGTTCAGTCTCCATTTCTTAGCCATTATGATGAACACTTAGGACAGGGAGTGACTTCTTAAAAAAACCAAAAAGCAGCATCTTAGCCCTCTCAGTGGAGTTTGGGCAGTGGCGTTTGGGCAATGGGGTTCTGTACAGTATGTACCCATTTGAAATTATAATAGTATAGAAGTATTTTTTGCGGTTGTTTGGTAACATGGCTCTTTGTGATAATTCTCTTCTATTAGATATATGACAATATTTTCATGAAGTGGTTTTACTTCTTTTCTTTCCTCTCCTCTGTCTGGTTTATGTTTGTCATTTTGCAAGTCCATCCTGATCGCTCTACCTCTCAAAGAAGGTGGGTATCCTTCTTGTCAGTTTATCTTAACAACAAGGTTGTTAAACCATCAACCTGGTTGATGGTTTAAACAAACCATCAACCTTTCTGTTTCTGTTCTCCATTCTAGTTATAGATTGTTATCTAACATGGCTTTGTTTTGTACTGAAAAATGTCATCCATCTGTCTGAACAGGAGAAAAGGACCTGATGGTCCACACATCTGAACATATTTTTTAATTTCGAATCATGTATTAAGATCCAATAACCCTGTCATCTGTCCAAATCCATACTTGAGATACTTCAAAGAGACCTGCTTTGTTTTGTCTGTCTCTGCAACTAAAATGCTTTGTGTAGTGGTCAATTTTTGCTAGTGGTATTTTCACCAGTTTAAGTCCACTGGAACAAATTTTCCAAACATACCAATTTTTTATGGATGTAATTCTTATCCCAGTGTTATTACAGACTATGTCTTTCAGGAAACAGCTTAACAGTTTAAGAACACCACCTAAAAATCAGTCAAACCAAATTTTCTTTCCTACTTATGCTTGTACATACTTCAGTCCATTTTCTCTGGTTGCAACACAGCTGTTAAAGACTGCTAGATAAAGCCTTCATTCTCTATAGTATTTATTAAACCGATTGCATTGCTTGATAGGAATTTCTAGACCTTCCACTAGCTAATATTTAATCAAAAAAGTGGAGCCATTACTTATGCTTGAAAATCTGTAACAAACAATCAATAGGTCATCCTGACATTAAAGATGAAACTGCTCCAGAAAAGATGAACTGCTTTAGAATATTGTATAGAGGATTTGCTTCTGTTTTTGCCTATTTAACACCAATAGAATTGACTAGAGACTGTATTATCACTTCTTCTAATCTCTCTTGGGTATGTATGACAGAAGCCATAATTGCTACTGCAGTATGAGGGATTATTCCAAATTATGTCCAAATGAAAATTGCTTCCAGTCTTTTAATTCAGGGTGGGTTTTTTTAGCAAACCAATCTCTAAATTTCATTTCTAACTGATTCACCAGGCTTATTATTTAAATACTATAAATATTTCTTATTTTCTGTGATATTGGACCCTTTATCTTTTGCCTAATGCGAAAGTGTTTGCTTTTGTCCAAACTCTTATTTACTTAAATCACTGGCTGCACCATCCAGCTCTCTCCTTTGGTTTGCACTGTTTCAAAGTTGCCTGTTGCACAGTCAATGAAGAGTATGCTTTGTCTGGCAGAAGTCTCCCATTAAAACAATACGAACAATGTTAGTCTAGAATGTATTGATACTAGAAGGGCTGAGAAATGAGAGAGATGCATTTTTCCACCCTTTCAATAAATTTAAAATCTAGTTTTTACAAAGTGATGGTGTCACTCTGCTTCATTACACAAAATATGGAGCCTTCTATTTTGCTGGTAAATGTGTTAGAGATACGAAGCTCTGTGTTTGTCATGGTTTGACCAAAAATTACATAACTCTCATATCTTTGCTACTCAGTTCCCAGTTCTACTTATTGGAGAGTGAAGGAGAATTTGGGAGACTTAGCTCTCAAGTTTCAATTCCATTTGTAACCAAATAATTCCTCTTATTTGTATCTTATTTTTTGATGCAGTTACTCCATGGGAATATTTACATAAATGATGTGAAGCAATTTTTACTATTAAAAAAAATTGAGAAACTGCAGACAAAACCTATTTCCTCCACTTGCAGATTCATTACTAAAGCTGGAAAGCAGTTCAGTCTCCATTTCTTAGCCATTATGATGAACACTTAGGACAGGGTGTGGCTTTTTAAAAAAACCAAAATGTAGCATCTTAACCCCCTCAGTGGAGTTCCCTCAGTGGAACTATTATTCCTTTTTTGTATTTATCGTGACACATGACAGCAGAGGAGCCAACTGTGCCACCTGTAATTGCTGGTTCACTAGTGAGCTTTGTGGTCAAGAAGTAATTCTGGGACAATACTGTCTTCATTATTTCTCATTCTATTTTCATAATACCTCTCACCCACTTTGAACTAGGCAAACTGATAATCACATACTGCATCTGGCAGGGAAAGGCTGTCATGTGTCTATCCCAAGTACAGATGCTATCAAACTGTGTTTTTATAGATGGGGAAATGTGATCTGTCTTACATAAATCCAAGAAAAGAACAAGAAGCAATGTCAAATACTTCTTTCTCTCATATTTTGGTTCTTTAAATTAAGAATAAAACCATCTAAATATCAGTCTAAGTACTACAACTTTGTTACCCCAGTTTGCTAGGTGAAAGAAGTAGACAGACTTACCAATAGATGACCTGACTTCTTTTTTGTCATTTGGTGACATGTAGATTGGAAGTGGAATAACTTACACAAGTGACAGGGACTACGACAGAAGACCCAGGTGGAATCAGATAGAGCAGGCTTCACCAGCTCCTTTGGTATTTTAGCCCTTCTGCATCCAAAATGTTAAAAAAGCTTGGGGTTTACAAACTCTCATCCACAGCAGAAGGATACCTTCCAACAAGATATACCTACCAAAAGATATTTGGTATTTCTGTGATGAGGCCATGAGAAAGACTGAACAGCATTGCACAAAATTCTCATGATACTTAGAGGAAAGCTCTCACTCTTGTGTCATGCATAAATGGTGCTATCTCCTGGCTGTGTTGGTAATTAACTGGTTTCAGAAATTGGACAGAACTGCAGGAAAAAAACAGTTTATTGCTGGAGCATGAATGATGTAGAGAACTGGACATTAAAAGAATGGCCTACTCAAAAAGTATTTCTTCCTAGACCAGTTAAGGATCTCTGCTCCAGCACTTTTCAATTGTTTCTGCCTGCTTACATAGCCATGGCTGAAATAACTGTGTCCTGAAAGAAATGCTATATAGGATTTAGCTCAGTGACTTGCAGAATTTAACTGCAATTCTGTGCTGATTTGTTCATCATGTATTTCTTTAAAAAAAATGTAAGGGGATATGATAACCTAGCCAGTCATACCATTATTTAAGCCAATGACAACGTGATGCACATATCATTACACTAGCAAACCTTTCAAGTGCTTTCTTCCTTTCCTGTCTCTCTGTGATAGTTGTCCAGCTCTGCTCTAAGTAATTGCCCTCAAAACACTTCTCAAATCAATGTGACAAACTTGACCTTGTGGTCAGACTACCTTTAGGTGCTGTTAAGGTATCGCTGCAATAACTGTTTCAAAGAATTTATAGAGAATATTCAATGGAAAGGATACGAGAATAAGAAACATGTTGAAGAGAAAACCTGCACTTGGTTTCCCTTCATACTAATAAATAAATTTCCCTATCACAGAGGCATATATCTTGCTAAATTTCATACTTAGTCAGGCAATTACAGTGGTCTACCTGGCAATCATTCACAGTTCTTACTATATTTTTCTTATTAGCTTCTCTGTGAGAGAAGAAAATCTTGCTTTCCTCTTATTGCATAGAAAGAACTGGAGCATAAGGAAAATATAACTTGTTTAAGATCACACTTGGTGTCTGTCATTCATGGCACTTGAAGCCTTTGCCTGTGATACAATTCAATACTGAGGCAAGGAAGCAATGATAGTAACATTATTACTTAAAAAAATCTGTTGTTTTGAAATTAAATTTCTGGGATTTTTTTCTTTTTAGGCTTTGTATTTACTTATGTGAGGCCTCATGCAGTGGGAAATTTTAGACTTGCATTTTTCTAGTTGAAAGTAAACAACTGGATAACTATAAAATACCTGAATCTTTTTCTCAAAATTATTGCTGTGAGCCTATTTATACCTCCCTACTTTGCAGATGATGGCAACAGATACCGTTTTTCCTTTGGTGATCTTGGTAGTCCAAGATAGATGCAAAACCCAGAAAGATAAAAAAGAAAATTCTACTTGCAGCCTGAGTACTAATTTTAAAAATGTAGGAAAGAAAAGTAGTAGCAGAAAGTGTTTTTAGGATTCCTCTATTCATCTAAATAACATTGTATATTCACAGATCTTGTCTCTAAATATAGTACAGTATATTTATTACTGTGTGATTTATTCCTTTTCAACACTTAAATGTTTCCAGGACATATTGTTGGATGTGTACCTCTGGAGGCTATCTGTCTTGAAAAGTAGCAACTGCAAAGATCATTCTGGCTTTTTTCACTGAATTGGAATGAAAAGACAAGTGAACTATATTGGTTAGATGGCATTTATTAATGTGTCAAAGGACCATTTCAAAATCTCTGCTCTCCTTTTCTTATATGCTTTAAAATACAGGTATATCTCCTGGGTGTTTTTAGAGGAAAAAGGAAGTTGGTTTATTTCCTTTCTGTCGTGACTGGACATACAGACCAATTTTTGCTTATTTGGAAATCTATAAGAATCTCAGTGTTGTCAAACTCAATGAAAAGTAGGAGCCTCCTAATTCTTGCTTCTGGTAGGAGCAAAGAACTTCTACTTGCACATACTCAGTAATATAGACGGCATCAAGCACATGGGTTGACTGTGTCTTGATGGAATTAACTGAAAAATCAGCTCCTGCTGCTGAGTCTTTATCATTTTTATTTAAAAACCACACTGCCCACTGAAACAGTGTCTAATCTAAAATATAGATGAGTGCTTTCACCTTTAGAGGATTAGTGTAAAGTGGAAT
>WEIV01003205.1:32234-71500 GCA_013390005.1 Calyptomena viridis
GAAGGCTGATGCACCTAAAAGAGTATTTGCTGTTTCCAGACAGAGTTTTCCAACTCCTGATTAAATTATGTTAAGGTGAAACTGCTGCTTATGATAACATGTTGATTTTCATGAGAGCTGGCTCACTGGTTTGTAATCATAGCATCACCTTATCTACATGGAAGATACTTCTTTTAAAACATACACACATATATGTCTGCAATTTAATGATGAACTTTTTATTGGCATTCAGGCGGTATTAGCACAACCTTCTGTAGTGAACAAAGTAGCACAATATCAGCTATCTTCTAGAGAAGGAAAAATCACTATATTTTCTTCCGCATTGATCCCTCCTTTTGATGAATTAATATGAACAGCAGAAACTGAGAGTTGCCTCTGATGTAAGATTCTGTCATAGCTGTGACACGAGGGAAGAGTGCTGAAATGGTGAGATGCTGTATGACCTGTGTGAATATGATGTTATCTTTTGAAGTTTACCAGGATCTGAGAGTTTGAGGAGACATACACTGTGCCTAGTTTCACTGGATCAAAGCTTTGTCCCCCTCCTTGGAAAACTCAGAAGCAATACAACAANCTGTAGAGATGACGATCTCACTGAAAATTTGAAAGAGCATGAAATTTATACAAAATAGAAGCTCAGAAGGATAAAGATTGACTGGAATAAACACTGATAGCATAGTAAAGCAAAAAAGTTGGAGGTTTCTGAAATACTCATCCCAAGTACCTTGCTCTATCTTAATACATTGCAGCTAGTCTATTATTTTAGATTAAAAAATATATGCCTGTGTGTCAATGTGAACTGTTAGTGTGTATGAAAAGTATACTTGATCTCATAATTTCTCATTTGAAAAAAAAATTAGGGATTTTTACATAGAGTCTGGTTTTCAAAGCTGGCATTTTTACTTTTTATCTAATTTTCAGAAAGTAAATTACTGAGTACCAAACAGAAGGAAAAGAATTTAAAACTTTTAAATAAGAGTAACAATAAATAACAGGAAAAAATCCAAATAACTTAAACTACACCCACATAACAAATAGTGTTGACAAATAAAACACAAAAATAAATTGTACTGACTGATAATTTGTTTCTTCCTCATGAAGAAAAGGAATAAAAATAGATGTAATCGTTGCAAAACAATTTAAATGGAAATGTTTACTAAGGGCTTTGGAAGCTCAGGTATGAGATATATTTAAATCCCCTGGTGTAAGGACTAGTGTCACTTCAATAGTCTATTTGCCCTGAGGAATTGCCTATATGAGTGCTACTCTGCTATTATCTCTTAATTTATCCTTGATTTAAAACCTGATTCCAACACAAATATACACAAATATTGTAATTCCTAAAATCCACTCTCACAATTAAAGGGCAGAGATGTATTCCTTAGCTAATTCCTCTGGGCAGAAGCAAATTTTTTAAATCAGAATCTGTTCATACATAAAAAGAATTGAAGGACCCTGTAAGCCCTTTTCTATAATCTCCTCACCAGATATATCCTGATATGGCAAGCAGATGAGTAAGACTGTATGTAAAGTAGAAAATTTAACCTCTTAGCACTTTCAAACCAACAGTGGGGTAGGAGAGAGGTTCTGAAGCAAAAGTTAATGTTCTTGACTCATGCAAATCATGTTGAGAGTCATAGTCTCTGAAATCCTCCTGCCATGATAAGGGCCAAATTTTGGCAGAAAAACAAAGATGCAGTGCATGGCTGAGAAAATTAAATAGGATCTGATTTACTGGGAACAAGGGGAAAAAAAACCCAAACCAAAACAAACAAAAAAATCAAATAAAAACCCCAAACAAATGCAACAACAACAACAAAAAAACCAACCACACAACAAAAAAATCCCCCACAACAAAACCAAAATTGGCCCCCTTCCAAAAAAAGCCCAAACCAAAACAACTTTAAAAACAAAAGCACTCTGTACAAGAAGAGAACAAAGACTTCACATAAACCAAAGCGGAAACCAGCTGTTAATGCTTTATAGAAAAACGTTACAGGAGGCTTTTTAAGGAGCGAAAAAAAGAAAGAAAAATAGAAGAAAAACATTTAATATGAAAGATACCACCATTTGAGATGATGGACCTTCTAGGAAGTAAATCAAAAGCCTTCTCCTAACTTCCGGTGAATGAGGTGCCCCAAAATATGACATTTTTGCAGGTGACATAGAGTTTATGTCACTAAGCCACTGCATCAGAAGGTGTTATCACATGCATGCCTCCTATCCTAAAAGAATAAAATTAGGGCAGCTAAACTGAATCACAGAATCATAGAGTCATAAAATGGCCTGTGTTGGAAGGGACCTTAAAGATGGTCTAGTTCCAATACCCCTGCAGTGGGCTGGGTCACCTTCTAGTAGACCAGGTTCAAAGATGGCTCCAAAACCAATCCAACCCAACCTTGGTTGAAGGTAAAGGGAAGTTCTTAAGAACAAAAAGGCTGCCTTCATAAATTTGGTATTCTGTCCAACTGAGGGTATCAGACAAGGCCACAAGCACAGGCAGGTTAAATGTGAATGTATGCCAAACTAGATTTTGAGAGAAAGAACTTGCAAAGACATAAAAAGTAATAATAAATTCTTTTTCAAACACATCAAGAGCAGAAAGCTTGCCAGAGAAGTGTGAGAGCCAATAGATAAGCAAGGCATAAAGGCATTTGGCATGTACAAACTTAGGGAAGTTTCCATGCTGAAACTCTTCTTTTTGGAGGAGGTGTTAGAGAATCTGTCACAAACTGAAGTGTTAGTGGAACAGATTACAGAACAAATTTACAGAATGCTCAAACTACCAGGGCTGGATGGCATCTGCCCAAGTTCTAAAGGAATGCAAATGTAAAATGGTTGAACTACTAGCCGGACTACATAAATTCTCACTTAAACCACCTAGGTATAAGGTGGCAACGAGAAGGGCAAGATGACTTTTTCAAAAATGGATCAAGGGAGCAACACAAAAGTACAGAGAAAGATCTAAGTTTTAGAACACTTTCAGCAATAATTAAGTGGAGCATCACTACCCTGCCTAGAAAAGAGGCAACTGACTTGCCACTGTGCAGAAAGGAGCATTTTTACACAAAGCATTGAAAGCTGTTCACCATCTTTTCTAATGCTTGAATGAGCAGACATCAAATTAATCTAAGTAGTAGCAAATTCAAAAGAAAAAAGAGTGATTCTTCAACAAATCTTTACTTAAGTTATGAAATCCCCTGTCATAGAGTTAATGTCTTTTTTGTCCAGATTTGATTTTTGTCCAGATGGGCAGATTTTTGTCCCCTGATTGTAAAGACCTCAGACGAGAGCAAAGAAAAAAGGTCAGAGGCTAGGAAACAATGATTTACAGAAAAAGATTGAAATCATGTCATTTTAAATAAAAAGGAGATCACTGAAGGAAGATATTAGTTTTCAAGTACCTATAAGGCTATTGCTTAGGGTTAAGGAACTGTTCTCCATGTAAAAAAGGAATAGGCTGCAGACTGCAAACTAGTTAATAGCAGGAATAAATTTATAATGCTAGGGAAGCACTAGAAAATATTCTCTGGAGATACAGTAGAGCCTCTACCCTTGGAAGGCTTTTACATAACTGACAGTAATCTTGGGTGATGATACACTGATACGAGGATGGTCTATACTGCTTATTGAGGGATATTCTAATATTTCATATGGCCTTTTGCACTTTTCCTCTTTTCAAAGTAGGAGAAGAAACATTATTTCTCTTTTGTTTTTTTATGACTGTTCTTTAATGTTTTTTTTAAGCTGATAATCTACTTCCCAATTTACTATTGTTACCATTGTAACCCATTACTTCCCAGATCTGAGGCAGTATGTGTAATGTGTGAAAATTCCTTAAGATAACAGTTATCCATAACTGGCAGATGCAATTTATGTAACCTAAACCATGTAGAAAAGAGATCCTCCAAACAAATTTAAATAGCAGGGAAGTATATGCTAGTCAGATGAATGTTTTGACTGGCTAACTGTTGTATTATTACAGGATGATTTCAGCATGCTTTGATAAAATCGTCCAAGTATTTTCATGCAAAAATCCCCAACTCAAAAGCAAATGCAGTATATCAATCAATTTGCAGTATTTGAGTTATATTTTATTTGTTTTCTTACCCCAGGACTTCTATTTCTGCATCAGTCCATCTCAGGTAGTGCTATGTGGTGCTCTAAAGCAATGACCATAAGCTTTAACACACTCTTTCTAAAAAGCAGGTAACAACATAAGAAGAACATTTTGATCAAAGCATTTAAAATTTTGGCCTGAGTTGGTTTTTTTTTAATGCCAAAAATGTTTCTTAATTTACTTCCCTAAAAGAGACAGATTTACTTTTCAATATTCAGGATTTAATAGACAGTGGGAGATAGCTGTAGTATCTGAGGGTGCTGGCAGTGAGGCCAGACCAGACACTTCCAATCTAGGTGTCTAAATATGGATTTAGCTGTCTCTCTTGAGGCAATCAGATTTGAAAATGATTGGCTGCAATCCCCACTAAACCAGCTCACACAATTCTCTACATGGTCTGTGTGCTGAAATTCTAGTAGCAATTGTTTTAATTGGAAAGAGTTGCATTTTCATTTTTCTGAGAGAAAACTGGCCAGTCCCAATTATGGAAACAAATCTTCAGCATAAAACTTTTAAAGAACACAGAATTCTCCAGGGGAAGTCACTAGCAGGCAAAACTAGCTTTTCCAGAAGAGCTGACAGTTGTTTACATTTTAATGTGGAGGAATCCAGCAAGTCTGCAAGTTTATTTTTAGTAGTTGTAAATTGAATCTTTTAACTCCTTTTTTTCCTGTGACTGGAGCTGAGACATAAAAATTATTAACACAACGACAAACCAGTGCCTGAGCTCATGACAGAGTTTGGATGATGATCAATACTGTGTTAATCATAAAGCAGTAGGATCCTTTCACATTGTGATTCTTGTGATGCTTCATCTAAATATTTGCAATCTGACAGTCTCTGTGCCTAAAATAGTTTTGGTTGCCACATAAAATGCTAAAGTTTTATCTCTGAGCAGTATGAAACTGCTTCCCTCCTTGTGGAGCAAAGCTGGCAAAGAATATTTTGTTACCAATGTCCTGGCTTCGTCACTGCTGCCACAAGTCCTGCCAGGTCCAGCAATGAAAGCTGTGGCAGTTGTTCTCTCGGGGGCTGTGAGTGAGGTAGAACAAGCCAAAAGTCATCCAAGCCTCCCTGCAATCAGATAAGGAGTGACGTCCTCCATTTGGTGTCCCCAGTGGTGCGGGATTATGGCTGGAGCTCCCCAGCATGGTGCCAGGGGTGCCACCACAGGCAGAGTGAGCTGCCCACTGCTAGCAGGAAACCACTAGTTCAACATTGCTGCTGCTAATCCCTCGTGCTTTTCAGGTAAAGGAGTTTGCTGCACTAAATTAATTCTTTTGTAGTTGTGAAGCTCCTTACTGTAAGATGGAAAACTTGCAAAGCTGGTGTAAAATCAGAATTGCCTTTATTATAAATCAACCCAGTCACAGGAACTCTGTTTGGAGGTCATGTTTTCTAAAACAACAAATCTGGTTTTTCTGCCAAAGCCACTATCATGAGGGACTTCAACCAGGGAGCAATCAAGACAGTGTTTCAAAATAATTTCACCAAAGGGTCATACCAGAAAAGATCATTAAAGTGGGCATAAAGGAACCAACATTTCTAATTTATGCACATTTAGAAAAATAAATATTCATCAGGTTTCACTGTACTATAATATGTATATGGTCAAAGAAATAGCTCTAATCAAAAGAAGATGAGATGCAGTCATGTAACTTGAAATGGATGGCTAGTAGCTGCATGGATTGGCTTTTGTGCTGAAAACTTCCGTCCTTTACTCTGTTGCACTATTTAACTTCAGAGTCAGTCTCCAAAGCCATGCAATTTAATTAGCTAGCCTCCAAGTGGGCTGGAAAAATATTTATAAAATATTTGCAGATGCTTTTGATCCGGGAAGCAGAGCAAAAGGACAAGGCAGTATTTACAGGGGTTTTGAAGAGAATTGCAACCTTTTTGTTTGGTTTTAAGCTGAAAGCTAAGTTACATTACAAAGCATTGAACTATTCTGGCAGAAAGCATAGAAAAATATCTAGCATATTTGGTCACACTGTCTCCTTACAGGTTTTTCATATTTGTCACTGTTATGAGCTAATCTATTCAAAGTTTATCAGAAAGAAATGCATTGGTAATCACGTTAATGTTAGGATAAAACCTCTACTATGTCACTAGCTGTGTACAGATAATCACATAAGGATTCTGTGTGGAATTTTGTATTGCATACCTTATCCAGACTATTAAAGGCAAGGAGGACAATTTGTATACATCAGTTGTTTTCTTATCTCACTAACACAAATTCTTTATTGGTGAGACCCATATCAATCAAGTTATTCCTGAATTACTGCTCTGTGAGAGAAGTTAATATTAACAGGCTAATGTTATCTATTTCTTTCTTTCTTCTCTTCACATGCATTCTGAATAACAAAAGAGTAGGCAAACTGTCTTTAAGGATCAAATATTAGGCCACTGTGTCATATGCAATTTGGACAAGGAAATATACAGGATTTTCTGTGGGGTTCTTTGTCTTTGAACTTAACAGGGAGATGTGAAAGACAGGTGAGGAAAGCTGAGTTAGGATTTTCCTTAAAAGTTGGGGGGTTTTCTTCCTCTATCTAGCCAAACAAACACCAATGACTTGCTTGGAATTACCAACAGTTATGAGCTGAACAGTTCAACATGGTCTGACAGATAGTAGCAACACCACACAATATAAACCTTGTCAGGCCACTGTCTTTGCACTGTTATTGTAGTCCCAGTCTTCTCTATTGCCTCATGTAAGTGGGTTCCTACAGACCTTTGATTGGCAGCGATCTTCCCACAACTTAAGGAAGGGGGCTGGTGGATATTAACTTTGAAATTAGAAAAAGCTATGTTTAGGAATATTAAGTTACTTGCCCAAAATAACAGTTGACCCAACAGAAACCTGATGTTCACATCATGTTAAATCATGCACATCCATGTAAACCAAACTATCTCCCATATAGTCTGGAAGAAGGAGGATGGATGTGTCTCTAAGGATTGAAAAGCTCTGATCTTATTTAGAGAAAAGGCCTCGCATCACAAAGTCTCAGTATTGAGATTTTAGAGTGAGAAGGGGAAAGGGACTGCATTTTTGGGTAGCACAGGACAGGAGTTTTAATGGGAAGGACAGGCTGCTATATGCATCACCAAACTTAAATTATAGGAAACCTAAATCTGTACCTGTTTTAA
Organism: Calyptomena viridis; assembly: GCA_013390005.1. Lineage (NCBI taxonomy): Eukaryota > Metazoa > Chordata > Aves > Passeriformes > Eurylaimidae > Calyptomena > Calyptomena viridis. The sequence continues at coordinate 39,505 of WEIV01003205.1, forward strand.
CACTTCATTCCCAAAAAGAGAAACTTCAAAATAAGCGTGTTGTAGGATGGGTTTAATAACAACTTCCAGTCAAAGGACTTCTCCGTGTGAAGAGCAATGCAAAAAGATTCGCTGTGTAATGTCTGTTTAGACCTACCACTGACCTGACCACACGGGACATCACAGTCAGTTAGAAAGCTTCTAGCAAACTTTCTAACTGAATTTATTTCATGTCTGCTTTCTTTACAGGAGATTAACTAAAGTCAGTATTCAGGCAGGTGTTTATACATCAAATGCAGAAAAATAGTATTCCCAAATGTTGGAAGTGAGTTTTCTTTAGAAAAGGATAAGAAGAGCACTGTGTTTATGGGAGCTATGCATAGTAAAACTATCTCTTCACATTGAAGAGTTCCATGGTTTCCCTAACATTCTAATAATGGGTGACAAATAGTAAGCTAGTCAATTCTAAAAAAAGCTCTGACAGATGGAATCAATATGATTTAAATTAGGTTTGATCCCGTAATTAAAAAAATGACAGTGCCAACTCTCAAATTCAAAATTGCCATTCCTGGTAGAAAAACATCCCTTGTCTGAGGCTAACTTAAGCAGCACTAAAAGATACTTATTGTTTGGAATGCAAATTTAGCAGAAGGATAAATGGGAACATTACCATGTAAGTGCACAATTTAGGATTTATCAAGTGACTCTTGAAATTTCAAGATAATGAGAAACAAATTACTAGAATATGGATAAACGTTCTCATTGGACAGACTATCTTATTATCACAGAAAATATTGCAAATGCACAAGATAAGAGCTATCAAACTAATTCTGTACTCTTGTTATAAAAGAGCACCATCCTCTGCATTAGTAAGTGTTTAATGTCTAATTATTGTCTTTTATAACTCATGTACTCTTACGATGAGATCACTTGAGCCATAAAATGTTCCTGAGATTAACTCTCTGCTACTAAGTGCACAGCGCGTCCCTTGTTAAAATAGAGTAAAACATTCAGAAGATGGTAGTCAGGACATATTTAAACATACTTTCAGGTTTTGGAAGAGAGAAAAGTAAGCAATTCTAGAAAATTTGCTACAAGATATGATAAATTTTAGCATTCATGTGTTCCAAAGCAGGGAAGAAATAGTTGAAAAGGGGAAGCAGGGTTTTTACTGCATGTTTTCAACATGTTGGTTAGAGAAGTGTGTAAGAAAAAAATGGAATGTGAAAGAGGGCAAGGTTTAGATGGTAGGTGCACAAGTGTGTCACTCAGCAGACTCAGCTAATGTACTGGGAAAAAATAGACGGACTCTTAGAGTGAAGAGCTAGAAAACCTGTTGAAGGGTTTTTCTGCCCGGAAACATTTTTACTCCTCTTCAACTCTATTAATATCTAATGATTTTAACCTAATCATAGTTCTATCCCTAAACCTTGCCAAGGCCTCTCCCTTTACTGCTTATATATATATCAAAGCCACTCCACTCCCAGACTATATTGGGGTGTGCAGTGTGTGCAGCAAGACTTCCAGACTGTCCTGGGCAGCACGGACAACTGCACAAATCCTTTGTAGACTTGTTTTGATTTGCATAAAGTCATTGGTTAGAAACCATCATTGTTACAACTAATAAATTGATTTTTTAGCTGTACCTACAGAAATACACAGCATTTGGAGAGTAAGTAGGTACTCACATCAGGACTGAAACCAGTGATATTAGGCAGATAATTTTCTATTCTGTAATTCAGTGGTTCAAATTCTTTTACAAAGTGAGATTCTGGAGATTCTTCATTAAACTATCATATGCAATCATTTTCCTAGTTCTCTCTTACATTTCTCCATGTATGTGACTGAAAGGCCTACGTGCTAAACAATCCTCCTCACAAATATTAGAAAATTGTATTGCTTAATAGCATAGTCCCTGTAATGTAACTTGCAGCAGGGTTTGCTTGTATTTTAATTGCAGCGAGATGCAAAGACTGTAAACAAAACTCAGAGGAAGTAAGATATGCCAGTGAAAATCAAATACAGGCCTCAGCCTTTCCCTTAACTCCTGTAATCCTGAGTGATGTTGTTCAAGGGTCTGAAGGCTCCACTAGGTAAGAGCTTTGCTGTGTAAGGTAACACACTGTCACATAAGTAGACAGTTCCTGCCCTAGAGAGTTTGTCTGTTTAACTAGATTAAATACTACTTGCGTTTCCTTTAATGTGACCTTTCTTCCTTTTTTTCATTTTACATGGTTGTGTAATGTACTATGTTGAGGACAAGTCTCTGTGATATTTTTATTTTGAATCAATGTTCAAGTCAAGTATTGCCTTTTGGGTCTTAGGAAAGAAAAATATTCCTAACCAATACATAATGCAGGAATTTTTCACGACTCTGCATCAAGTACTAGTGCCACATGCTGGCACATATGCCAAGCAGCTTTATTGTTATTTAAATATGTGAAAAAAAAGTCCAGGTTCTTTTGAAACAGAAGAAACACCATTCACTCTTTGCTGTGTCTCTTAGCGACACAGGAAAACCAAAATTACTTCAGCAGGAGAACTGGTTTGCTTGCCATTCCAATTCCTCTGCCTCACTAAAAAGGCAAGTGACATCTTTCAGACAGCAAGATGTGGTTATGGTTTTATGTGTCTGAGGGAAGGTGAAATACAGAATCTCTTACATGTGTATTTTCAAAAGGAGAGGAACACAAGGGACATGACTGAAGAAAACACAATTACTGCACACCAAGTTCTCCTGTTTGCTTTTCTGTCAAGAGAATTGTGTTGTGCCCTTCAGCATAGATGTGTGCCATCAGCAGCTATGTGTAACGATGGGGCTGGACATTGCAACTAAGATCTTGGTGTCAGGATTAGTATTCATTTCTTCATTTTTCTGCCCATCAGGAACATACACCATCTCTATTCTGATTAACAAGAGGGTTTGCACAGCCTTGTGGGAGAGACATGATATGAGAATAAGCACAGTATTAACTGGTACCTAGAGACAGGGAATGGAGTAGAAGCACTGATTATGTGGGATTATGTGGAGTGTAAATTAATGCATAATTGAGACTCAGGGGATGAATTAAATCCCAGAATACATATCCTGAAATATATCTCTGGAAATCTAAGTCTCACTGAAATAAAAATAATAAAGAACAGACTCCTTATACCTAGAGCCCAGACTCCTTATACCTAACTCCTGTCTAGCTCCATATTCTAAAAATCCACTCTATCAGGTTTATAAGCACCTTTACTGTTATAAGAATCAAAGATTTGAAGAGATTAAACTAAAAGCTGCAAATGGAAATTGCAAGCAGCATAAATCACTTTTGGTACTGCTAATCTTTCAAAAGTCTTAACAGGGACAATTTTTCTCATATGTTCTCTTATTTTCTCATGCCAGTAGAGGTTTTGTCCGAGTACTAGTCCAGAAAGCCTCTGTAAGCAGAGATGAAATTAATTGTTAAAAATAGTAATGGAAATCTATTTTCAATCTGCTGAAGGATTTTAAACCATAGTTCTGTCACCCCATTTCATTGTCTATGCCCTGAAAGCCGTCTCCTTTAGGAGGTGAGTAGGTGTCAAAATGAAAAGACCATTGGTTAAATACAAATAATAGCACCAAAATTGACCTCTTGTTTCTCAATCCTCATTTCTGAACATAGAAAAAACATAACGATGCTTTTTAAAGCTAGACTGAAAACCTTTGATAAATTTTCTTGAGCCTGAAGCAGACAATTTTTAGATTGTCATTACCTTCATGGGTTTCCCCAGAGGTGCCAATCAGTGCAGCATCACTGACTGGAAATAAAAAAGACAGCTGTAAATCATCTGCATTGTTTGACAGATAATTTTAGAAAATAGAAAGAAAGAAAATATTCAAAACAAAGGGTTTCTCTTGCAAGGCATTGATTAACCCTTCCCTATACATCCCTTACATTCCCTGTCAACTTCATCTTTCCAAACTGGACACTATTCACAAAAGGCAGATTTTTAGCATCACAGAAAATAAATCAGGTCTCTGTTGAAGTTGTTCAGGTTTCCAGATAGCTTTATAGCATAAATTAATGAGGATAGCAAAAATCTTTTTAGTTTTCAGTTTTCTCTTTCAATTTTTTTCCTTTTTATAACTATGGATTTCCTTGGATGTTTACTTTGGGAATGAAAAAAATGTGAAGGACAGTTGTTTTCTTTCCCAAGAGTGGTTAGAGCACCATTTCCCTTCCTTGGGGTGTCAGGGCTTCTGATTGAGAAAATCCAAGTTTGCATATCCCTTTGAGCATACAAACTTTATTTTTTGAATGGCTCAGAACTGAGCTATCAGAGTGCCAGTTCTCAGCTAAGGTTGGGGTTTAATGACTCTGCCACACTCTTTGGCCCAGGAGATCTGGGAGCATGGGACAAGTTCAAGACCTGAAATTGAACCTCTTCTGGGAAAGTGCATTGTGCTAACTGAGAGAGACTCCTGGGACAAACCACTTTAAATAGCATTTGTTTCTATGTGTGATAGTTCATGTGAAAATGCATGCAGCACTAGTTCTTACAAACGTTTCACCTCAGACTGTATTCTTTATAAGGAACAGTCTCAAGAAGCTGCTGGATTTGCAGGATGTGGACAGGAAGAATAAGGAGGGAGCAAAAGTTCAGCTGTGCTAATACGTAGATACAGAAGCTGGGTTTTCATTGTCTCCCAATATTCCCTCTCTCATTTGGGGCTGCATAGGGGAATGCATGGGAGAAAGCAAGGCTGTAGCTTCCCAGAACACCGCAGCTGAAGCTTGCCAGACACATGGTGACCATCAGAAGGTTGCAGTGATTAGTCTGGCTATATAAATAAACATGGCTGAATTCTGCCCCAACAAAAAATTGTTTGTTCTGTGTGACTGCTGCACTGAGCATGCTTAGGTCAGTGTTGCATGGAAAAGAAAGAGGAATGGATTGGATTGAAAACTCTCGCATATTGCAAAAGCAAGGGAGGGAGAGTTTTTTACTCATTTTGACTTGACCATAGAAGGCAGAAAGCATACAAAAAATACCTCTCCTGAAGGTCTAGCTGAGTTGGGGGTTTTTTGCACTTTTTATGCTATGCTGGGGTTTTATGCAGTATTCACCATGGGCATAACAGGCTAAACTTTAAGGTCAGTCCTTGTGGAGCTCTGTGAGGGAGACCTGCCTTATGAAATGTTCTCAGTAGTGAGTAGTACAACTGAGCCACTGAGTAGGAGAGACTCTGGGAACTAAATAAATACATTGTTTGGGTTTTTTCCATTCCCTTTTTTTTTTACTTGAATTTTGCAAGTGAACGTGGTTCGGCTGAAGTGTATTCACAGCCATTCATTCCGGCCTCTTTCAGGAGAGTTGCTTGTCTGCGGATAGCATCCATGGGACCCACGAGCCTTTGTATCTCTGTATTAAGTACTTCTCTTCTTACAGGATGTAGGAGGGGAACACAGAGGAGAGAAGCAACCTTGTACTTTGTTGGGAAAGACATTGAAGAGTGAACCTTGAACTCTGACTGTTTTGTTCTTTGTAGCTCTCTTTTTAACCAAAGGACTGTCCCAATGCAGGCTATGTTTTGCTCTTGTCAGTGAACATACTTGTGGTCAGTGAACACATTTAGTACTGTTCCAAGGATTACTAGGAGCCTGCCCAAGGGCCTTCATATAAACTGGTTCATCTACTGAAAGCAGTAAAGTAATAGTAGCATGGTGCTGAGTTTACTGGTGGTGGTGGTGCAGAGTCATACTGACACAATTCTAGTTTTAGGATGGAAGCCAGTATCTCAAAATGCATTAGAGCACTGAAAACTACTTTGAGTCAGGACAAAGAGACTGCCCAAGCAGAACAGCAGACAATGCTGTTTCTGGAATTTGTGCTAACTGGCACAGACCGAGTTGAAAAGTCTCTGTGTAGTACCACATTTTATTGCAGAGATGCACTTTATGTGCTATAAAAATAAACCAGCTTGTTCAGAGCTGAGCTTATGCACTTACAAGACATTCCATTGTAAAACAGAAATACATCCTAAATCACTCTATCAGACTACCTGGTAGTGTATTTGAGACCCTTATTCTGACGTACTTCACATCAGCGGACCCTAGGCCCTGATTCTGGAGCATGAAGATTTCAAACATGCATCTCCTTTCATTTCACTATCATATGAGGTAACCTCAGCAAAAGGGAATGTGCAGATAAACATGTATTCCAACACAGGGAACCATAGCAACAACAGCTACAATAAGACTGGAAATAATTCACTAATACAAGATATGAAAAAACAATGTTCTGAGTCTATTTCAGGTTGCTGAATGCCAGGTTTCAGACACTTCCATTCTGGCTTATTGGTTCTTATAGCAAAATACTGGAAATGTCATTGCCATATTTAAAATCTGCCTTCTGATAGAAGGGTGTATGTATCTTGTATGCCTGCCTCTCTACAGGCATATTGTTGGATTTTATTTTGAATGCAATGAAAAAGACTTCACTGCAAAGACCCAAGCTTGTGATTTGAGGATTTCTCCATCCTAGGGCCAGATCTGTGTAGATCTTCATTACAATAATTTAGTGTTCAGAAAGATGCCTTTAAAGGGTAGGACAAAGATGAGTAGCAAGCTCTGCTAACCTAGAAAGAATAGTGTGCTAGAGCAGCTCCACTGCGTCCTGTGATCATGGCCCCTGTGGCTCATTCAATGAGATCACATAAAAACTATGACACACTGCATTTTCTTTTACGTACCTGTTGCGCAGTGGCACAAAGTAACAGTATGGTTAGTTTAGGTTGTCAGTGGGATTTCCTGTTCCATGCAGGACAGGCTGCCCCTTCCCTTCCTCACACACATCCACAAAGATCACATGATGTGCATCCCATACAGCTGTAGAATACTGGCTATGATTGTGAAAATAGAAAGGTATTGGGGTGATGTCCTGATACTGAAATATCCTGAGAATGGTGTTTTCTAGACTTAGATTCCCATGACTGAGAGCAATTGAAAGGTATGCTGTTACCTTTGCTAGCTAATGTCATTATTCTGTACAGATGATTCAAGTGGCATACAGTTTTAGTTTACTGATGTTATGTGTAATCCTTGTTCATTATGCATGAGGGCTTGTTCCAAACCAAAAAAAATTTCAATTTTTTGATAAAATTAAATATTACTTTCTTAAGAAAATTCCTTTTCACTTTACACTATAGTGTGTATTGTTTTTACCATCACGCACACACTTTGCTACTGTTGTGATCAATAAGTAACAAGGCTGCTCATTGTTCATTAACTAGCCCTTTCAAGTTCCCAGATTAACAGAAACAAAGAGGTTTTCAGGACATTTCATTCCCAACACCTTTTTCTTGTATTCTTAGAGTAAATGAGTGGACTGATAGAGGCTGAAAGTTTCGTATGAAGCAATTTGTTTGCCTGCTGCATTGAGCCATACCCTCACAAGAGGAACTATACCTTCAACTTCCCCCCCTTCTGCCATCAAGGTTAACACAATCTTTGTTTTTTACCACCACATCCTTTCCAATTTGCTGCAGTCACCAGAAGCTAGTGCTACCTTTACTATAATGACTGCCCCACACTATTATTTTTGATTTCTATGGTCTGATAGTATTTTGCTGTGTTTATATCTTCAGAAATAAAACTTTGGAAGTATGTTGATTGGTTTAATGCTCCACATAATGTCTCTTCTGTAAAAGTTACTTGTGTGAAGATTTAGAACTATATAAAACAATGAGCTTAAAATCAAAATGTTTGCCTGGGGAAGTCTGCCTTATCAAATATTACTCAACAGGGATGCTAATGACTCCCTTAACTCTGATGTTCACCTCCTTAAATACAGGAAACAGCAAAAACAAAGTAAGAATAATATAGCTGTTAATAAAGGTAGCAACTTAACATATAAATTTTAAATCCCACTGCATTGCTAAAATGTCAGTGAACTCTGGTCCTCAGGCTAGCTATAACAATAAAATTTAACAGACTGTGAGCATGCAGAGTGTTTTATATAATCTGCAAATTCTAAAAATGATTGATAGGTTTTTAAAAGAGACATACTGTTCCTGAAGTCTAAACTTTTTCCAGTAATTACCACTGGAAAGGGATGACTAATTGCAGTACTCTCTGTTCTACATGATATATGTAGCAGACATATACACTGAAGAGTTTTGATTTAGGTGTTCTCCATTTCGTAAAAGGAGTTAACCTATTTTTGGAAAAAAGACCTATATGTCTGAAGGCTGTAGGCTGATGAAAGTCTTCAGCTGTGCTTTTGTAGAATCAAAACATTTTCTGATGCTGCTGTAAGTCAAAGTCAAAACTTTTGCTCTCAACACAGTATGCATAATTACTCAAAGGGCAATTACATTATTATTATTAAAATTGCCATCCCTTTAGTTCAGCACTGCAAATGTTTTACATGTAAAAAGGCAGTCGTAGGATCTCATAACACAATAGCTATGTAACTTTCAGCAGTGGTTGAACATGGCAGGGCTGTTGATATTTTTGTTGCTGTTTTCATCCTCTTAAGCCAACATAGTTTTTTGAAGAATATTGATAATTTGAAAAATATTTGTAGAAGCCTATTCCATTCTCATAAATCAATGTTGTGCTTACCTAAAACAGAAGGGAGGCCAATTTAAATCAGACTGTGATGAATAAGTAGTGTGAGGGAGTAATACTCTTGTGTCCCCAATTCTCCATTTTTTTTCTCAAAATTTAACTAGTATTCCTAGTGAGCTACAGAGCTTCCTGAACTTCTGCCATATTTTTGTCCCAGAAAACAGACTTACAACTCTGCAGTTCAAAGTTAGCTGACCTGACTGGTGCCACACAGCAAGAGTGAGCTTGAAACTTCCTGTCAAATGACAGACAGTATAACATTCAGCTTGGATAACCTATTTGCTTTTGGATAAGAGGAAGGTGTATGGCACTATATCTGTTCTTGAGCACAGCATTTGCACCTTTTATCTGTGAACTATTTCACCTCCTGGAGCCTTGCTGGGATGAAAGCCACCTGTCTGGACCTGAGAGTACCTCCACCCAAAACTGCATGTTTTACTTTGGAAGTTTGAAGGCCAAAACTTCCTGGTAGCCCTACTAGGTACAGCCACCAAAATTTCTTGTCAAAGGTTTTACAGTTTTGAGCTGAGGCATGTACACAAATGTTGATCAGGGAATATGTCACTAAGAAAAAGAGAATTACATCCTTGTCTATACCTTGGTATTCAATTTAAACTCCTGGTTGTGTTGGGTGTAAATGGCAAGGTTTTGTTAGAAGGGAAGCTTCCTTCTGTGGAAGGAGGTCAGGGCCTGCCCTGTGCTGGACACAGCCAGTTCTGGATGGCTCTGCAACAGACCCACCACAGCACACAGCGGAGCCCATTGAAAAAATTGGTGGCACTTCCATAAAAACAAATAGTGATAGGGGGAGAATGAGGAAGCAGTGAAAGGAGGAATGAACAAAAAGAAAGAGAAACAACAAAAGGAGTACTACAACTAGAGGAGCAGGTGCTCCATGGCAAGCCAGGCACACCACCAAAGGGACTGCAGTCTGCTGAGGATCCACACTGGAGCACAGAAATAGCACGCAAAGGAAGGGGCTGCAGAGAGAAACAGCTACATCTGCGACCACAATCCTCTGTGCTGCTCATTACCTCCCTGAAGGGGCTGAGCGTGACCTGCAGTGATGACAAGAGGCGAGGAAAGTAGTCTGAAATTGAGCCTGAGAAAGAGGAAGGATAGATGTTTTAGGTGTTTGTCTTTTGTCTGTTCATTTCCCATTACCAAAAGAATAATTAACTATTAAATTCTTCAAATCCAGTCTTGTTTTCCCACAATAGTATTTGGTGAGTTGTCTGTCTTTGTTCTGATCCATGATTTTTCTCACCCCCATTCTCTCTACTTCTCTCTCATCCTGCTGGGCAAGGGAGAGTGAGTAAACCACTGAGTGGGTGCTTGGCTGCTAGCCAGACCAACCCACCACCACCATAGAGACCTTTTATTGTACACTGACCCTAAGTCTTGAGCTGGGTTTCAGAAACACAGTTTCTCTGCAGTGGAAACTGTAGGAAAGCTTCAAAAGTCAGAGTAAAAATACCAATGATTTTGAAGTATTTCAGAGCCTGAAAACTGTAGTTATTTTTTTAACTTTCTCCTGATGGCCTTCAGCATTTCCAGAATTAAAACCACCTTCACCTAATTAAAAAACAAAACAAAACAAAACAAAACTGAATAAATATCTGAGATGTCTTGGAGAAAATATGGTGAGATAAACTGATTTTAGAAGGAGTACAATGAGGGAAAAGAGCCTGAAATGCCATTGTGAATTCTTTGTTTCAACTGCAAATGAGAACAGCTTACAATAGTTATCACTGCTTTGAAAAGGAGTTTTATACTGATGACAGCAAATGACGCTTAACATGCTAGGCTATAAACTCACAAATTTTCTTCTTCTGTAAAGGCTATTTATCTTTTTGTGTTCTTGCAATTAAGTGGTTGTCTCCTGTGATTTATTGTTCATTTGCTGTCCTACACTAACTAGTTACCTGCAAATACTGTTTATGTTTCTCACTGCTGAGACTACTGTGTAATTGTTTGACAGTGGTTTATCCTATTAAGTGTTTCAGCGAACAGCTCCATATTGTGGACACTGATTATTATTTAAACTCCATCAGTAAAAAATCCTCTCAGTTTCCCAGGAATGATTTTGGTTTTCAATACTCATTAAAGCTTCCTATTTACTTTATTATTGATAAGAAAGATACATTGACAATTAATTTAGGATTCAAGCTTATTCTTGAAACAGAGATTTACTGAATTCTGCCTATTGCAATCCAGACAGGATTAAAAGCCCATTTAGTGTAACCTATAAATGATACTTTTTTTTGCTGGTTTGTTGACATTTTCAATGATGATTGCAGTCAGTTGATCAGTGATGGATGAAGTGTTCTGCACTTAATGTGGTCCTGTACTGTTGCATAGTGTTACAGCGTGCTGTGAAATGGCTTCTAAGGTCTAGCACAAGGGCACCAGTACCTGGACAATAACTCTTGCCTCGGGTTCCTCATAGGCCTGGATGGTGTCCACTCTGTAAAAGTGCTCAAGCTGAAGGAGTAAGGATTAATCTTCTAAGTATGGGGTGACATTTTCACCACAACAAAATAAAAAATATTGATGAGACTCATGCTTCAAAGTCCTTTGAGTACATTTAAAATTCTATTGTTTGTGTCCTTGCAGAGAGGTTGAGGTATAGTCTGAATTACAATGGTTATCTCTGCTCTGCCCTTGTCATCTGTGTTCTGTTGTATTTCAAAGAATATTTATGATATGGTACTAAAAATCTGTGGCCCTCTTGGAAAATGTGCAGACCATACTTAGTGGGTTTTCTGAATGTAACAATGTATAATAAACATCCTTATAAAAAGTAAATATGTACATATATATATAAGTATATAATAAAGTAAATGTCTTTGAGCAGAAAGATACAACTTCATAATAGGCATCCAATTCAGAGAGTTGGGTAAAATTCCAAAGTTTCCTAGAATTCAGAAAAGATTGCTGACCTAGTTAGGACTTTCACAAAAATGTTTTCTAATATAAATCATTCCCACTGACATTCACCTATTCAGGAAACTATTTTGTCCAAGTACATCTCTTTTCAAGTCATTATTAGTGGGTCATCAGTGAAAGTAGGAATAAACCTGTTTCAGGTTACAGAATCAAGAATCAGGACCTGTAACATTATTTGTGAGAAGGCAAGAATTTGGAAACTGGGAGCATGTAGAGTCTGTCTCATGGCTTGGTCATGTCCCAATTTCACAGCACTAAGCCCTGCGTCCCCTGACCCTTCATGTGGTGTTCACGGGCATAATTATTGTATTTTGCAGGATTACTTTTTACAGTTCAGTGTCTGTAATAATATTTGCTCAGCAGTAAACCATCATAGTGATATTTTTCTACCATGAAGCTGGGGATATACTTATTAAATGAGGACATATAAGCACATAAGGATTTGTTTTGGTTTCAAGAAATGTACCTGGTTCATTAAAAAAGTTTCAAAGATTATATTGTAATATTACTGCAGTGTGGAAGTGCCTGGATCAGGATTTATAGTGAAGTGGATAGCTAAAGTATTTGAACAGCTATACATAGCCTATACATGCTTAATACCTTCATAATAATCTTTATATACATTTCCTTCAATAGGGATATATGCCTCAGTTGTCAGATGATGGTATCTACAGGCTTGGCAAATATAAAAAAGATACATTTTAGATTTCTGAGCTATTTTACCTCTTTTTTAATTTATTTTTTTATTAGGAAAGAATTTGCAATAGGTGTGCCTCTGACTATAAGAAAAGGAGCAATAAGGAATTTTTTTTTTTTGCCTCAGACTATTGATAATGCATGTTTTTCGTCCTTTAAATTATTCACTGTTCATACAGATTTGGAGCACAGTGTATTTGGACAGCCTGCCAATTTCACAAGGATAATTTTGTTTTTAAATATAATTTCACAAGGAAAATTTTGTTTTTAAACATAATCACTTCATATTACCCATACGCTATTAATCGACATATTAGTGGCTATCACACATATCAGATTTGTTCTTGATTTCTTGGCATGGCTGCCCTATTATGGCAAGCAATCAGCATTTCAACTATAACTTAAAGTTTAGATTGACTTGGGTCCTTTAGATAATTCTATCCTTTATTCATAGAAAGCTCATTTTTTCCCAGGCACTTTTGTTGTGTTTTCAGTTTCAATGTAGTTTAGGCAGTGTTATACAAATATACTCAGACACTGGGTATATTTAAATAGCTCTAAACTGAAAACCTTCAAAAGTATTTGGCTTCTGGCATACCTGTATGGACTAGTATGTGAGTGACACGCTTAAATTACCTTTGATACCTGGGTCACTTATTCTCAAGGACTTACTGACATAAGGGAAAAGTACTGTGGTACATTTCCAAAGGATTTCAGCAATTTTGGGTGATGTAATGTAAACAGTTCTCCGGGCCTTGCCTACTGGTTAGTCAGTGCTGCTAATGTGGAACACGAATGTTGTTGCTAAACATGATAAATCAGACTATGATACGTTCATATCTGTGGCTTGGCCCCAAGTATCTCTGCTTCACACTCTTCTCTCTCCAACTTCAGTGGACATTGGGTTGTGTCACTAGCAGAAACCATGCAAAATTGCTCTGATGCTTCAGAAACGCTTTGCAGTTCTCAACTATTTGTATTCTTGCAATGTAATCCTTCCCAATAACTTGAAAGAGAAAAGCCTACTGGTTCATGAGTGTCTAGAGCGGCAGTTCATTTGTATGGGTGCCTCTGTGTGTGAGGCTTCAGATTCTGCAAAGCACTTGGTAATACACAGAAATTAAAGCTTGTCAATGTTTTATTAAGTCATATTGATGAGACAATCCCCACATTGGGTGAGAGTATATAAATTCCTATTTCTATCCCAAATCTTGGCTATTTGAATAATGCAGAAGTAAAGACAAAAAAGTCTTTCTGGAGAAAGTTACCCTATGTGATTACAACAGCAGCAAATTATTTCTCTCTCTTCTAGAAAACAGCAGCAACATTTTTGAGCTTTTGCTTTTCCTTGAGTCTGTCGTGTATTTTTGAGATAATTCAGATTGACTCAGTTACCCTGCTGTCAAGCCTGAGAAACTGCACTGACTGCACTAAATGTTCTCGAGTAGGCGTAACCTTAGCAGGAGAATTTGGCAGCATGGATGTAAAAAGGAACTAGCAAACAGGTTAGCATATAATATGGGTAACAGAGAATAAGGGAGGATGTGCCTGATGCTCTGGCCACTAATTCATCCCCTTCAACTGGAGTTTTAATACTATATAGAGAAAGTCAAAGCCCACTGGCACCTTGATGCCATGATACAATATGATTTCTGTTCAGCTGGATCATTGCTCCTGCCACTGCCTGGGAAGCTGCAGTATTAATAACCACTATCTCCTCAAATTGTAATATTTCTGAACATGATATTTCCAGCCCTCATCCTGGCAAACTATAGTGTGTGAATTAGTTCCACTCCTCTGGGAATAGTGACTGTCTGCATCCAAAGAGATCCTAAGGATAAATGCCAGGGTTTTTTTCTTATCAGCTTCTCAGCTTCAAAGAATTGATGGCATTCAACTTCCCTCCTTCTACATTCTTCCCACTCAATGTCCACTCACTGTTGTCAAGTTAGGGGTCACCACATCCAAATTTCTGCTTATCCCTGGGTTCTGGGGTATTTTAGTATAAACTCTAATCTGTTCCCATGTAAGCAGTGCAATGATTCTCAGTGATGCAGGTAAAGAACATGCCATTATTTGTATCAAATCATTGATTTTTGTAGCATGAATCAGATCTTTTTATCAACCTCTATAAATAAAAAGTTTGGCTTTTTCCAAGAAACTGTAAAATAAAAGCCTAGAGAAAATGTTTCCTTAACATGAAGACACTTTCTTTTACCCTAAAGTAAAAAACTGAAATAACTCTCTTTAATATAATAATATTTTAGAAATCTACTTTTAAAAGCTTGCAAAATCATTCTGAATTAAGTACATTATGGATCCTATAGTCTTCATTATTCTCTCTGTGGCTATAGAGCCTGCAAGGAAAAGAACCAAATATGAGGCACTGTGTTTCTGGAAAAAGAAGCTTTAAAACAGTACTTGGCATTTTCCAGTTTATTGCACTGAATGTTAATGCACATTGGGAATTCATAAACATAGAGAAATGATTTAGACTTTCCCTTCCTGTATAACAAACACAGCAGGACAGAGAAGTGCAAAAACTGGGTTTATATTGCTTACAGCCAGGATCCAATGTGAATACTATTTTTACCTCAGCTAGTTTCTTGCTCATGCTCTAGGCTGTACCTAGATTCAGCCTCTGGGGAAAGCTTGGATAAAGCGCATCTAGGACAGCTTTGGTTTAGCTCGTTTGGGTTCTTTTGTGCATGGCCATGAGTACAGACACTGCTTAATGGAGATGAGTCCATGGACCCCAGCACTGGTGTGTGATTTCCAAATACATTCCAGTTGTGGTCATGCCCCCCAGTCCAGTTGTAGCCAATGCCAGTTAGTGCTGTCCCAGGGAATAGGCTAGGGGCAGCAAAGGTCAGTGATGGCTCCCAGTTGACACTGAAGTCTAGGCCTCTCCGTTTCGGGAAACGAAGAGAATATGACTGTGTAGACATGAGCTATGTGGTGACACTTGCCCTTGGGGAAGACACACAGACATAGCTTGTTCTAATTACTGGCATAGGCATAGCCCACGTAAACTGGTTTTAGCTACATGAACAAATCCACAGGGTGTCTGGTGGGCTCCCTTCAAACCCCACACTTGCCGTGTTCCCAGCCACCTCAATCCAGGTAAATTTGTGTGCTGTAGCCCATCCAGTTAATTATGGAAGAGCGGCAGCAGCAGAATGGGAATCAACAAGATCACTGCTGAGACTGCTGGCCATGTGAGGAACTCTGTTCTGAGATGGTTAAAAGGGGAAAGATGCTAAAACAGGCTTTGCCGTTCATTGAACTGGCATCTTAATTTTCAATAGAAAGGAAGTGTGACTGATGTACTCACTATATTTGACAGTGGTAATCCCTAAGTTGACTCACTCTACCAAAGCTACTGCAGATCATCTTGGTGGCATTTGTCAGTGAAATGCAAAAGAAAATTAATTCTGTATGTACACACACGTGTATAAACATATACAATATCTATCTATCTATCTATCTATATATATATGTATATATATATATATAAAGTTATTGATTATTCCTTAGTTCTTTTTGTTTCCCCTTTGCTAGTCTTATTCAATTTTTGAAGAAATGTCACTCAAAGCCATTGTTGGAGCAGTTTATTTGTCATCAGCTTCCTTCTCTTTTGATTTGACTTAGAATTATTGGAAAAAAATTAAACCAGATTTTTTCACATGCTAAAACCCTGTGGTTATGGCTAGTAAAAAAGTATCTCTCTGTGTACATTGAAATGATTTAATGTGATTCCAGTTAACTTAAACAATTTGAAAGACATTCGGGAAGATGGGATAAAAAGTTGAAATGTAAATGGAAGCCAACACCCATTCAAATTAAAAATAAAATTTCTGCTACCCCTCTGGCTGATTATATGCAGTTCAGACAAGAGAACGAAACTTGTAAGTGAAAGAGCTGCTGCACATCTTCTATTTCACAGGTTGATCAGCTGAAAAATAACATTCTAGCATGGCTTAATTTATGCATCTTTAATCAAGGCATCCCAGGTAATGCAAAGAACTTGGCACAAGTTTTACTTTATAGCTCTAAAAGTTTCTGTTGTCCATGACATAACATTATAAAAATACTGACTATGTCTATGGAACATCCTGCAGTTCCATCCAAAGAGATCGAACCCTGGAAGATTATAACAGCATCAGCCAAGGGGCTGAGCCAACGAGCTCTGCTAAAATGCAAGGTGTGCTGGCTGCAGTAAAAAGCCCCAGTAATGTGACTGCTGCTTCCCAACCTGAGCAGTTCTGCATGACACAGTCTGGCATGATGTAGACACATCCCTACAATAAGTCTTCAGCCTTATATAAGTTCACAAAGCCAGACTTACTCCACTTGACATCATCTGAACATTTGAATTGTATTTTGTAATTAGGACATGTGTCTGAATTTGAGAATGAAAAATAAGCACCTAGTGACTTCTCCAGATTCCTGGACTGCAAACTTTACCAGGTCTATCTTGCCCAGATTCTAAGATGTATTTTCAGTGGATTTAGCATCTAGAGACAGTACTTACATTATTTAGTTATTGAATCAACATGACTTTTTGCTATACAGAAGGCTGAATACATTAAAAACCTGAGTGCATGATGATGATCTTTCTGTTTAATATTATTCTTCCATATAATATTTTAAAATATTTCTAAAACATAGAATTTAAAGTCAAGTAATCCAGAAACATCGATGCTACACTCAAGCAGTATATAGGATTGCATATTTGAACTGGGTTTTTTGACTGCTTTCACTCATTTTAAACTAGCAGTTGTGAAAATAATAATTAAATAATAGTATTTCAGCCCTGGAGATTGTTGTAGCAAGTAAGGGGTCTCTGACTGCAAACAACCTTATCTCCAGATAAGCTTGTTTATCAACTTTGTGGACACTGCTTCTATAATATTCTTCTGATGGCTGCATTCATTGCTCTCCTTTATGCTTTCAAAGATCAAATAGCTTCTGAAGGTACTCAACTTATCAAAAAAATTACTGTAGGTAAACTTTTGCATATGTTTGAGTTGTCTGCCAAAAAGAAGCATATCAGATACACTGCATAAATAGATTTGTTTAGAGACAGCTATTAATCCTAACTTGCAGGGCAATTCAACACCATCCTTGAAAACAATGGCTGAGATGCCACAAGCATAGAAGGCAGGAGCTGGATTTTGGCTACCAAAAGGGGTACCCAAGGACAAAAAAAGACACCCAACAGCCATTTTGGGGAAAAGGAAGACGAAAGAGTGCCATTGCTTAGGAATGCCTGGCCTTGTGGGATGAGTAAAGCTCCCAGATCTGTGTGAGGATCAGCTTTCACAGACTATGTTTTGACCACAATCCCAATTCAGAAGGAATAAGAAGGAATGATTTCTCAACCTCATGCTCTTTGTTTGTGTCTTTTTTTTCTGGAATCCTTAACCAGGGACAAAATCTGAACTCCATACAATATTTTCAAACTCAGTGTACATCTGATAGGACTGAATTCATCTCATATCAGCCAAACTTTGGCAGAGATTGCTATTATTTTATATGACTTCTATTATTACTATTCATTTAAAATGGATTTTAAATCACCTGAATACTTCTCTGACAACCATGAACTTATTTTCACCTATGTAAAACAAGGTGAGGATAATGGTAATTGCATGTCGTGACATGCAGGGATTAGGAAACAAGAAAATAGTAATACTTAAAAAATCAACAAGATATAGTTGTATGAAATTCTTAGGGGAATTAAATATTTAGGTAAAGTCTCACTCATTTTATGTATGATACAAAGTGGTACAGAAAAATTCTATGTCTAAATCATACTTATTCAACTCTGTAAAATCCCAGCAATAAAAGTTTTTGAGTTTTCCATCCCTATATATTCCTGGTTTTAATTGCTATGTTAGTTTTAATTTGAATTCTCTTTTCCTAAGCACTTCAAAAAGATCTTAAAAAGAGCATTTCTGCAATCCAAAAGCAAAAAACAAAGATAAATAAATCAGTCTAATGGGATAGAGCAAGCTCTAAATTTTGGAATTCCACATTCAATTTAATTTCCAATTTATTGAAATAGAAGTTCATGATTTTTAAAGAAATGTGGGGGTTATAGATTTTTCCTTGTTTAGATACTTTGAAAGTTTCTCTTTGTACTTTAACTCAGAAAGGCTCTTAAAGGCAATTTCATCATTGAAAATAAAAAATATGTGAAGGGTTGGTATTTTTTACCAACTTTTGCCGGTATTTTTGAGTCTGCATCAGTGGTAGCCTACGGATTATATCTAATACTTTTTATCTTCAGGGAAAGAACTCCAAACTGTTAATTCACAGGCATTTCTTTTCAAGCTCTGCATACCTTTCTGACACGTGATTATTCTATGACAGAGGAAAATGTAAGTCCCTCTATCACTTTTCTATAATTTAAATAATTACCTGAACAGAGCATGCAAATTATGGCTTTTGCCTTTTCTCAGTTCAATCATGCTAATTTTGCTACTGGCAAGGAATTTCAAACAAAATTACTGTCTCATTCTGAGACATGATGTTAATAAAAGATATTAATTACTTCTTAGAAGGCATATTTCTTTATCCAGACCACAAATTTAAAAAGAGATTTGCCAGAAAACAAAATCTGCTTTAGTTTTCCCTCTTCTGATGAGAACAGAATTTCTTTCATTTAGACTTTTTTCAGCCTTTTTTCAGCCTTCTCACTAAAAACATTCCCATCCATTATCCTCACTGACCACTAGTGTCATCACTCTTTTTAATGCCATTTAGGATACATTTCCTTTGAAAATTCATCTTTCTAGCTTTGAAAATGTATATGAACATCTGCATAATACAGACTACATTCCACACTATTTCCCTTCCTACAAGAAAGAAAATCCTTTCTTGTTCAGTTTTATATACTATACCCTGCTGATAAACAAGGTAATTTCAATTAAAATTCTAACCAAAAAAGGACATGCAATAAAAAACAATGAGCAAAAGTGCTGAATACATGTCAAAGGTTTTACACTGAATGAACTGTTCACTGTTTAGGCAGAAAGTCTTTTCAGATGTATTTACCTGGTTTTCGGTATGTCTGGGAAATCATGACTGGATCAGTTTTGAAAAGCCAAATATAAATACAAAATGCTTGATGAAGCTTGCAAAGTGGTTTCTGCTTTTCTATTGGGAATGTTGAAGAGAGTTGTGATTTTTTTTAAGGATGATTTGGCTTCACATCACAATTTTTTTTGCATGTTAACTTTGAATCCATCTAAAACTGTCCTTTCTTATGACTTCTAAAGAGTGTTCACTGCAGGTATGGAAAAGAATTTTTGAAACTTGCAGATAGAAAATATACTTTAATTGAAGGCTAATAAGGTTCTATTTCCATCAGTAATACAGTAATGAGAAAAAAGGCCATTGAAAATTCCAGTTTTGGTGTGGATCTGTTACACTCTCATGAGGAATTTGAGAGGGTATGTCCATTTATGTATATCACACATAGGACCATTGTTTACTCGAAAGAGAACTATTAAGTCCCTAATCTCCATCTCAGGGATAAAGATCATTCCTCCATTCTATTCCACCACTTGGAAAAAAGCCAAAACTTTTAAGCTTTCAATGCAATACCAATGTTCTTCTCTAGAATATTGTTTTATAATTGAGACAAAAAATCTGTTCTAAATTGATATTGAGATAATTGGCAGTGAAAGAAACAGTGCTAACATTTTTTGTTACCTCTTCATTCAGTGGAACATAGAGAATAGAGTATTTGGCTGCAGATACTGCAGCAATGCAAGAGGATTTATCACAGACTGGTTCTGTCACAATAAACTACAATGAGAGAGGAAGGTAATGTACCTTTTAAAATAGCATGGCCAAGAGATTCAAAGCAGCAAATAGGCAGATACACTGTGTTTTCAAATGATGCTTGAGAAAGTTATCTTAGAAAATTTAAATAAAACACAGAAGCACCAGATGCTAAAAATGATTTCTCATTTTCACTTCACTGTTACCCAACATTAAAGCATGACCTGTTGTCCTCTTGTTTGCTTGGGCCCCATTTAATCTCTGCATTTCACTTATTCATACTCCTAAGCAAAACAGGCACTGGGCTATACAGAAATTTTCATATTATTCCATATTATTCATGTCACTTTTAACCTTTCTTCACAGTCTATTCCTGTATTTCTGTCCAAAAGCAGCAAAAGCTGCTCCTCCATTACCTTTGCTCTTTTAAAAGAGTTTCATGTAATATTCTGTAGTTAGATTGAGTATGAATTCAAAGTACACATGATGATGTTCATATTCTATCAGGTTTGTGTATTAATTCTAGACATAACTTGGACTTCCCACAGTGCAGGACACTGAGATAAATGATGCACACGCAATCCTTGCAATGGAGCCTGGTATGGCTGCCAGCAACACTTGCCTCACTTCTCCAGCAGGAAACACTGTGGCAGCATCAGTGCCGTAGTGTCCGATTTCACACAGCTCCCAGCTCCTCCTTTAAAGAAACTATTTTTATTTCTGAAACATAGTTTCTATTGAGGTACTTCAGAAAATCACTCTTGTTTTACATTCTTTTACAATGCCATGGACAGGTTGCTAGTTCATTCACCTACCCACAAGAAACCTTATGTATTTGCATTTTAAAATGTACTTTATCTCTATTTCATAGAATCATAGATTCATAGAATGGTTTGGGTTGGAAGAGACTATAAAGATCTGCTAGTTCCAACCCCACTGCCATGGGTGGGAAGATCTTTCACTAGACCAAGTTGCTCAGAGCCCCATACAACCTGGCCCTGAAGACTTCCAGGGATGGGGCAGCCACAAGCTCTCTGAACAGCCTGTTTCAGTGCCTCACCATCCTCACAGTGAAGAACTTTTTCCTTATATCTGATCTAAACCCACAGTCCTTCAGTTTAAACCCGTTACCCCCTGTCCTATCATTACATGCCCTTATAGCTTTGTAGTTTGTGTTTATTACTTAGTTCTTTGAAACATTGATTATTCTCTTGACTTTTGTCCTTCAGAATAGTCTTCATTTCTCTGTTACCCTCAGCTTTCTTCATTTTTTTTCAATACTAGGAAGACTGGTTCCTGAAACTAGCACTAGGCCTTCCTGCACTGAATAGTAAAATAAGAGTTAAAAGGAATGGAGTAAAGTCATATTGTTGTACTTTATCCTGAGAGCAATACAACTGAGGTAAATGAAAGCATGAAGAGTTCTTCTCCAGTTCAAATGAAGCTTATTTGCTCTTCATGTTAATTTTCCTTTGAATTCCTTAAGTTAATTGCAATTCTTCTACTTTCTAAATTCTTGTTAAAAGGCATTTGTAAAAGGATCCCCTGCATGTTTAATAGAGATAAAGGCACACACATGAGTCTGTGTACAAGAAAACAGATTTAGACACTGAGAGGAAGGCAGAAGAAAATATCACTGTTAGCAGTTTGGCAGAAACTGTAGATGAGATTTTATTAAGCTCAAATCAAATGTTTATTTTAGAGGGAACATAATATAAAGACTGAACTTATATGATGAGTGGGAAATAACTTTTAAATGGCTGAATTTTTGCTCGGATTTATGTTTGGTTTTTTTTCACAGGACACCCCAGAAGCATGTATAGGGACACTCAAAATGGAAAATATGAGAGAACTATCTAGTGAAAGAACATCAGCCATTAACCCACGCATTATAAAACCAGGCAATGCACAGACAAGGCATTCAACAGCCTTTGGTAATCTCTGGGAAGAAGTGGAGCCAACACATTACAAGTACTAGGAAAAACAGTACTTTAAAGTAAGCAATGACTTCTAGTGATGAGTGTGCTGTGTGTCAGACACGTCAATGTCTGTGAGATGAACACAAGATCATATAGCCTATAAAATGCAATGGCCTTTTAAAGCAAATCAGATTCTGGCCCTGGCAGAATGATAAAAAAAAGGGGGAGCTCCAAACTGAAAGTGACCAACACATTTTAGCATTAGAAGATCTACTTTTAATCTTCTTTCTGACCACATTTTGTAAACATGCTAAAAGATAGTGCAGAGGAATGGAAAAAAAAAAAAATTCCAACTCTCTAAGACCAATAGTATGATATAATTAAAAATTATTACAAATTACTCACAACTCCCAAAACAGGCTGGGGAAACTGCTAGCTGTATCCTAATTTCTAACTTGATAGGGTCTACAGTGGAATTGAGACCAAATTCTCTTTTTATCCATCTGTCAACACATGGTACTGTTTTTTGATATTTCTTTTTGTCTTTCACTCCCATTCTTGTGTTTGGAATCTCCATGTATTGCAAAACTCTACGAAGTTTTTAATTTTTAATACATGTTCAAAATATTGTTCTACATTTGCCACAGAAGCACCTTTCTACTCAACAGAGCAAATTCCAAATGGGAGGCAATGTAAATAACTTTTGAATGCTTTCTTACCACCAGCACTCTCAGCTTTACCTAAAGTATGGAAGTTAAACAAACAAAAATTCAGCCTTTTATCCCAGGTATTTAGGAACACCAAGTGTAGGTGCTAAGGATCAAATCAATAGAATCCTCACCCTGAAACCAGATATATTATATAAATATGGATGAACTCCATTGTTATGGATCTGCTTCATGGATTGTACAGATTTGCTCCATTAGCATAAGTGAGACAGTATATTCATAAGAACTTTTTTTATATGTTCATTTCCATTTCCATTGTTGGTCAGATGAAATGTTATAGCTCTGACATCAGCCTGCCACTTATATAATTTGAAAACCTACTTACTATAGAGCTTGCAAGCGTACTCCTCCTACACACATGCACTCCTTCTTAGTCGAATTAACCTTCAAGTCAATGAATATTTAGTTTTTGCATAATTTTCAGCATCTCATCTCTCCACAATAAGTGCGTACTGGATAATAACATATCTGATATGGTGCTAAATTCTTTGGGGCATAAGAGATAAAGTAAAAAGGGCTACAGACCAACTAACTACTCTCCTACATACAGAAAGTCGAAGTCCAAAGATAGAAAGACCTTGTCAAGTTTTGAAATGCAAGAAGTTAAGGACAGAGAAACTCAGGAAAGACATAAAACATTCTTTCCCAACTTGACAGCAGCCCTAAACCTGGACTAGTAAGGAAATTAAAGCGCTGGAGGCCACTGTGATACATTATAAACAGATCGATAGAACAAAATGCCACATGTATCTTCTTTCCAACATTTTCAATAGCTAAACGCTGACCTTTATAAAGACATACAGAGCTGTGAGAAATAATCTGATTCATTTTGTCTAATGCTATAAACCTAATAGCAACAAAGACAAAAGTCAAGCCAAGAGATATTACTTATGTTTTAAATAAGCCCAAGGCTTTCTTTAAAAACAGACAAATAAAGCAAAACTAAGCAAAACAAAACCAAACAAAAAAAACCGACAAGCCTAGGGAAAAAAAAATCTGTGTAAAAATTCCTGTTCTGTCAATCTCAAAGCATTTTTATGGAAGTCTCTTGATCTGGAAAAAAAATTAATTTGTATACTTCCTCACATCCAGGTTCAAATTTTGACAGGAGCATATTCTAGTCCTTAGACTTAGTTCCTGTTCCTATGAACTTCTATGAAGTTCAAAGTATTTATTTGTGTTAGGCAGAGGAATGGCTTGAGACTGTATCACTTCTCATCTGACTGGCCTAATCATCACTGCTTTTGGGCTTTCCCCTCCTCCCCTATGACCTCCAAATAGAGTTGGCCTCATTTAAAAAAAAAAAAAAAAACCCAACAGATTTTTTCCATTATTAAATTGACATTTTCTAAATGACGCAATGCTACTGTAAGTTATAGCCCTGAGTACCATAAGCAAACTGCTAGATTAAATACAAACTGGTGTTTCCACTAATTTGATGTAAAAATGTTTAAGGGAAAATAAAAACACCAATAACAATAGCAGGGAACAACAGGATGTTCCTGCATCACTGGAATTAGTTGTGTCTAGTGTTAATTTCCCTACTGACAATATTCACTGTGTTTCTCTAACAGATTATGAACTACAGTAAGTAAGTGAGAAGAATTAAAAAGGAGTACCTCTTTGTTTCCATCTCATACCAACAATTGCCTTATAAACTTATGAATCTCTAAGAAAAGCATGTCTTGCAAATAACTGTTTTTTTAGAGGATTTCTAAAAGGATTTAGAAAAGAGATTTTATTCAGGCATATTCCAGCTGGATTTTGTGTTTATTTTTATATCTGCTTAGGGAAGAGAGTTATTTATACTATTATTTTGAATCTATTATTTGTGTATTAGCTGTCCTTGTCACGAATAGCATCTCAGGGAAGAGCTGATCCTGGGTCTAAATAAGATATACAAAGCTAGATATCCATCTGTGCAGAAATCTGATTGTTGGGATTTACTGTCACAACATCTTTTCTTACCAAGTGTTTTCTTTGAGGCTGTAATTCCATATGTTATTGCACAGGACAGCAAGAGAAAACCTTTAAAGTACAGAAATCAATGTAGAACAACTGGGAAAAAGAGCAGCAATTATAGCAAAAATGATAGTTGGATAAAGCCAGACTAGTCTTTTGTGAACTCACATGTAACCCAAGATTGAAATCCAGGTCAATTGTTTCTAGGTTTACAGAAAGAAAGCAGAGGGTATGTGTTTATGTTTTTTAAAAAAGACTGCAGTTTGCTTTCTATTGTAATACTTGGAATTCTTTTACTTTTCTTCAGAGATGTACACTGCTCACATAAAAGAAAAATGTTCTCCCTTTCCATTCTTCTTTTAGCTAGCCAGGACAGCCACATCTTGCATGGGTATCAAGTAGGAATACTTAAAACATAATAGAAACATTGGTTTCTTAATTTCAAGAGAAAAAGAAATGAAGAAGAAAAATGAGAAGAATGAGAAAAATGAGAAAATTAGATGAAAAAAAATGGTTCGGGAAAACCATATCCCAAGCACCACTCTAAGACTGTAGTAAGAAAGTAAGACACTACATGTTCCTGTCAGTGGGAAAATGGAAAGCCATTATTTTACATTAAAATCCCTAAATAAACTTGCTGATTATATTTTTTCAGTATATTTTTTAAAGTGGAATTTCAGTTCTACATGCCAAAGGAGATGGGTTTATGACTAAAATTGTTTGATCATACACCAGCAGACTGAAGGCCCCCTAGTGCCTGCTTAAACTGGTCCCTCACTTTCTAAAATGCATGTCTTCACTATTTTGACTTGATCTCTAGCTTTGTGTAATAAAAACCAAAGTCATATGTCTGGTATGTATTTATATCACTCTAATATCAGTCCTCTGTTTTTATAAATTGATTTTCAGTGTGTCATTTCCGTGTATGTTACTCTATTGCACATTCCAAAGCTACCCCAAAATAATTATAATGAGATGCTCATCCTAATATAGAGCTAAAACTACATTCCTTATATGCAGCTGCTTTTCAATCTATTTTCTATGTAATAACTTTCCTTGAAAACAGTAATACAGTGATGTATTTGGCTGGTACTTTATTAGTGCTACACACAAAGTCTGTCCAAAAGAAAAATTCATGTCAGAATAATTAACAATACATGTCACGACTCATTAGGATCAGCACATGAAACTATTGCCGCTGGCAACACAAGTGACACGCACAAGTCAGCTAGTGGCAAAGACATGTCACTTCTTCTAATCACAGGAGGAGGGGACATGATTTTTATGCTGACCACAAAGTACTTTCTTCATTTAAATTTAGTACTCATGTTGATTAAAAGGTTTTCCACTTTAATCTTATTTAATCAGATAAAAAGACTTTGTACCATGTGCATGAGGCAGTACCTATGACTAGTGATAAACTGCTGCCTAACAGAATGAATGCAGAATACAGTTCTTCTTGCTCAATAAGGAGGAAATTATGTTCATAACTACACTAGTCCTTGAAAAACAGAAAGCTTCATAATAAACTACATAATGAAATAGTGTCGTACCCTTTTATCATAAATACTAAAAGCAGTGTGAACATGTGATATCTTTCTATGAAATGACCACAGTGATACTAAAGGCAGAGAGAAACTATCCCTTTCTTGTGGAGGAAAATTAAGGTAGAAATAAAAATGTAAATTAAATTTACTCAAAAATTTCAGAATCTTATGTGGTAGAAAGCACAATTTATTGCTGGGTTATAGTTCATGCATATGCACAGCTCTCAGGATTGTATGAACAGTCAGCTCACCGTTTAACTGGTTATTGAGCTTCACATTCCTGAATGGTTGCAAGAGAGATTTTTGCACAGATAGTTCTGTTGCACAAATATTAGCCTGTGTTTCTTGTTGTAGAGGACTGAGGTCATGTCTACACCAGAAAGTTCTTCTGGCAGAACTTTGAGCTGATTACAATTTGTACACATTGCCCTGATGCATACTGGCTGAACCACCTTTGCCAGTGCCAAGTGCCCTCCCCCCAAAAAAGTCCACTTTGGCAAAACATATGGTATACACACTTTCTATTGACCCTAGTCACTGCTGAGCAGAGTTCCTCAGAGACATGAAGCATGTTGTGAGATGTCAGCAAGGAGCTCAGGTTTGGATTCTCATAATTCTATTTCATCTAGTTCACTATGTTTTTCCCATTCTTTGACATTCACATTTCTGTTGTAGATTTTCATTATGCTTTTTCATGTTTCTGTTCAGTCTCTCAGTCACGAATAGGCATCCAGAGACATAAATAACAAAGCAGAGACTGTTTACATACAAAATCTCCTGCAGACTATTCCCAAGGTAGCCAGTGGAGCTGTGGTGGACTCAAGGTGGAGTAGCTGATGATGGCAGTGCATGAAAAAGGACAGATGACTTAGACATTTGATAATCAGCACTGCAAGATAAATAGCAGGAAACTAGTGTTAAAAAATGTGCCATGATGTACTGCAGTGCAAATCCCGGAAAATCACCAGTGATCCCAAACTCCACGAAGACTGAAACGTCCTCTGGCACAGAGACACTGGTTACAGAAGGCAGAGATTGCTCATTTTCCAACCTTCAGCCCAGATGTTGATTCGCTGGGGGCAAGAAAGACCAGGAAGTGTACAGCGGCTATAATCCTTCCCATAGCACTGTTACATGGCCTCAGTCTGCTCTGGCGTAGCACAATATCTTCACAGCCATATGGAGGATCAGCCTTCTTCTCTTTTCATATCCAAAGTTTGGCTCTGTCCATCCAAGATAGTTACCAAAGGTTAAGGAGGTTGAGGTTGGAAAGCCCAGCATGGGGATGGATTGTCAGTCAGGTGTGCCGGAACTGTGGAAACACGAACAGCAAGTAGATTTGAAATAATTTCAGAAGAGGTAAAAGCATGTTGCATAACCCAATACAGCTCACCACATTGTGTCTCTGAGAACACAGGGACAGAAAAACAGCCACAGTAGCCCAGACAAAACTACAAACTAGTCTCATACTTCACTGACAGTGGTCAGCAACAGATGTCGAGAGAAGAATAAAAAGGAGACCAGGCAAGTGGTGGCAGTTCTCCAGAACACCCTCAGCTTGAGGACTTCCTAGGTCAGAGGCTTTCACATTGTATTTCACTGTCTTTGATTAATTGCTTTTCCAGTAATTTGTGCTGTTGCTTTTTTAAATGCTGTAAAACTTTAGTATCCACAACAAGCTGTGGTAAGAAATTCTATAACTTTTGGAAAGTTGCCTGTGGAACTGAATTAATGAGTTTTCCTTGAACAGTTAAATAATTCAATCTGATGCTTCAGTATTTTATACTGAAGGAGACAGCAAGAAATTGCTCACTATTTACAGTTTCATGGTCATGTGGGACCTCATAGTCTTAGAATCACAGAATCATAGAATTGTTTATGTTGTAAAAGAACTCTAAGATCATCAAGGCCAGCCATTAACTTAGCACTACCATGCTCACCACTAAACCAGGTCCCCGAGTGCCCCACCCACACATCTTTTGAACACTTCTACCACTTCCCTGCACAGCCTGTTCCTTTGACCAATCTTTCAGTGAAGAAATGTTTCCTAATATCCAATCTAAACCTCCTCTGACACAACTTCAGGCCTTTTTCTCTCATTCTGTCACTTGTTATCTGGGAGAAGAGGCTGACCTCCAGCTCACTACAACCTCCTTTCACATAGTTGTAGAGAGTAATAAGACAATTCAATCCTAAATCAGTTTGTATAAGACCTTATTGTTACATATTGTAGTCATTCACTTCATAGTGAATAAACTCTTCAGAACAGGGGTCCTAGAATCATAGATCACAGAATTAACTAGGTTGGAAAAGACCTTTGAGACCATCAAGTCCAACCTGTGACCTAACACCATCTCATTAACTAAACCATGGCACTAAGTGCCACATCCTGTCTTTTTTTAAACACTTCCAGGGATGGTGACTCCACCACCTCCCTGGGCAGCCCATTCCAATGGCCAATCACTCTTTCTGTGAAGAATTTTTTCTTAACATCCAGCCTATACTGCCCCTGGTGGAGCTTAAGACTGTGCCCTCTCGTTCTGTCACTGGTTGCCTGGGAGAAGAGACTGATCCCCATCTGACTACAACCTCTTTTCAGGTAGTTGTAGAGAGTGATAAAGTCTGCCCTGAGCCTCTTCCTCTCCAGGCCAAACAACCCCAGCTCACTCAGCCACTTCTCATAAGACTTGTGCTCCAGACCCTCCACCATCTCCATTGCCCTTCTCTAGACACACTTCAGCACCTCAGTGTGTTTACTGTAGTGAGAGGCCCAAAATTGGACACAGGATTTGAGGTGTGGCCTCATCAGTGCTGAGTACAGGGGCATAATCAATGTCCTGCTTGATTTCATTGGACTTCTTGTCCACCTGGCTCATGTTCAGCTGTCTGTCAATCAATATCCCTAGGTCCTTTTTTACCAGACAGCTTTCCAGCCACTCCACATTCCAAGCCTGCAGCACTGCATGGGCTTGTTGTGAACCAAGGGCAGGACCAAGCACTTGATCTTGTTGAAGCTCATACAGTTGGCCTTGGCCCATCAATCCTGCCCTTCCAGATCCCTTTGCAGAGCCTTCTTGCCCTCCAGCAGATCAACACTCTTGCCCAGCCTGGTGTCATATGCAAAATGACTGAGGGTGCACTCAATCTATTTGTCCAGGTCATTGATAAAGATAATAAACTCACTTGGAGAGGCAATTTCACTTTGGAGACAGAAAGCTGGTTTAACCACTATGGTCTTTGGCCAAAAACTTTACAGTGCAAGTTAAGTTTGAGACTTTTTATAAGAAGTTACTGCAAAAAAATCAAAGTCCTAAAATACAAGTAGAAAAAGGAATTATTTACCATGCTGCAGATCTTCACTGATCGAGTGCTGTGCTTTGTATTGGAAAGATATTTTGTTTTATGAAGACATGAATAATTCAAGTGTTTATTTTTGAGAAAACTAGATATAATAAAAATACAATCACATCATACTGGTCTCCCATGCTTTATAAAATGTGCAGTAAATACAGTAAACAATTAAGAAATCAACATTTTTATTTGCTTTACATGATAATGTCCATACCAAAATGTGCCAGTTAGGGAATGTTGTTCAGAAAGTCACTTGAGGGAGGAATCCTGATAATGATATCTGTGTCAACAAGCAGCAACAATAACACATATTAATGCCTTAAGATGTCTTATATTCTTTATTTTTCTGGATTTTAGCATAGTTGCACAGTTTCTCACACTTAGGATGGTAGAAAACCTCTTTCTCACCATCTGTGAAATGTTGTTTAATGTTCTTTTTGGGAAAACCAGATTCTAGCAAGGACATCCTGTTTGGGACACGAAACTGGAGGGAAACAACAAGATATGAGGTAAACAAAGCAAGATAGAAGGCCCCAAACCCCCTGGAGAAGCTCCAAGGGGCAGACCTGGGGGGCAGGACAGGGGACAGACGATTTTGGGATTGGATGTATCCATTAGATATGATAATTGATTAGCATAGAAAAAGGGGTACTAGTGCTACAGTGGGCACACATGTCGATGTGTGTTGTGCACCTGGAAGCTTCTATTAAAGACTGGGTCTTTATCCTTGTCAAGGAAGTTTTTCTCTCATTTTTAGGCATCAAAATGCTTGTACATAATTAGGGTAATTTGCTTTATTTCTTAAACCACAGTTTTGTTTTTATGGATTAATTGACAGTAAAGCAGTAAAAGGAGCTGCTAAATTGAGCCTTGATAATCTCAAAATAATGTTATTTTCAACTTCTTCACTCCTACAGCTCCTCAATCCAGTTTCGTGGTATACTCCCATCACCTTCCTCCCTCTTTGTAATGCAACAGTCCTCTGCTTGACCTTCTGCTTCTATTTTGCTTCCTGCTTGCTGATGCAGTGATTCACTACCTAGTCTAATCCCGGATTTACAACTGTGTTGATAGCCCACATTCAAGGAGATGAGGCAGTGAAAAGGACTTCCAGGGGAAATGAAATAAACTTGGAACTTATCCATCTTTAGAAAACTGTGCAAAGCCCCTTAATCTCTATAACCCCGAAGAATTTTTATGGCAATAGTTGTTCTTTCAATGTGTCCTTCTACTTATCTTTGAATAAAACCTGTAGAAGCAAATACAAGCAAAATAATGAAGTCATTAAACTTACCAGAAAGGGAAGGATACCACCTGACATGAAGAAGAAATGGACACTCCAAGAAATAAGAGAAACTAATTAAGCCCATTAGGAACTTTGCAATTATGAAGTGATATTACACAAAAGGTGCCCCCACAATGTGATATTACAAGATCCAAAGAAAGGAGAGGTGGAGAGAGAGATACACACATGTGAAGTTTTAAAACAGAACCAAGGCAACTGGCAGACAGGAGAAAAATTATCAAAGCTTTCTGTAAATATTCTGGGCCTGCTATAGGTATTAGTACAAATCAGTCTTATTCCCTTGAATTTAATGTCACTATATTATTGACAACAGCTTAGTGTGAGCCCATCTGCTCCTTTTGCTGTAATTGGATGGCTACAAAAACAATAAATGGGTTGCTTACTGATAAAATTAAGTGAACCATATTTTCTAGGAAAAGTCCTATAGGACAATGCATGTGTCATTTCCCTGTAAGGCTATATGTCCAACCTTTTCTTTGGCCGGCAAGTAGTATGTCAGTCTTTATAAACGTGCTTCTGCAAGTGCCTGATGTTGTAATGAGATTTTACCACAGGACCTTATGATCCTCAGCACTTGTATGCGTATCTCCTGCTATGCATCAGTATGTACTTAACTGATATAAATGCACATTAAAACTCAGTCATTTGGAGTTCCTGCCTCTTCTCTCTACTCAAAATACTATTTGTATTTATGCTCTCCACCCTCCCACAGAGAGATAAAGAGGCTTAGTCTTCTCCTGAGCTCTGCATGATCTTCTTTTGTCTCCTTAGCTGTGTTCCACATAATGAAAGTGACATCACAGGGTGGCTTTTTGCCTCTTCTCACGTTACTTTCAAATTAATTAATGTCCTGAATTTAGAATGTTTAGAAGGGTTTTAATTTTTACTTGGCAATTTTAGATTGCATATGTAATTTTTATCTTTTTCTTGGGATGTATATTTTTAGATCAGTGACCTTTTGGATGTATGATTTATGCTGATTTAATTTTTTCCAGCTGGTCCATTTTCACTTAAGTTGATACAGATGCTCCGAAACTGATATTTTTGCCATTAAACTAGTCATTCCACACCTGTGCTCTCATTTTTTTAAATTGGATTTTCTTTTCTTCTATTTTTTTCCCCAAAATAGCTGTAGCAACCTTTCAAGAAAAGAAAAAAATACCAA
>WEIV01003205.1:108991-145091 GCA_013390005.1 Calyptomena viridis
TTGTTGTTGTTTGCTTGGGTTTTTTTACATTTTAGTGAGAGCCGCTGAGGATTTAGAGGCATTAGTTTTGGCCATAATGGTTTCTATTACCAGAGTGCTGTGCAGGTGAAATTTATTGCTGGTATGCATTTACAAATGAAATCAGAAGGGTATCTATTCTGTCTCAGTGTTCAATATGGTCATGTTCATTGTTGGTAGTATGAACTCTAGTTTTGTGAATTCAGACCTTTTGCAAAATTTATGACAGACAGAAGCAGGTGCTAGAAAGCAAAAAGCTAAGATACATGTGTTAGGACAGTAGATAGTGGGGTAGTTATCATTAATCCAATTTCTATCAATACAAAAAGTAGAAGGCTTGCAAAATGTATAACATTTCTGTTGCATATGACCTATTAACAATGTCAAGAAGTATTTGCTAACCTTGAGAATGATGTTGAGGTTTCACTAGTAGTTATGCTGGATTTGTGTACAGCCAGATCATGTGGCAGATCAAATTTGATCGATTGTGAGGAGTGTTTACAGATTTGATACAGCTTCTAGATAATGAAGTAATTTTACTGCAAGATCAGGTTTGAGTATATTGCCAGGTATTTTACCTTGAATGGCTCAGCTTCCAGTTGCCTTTCATGCACCTTGTTTGTGTTAGCCCCATTGATTATTGGGATTTTTGAACAGAATTCTGCTGGTTCTGCCTCTTGCTTTTAGTTCTGTTTCTTCCTCAAAAGACATTTGTACTGGACCTGGGTTTTATTATTTTGTTTGTTTCTAGCCTTCTGTCACTGGGCTGCTCCCCCATAAATGTGTGGCTTCAGTTTTTCCACGGAAGAGTTTGAAGAGAAGCCTTAGTGATACCCATTGTTTGATTATTTACAGTCTGCAAGTGATGCACCTTTGATGGCTTCCCGTGAACCCTAATGGCAGTAGTGACCTTTCTGATGCTTCAGTGATACTCAGGTTTGTGCCAAGAATCATCACCCAGCTGAACTTCTGGGTAGGGCAGCATTCCTACAGGTTTATGCTAAGCTCATCTTCTGTCATTTGGGAGGAGGAAGACATTGGTCTAAAGGGAGAGAGGACAGGAGAGAGGCTGCAGCTTTTAGAAGCACCCCAAAGCCTGCCATCTGCTCTTGCCAAGCTCCTGGAGTCTGTGTTCCCAGGCTCTTTGTGTTTTTTAAAAGTAGAGTCTCTTTATAGTAGTACCCATGCTGAGCTTCCTGCACTGCAGTGTTGCAGTGCACTGCATTACCACAGAAGTTCCCATGTAACAGATCCTGAACATTATTTAAGGGATTCTGCACATTAGTTTTTTGGAGAGATCCAGTAAATCCAGATTTTTATTTGGCATGAGCCAGGCTGAAGCACAGATACTGCAGATAAATGAATATGTGGCTTTTATAACATCCAGGTCCGGCTCTCCCTGTTCCCTCATGGCAGGCCAGGCATTTTTTCCATCGATATTGGCATCACAACGACAGTATTGGCATCCAAAGAGAAAGAATCCACTGCCCATAGAAACTTCAAAGAAGCTGAAAAGATGCCCAGCCAGAGCAGCTTCACTGGGCAACCTAAGAAAGAGAGTAGAATTACAGGTAGCAGCAGGAGAGGTAGCGAGATTGCAGCACAGGCAGAATGCAACAGAACCGCCAACTCAAAATTGACCCACCCAGATTTTATGAGAAAAATATTGCATGAATTTGGGCCCTTAGACTGGAGCAGTGGTGTGTGTCATTGGTCCTCTAGGCTTCTAGCTCTTGCAGCCTTGAATTCGGGTTTAGTTTGTTAAGAAATTCTGGCTGTAGTATCATAGGAGGATGAAACGTAGCAGGCAGCAGAGTTTGCTGTCTAACAGAACTGAGGAGTCTGAGACAAAGTATGCAGCCTGTGACAAGTGAATCGTCTGGATCTTTATTTTGCAGTGTCCAGCTAGAAGAAGTAAGGCAGGTGCCTATGCTGACAGGCCTGTACTTGAGGGATGCAGATGAAAAGTGTGGTTGAATTAGTGGCAGAGATAGAAGAGGGTTTGTCGGGTGCCTGTGCCTGAACTGCATACTACATCCTTACTGGGTTTAAGGCTTTAGATGACTGGATGGAATGTTTCTGATACAAGGCAAAAGTGAGAAGGTGTTGCTGACATCTTTCAGAGGAGTGAGGAGGCACTGACATAAATTCACAACTTCTTAATTAGAAAAAGATGCCAAAGATCTGTAGATGAGGGAAAATATTTGATATGTTTAACTTTTATAATAAAATTTTGGGAGCTTTGTCTAAATTTACATTGTACAAACTTGGACATGCTACATCATGATGCAAATGTCATAGAAAAAGAGACAAGAAATAACATACATTAATTTATAAAAATGTACATGTATCTGTATAAATTCTGTCTATATGTTTATTGATGACAGAGGGACAATATTTTGTATTTAATAAAGTATATTTTAGTATAACAGCCTCAATGTTTTCATCAGATCCTAGGATACAAATCTTTAAAGATTTAATACATGGAAATTAACTAGGCAGTGTCTCTGAGCACAAGCTATTCTTTCATCATTGTTAATATGACAAATAGATAGGGAATTTCAGTATTCCACTGAAGTTGGAGCTTCTACAGCACTACAGCTATTTCCTCCACCTTCCTGACACCCTTACTTGCTGCTATACCAATGCAAACATTAATTTAAGGAACATAGTTTCCAAGTCATAACCTGGAAGATGATCAGTATCTCTCATTTTTTTTCCAAAATATTTCATTCAGGCAGTAAGATGCTACATTGGTGCACTGAAGGAGCAGGCTGATGATAAAAAAAATTCTATTTCAGGTCTCTCATTCTGGGTAAGAAGAATTGTATACTGTTCTCTGTTGGATCTTCTCTTTCAGATTCATAATGTATGAGATCATCTTACCTAATCTATGTATCATGGACTACTGTATTTCATTTGGTTAATTATGTGTTCAGCTGAGTTACTTGACTCAAACTAACAAGGATAAACTTACTTGGGCTGTGAACATTCATGGCAGCCTTGGCTGCACACCAAAATCTGGACTTGCTCCAGCTTGTCCATATCTTTCTTGCACTGGGGAGCCCAAAGCTGAACATGATGCTCTAGATGCAGTCTCACTCCCAGCTGTAGTCTCACACATGCCAAATATGAGGGGAACAATTGCTTCCATCAACTTGCTGAACACATTGTTACTAATACACAAAGCCACTGGCATTCTTTGTTGTGAGAGCCCATGGCTGGCTCATGTTCTGCTGCTTCTCTGGCACCCCTAGGCACTTTGCTGCAAAGCTGCTTTCTATCTATTGGGGCTCAGCCCGTACTCTTGCCATGAGATTATTTGGCCCTAGATGCAGGACTTACTTTGCCTTTGTTGACCTTAAAGGTTCCCATGAGCCCAGTGTACTTACAGAAGCCCTTCTTGTTGGCCTTTGAGTCCTGTATGAGCTTTAACTCCTGCTGAGCTTTGGCTTTAGCAAATGCTTCCGTGTTCACTCAAATAATGACCCTATTTTGCTGCTGGGTGGCAAATACTCTCTACCATCTCCATGCTTGCTTACTGCCTGAACTGAGGGGGGAGAGCCCTGTTCATGCACACTGGTCACCTGCCACACCTGCTCGACTACCCACGTGTCAGAATGAACTTTCCTTGTGCTTTGATGAAGATGTTAAAGAAGGCCAACCAGCTCTCCTGGGCCCTTTTGGTTTCCAGGGCACCTTCCTGTGAGATCCTGCCAAACAGATCCCTGAACAAGCCATCATCTTCTCTCCTGAAGGCCAAGGTTATGGTTCTATTTACCTTGCTGCTTCTTACATGATCAAAAGTTTCACATTCTTAAAGTCATGGCAGCCAAGTGGCCATCAGCTTTCACAGCTGAGACCCATTCATCCCTGTAACCATCCATTAACTAAGGTCAAGTCCCAGCCACCTCTTTGGACATCAGCACTTCCACTGTCAGATTTCTACTGAACTGTTGGCTTTTAAAGAACAATTTCTGAGATTTTAGTAAGATTTATTAGCTAGAAAGTACCCCTAATGGATAATAAAGTCATCGCAAAACTCTTACCTCATTATTTCAGCCTGGGGTATAGAGAAGTCTGCTCTTATTAGCAGATTACATTAGGCAGTTGAGCTGTTTTCAACATAGCACACAATTTTAGCACCTACTCTCAAACAGAGGAAAAGTGCTACTAAATGCATTAGTATTACAAGATATTACAAGATACCACTTAGTATTATAAGATATTTTTCTCTTTTACTACTATTTCCTTTATGAATACTCTGTGATGCTTTTATTTCTGGATAGATTCAGACTAGAACAGTTGAAAGTTTTTCATATAATTTTTCATTTAAAAGAGCAGCAAGAACTCCCATTAAATGCTAATCATTTTCCATGAGTACAAGTACAAAATGAACATGTATTCATTTTCATGACTATAAACCAAGCTGTCTGGTCCTTGATGATAACAAATGATAGGAGGATAACATTGTTTACAAGCATCATTAACTCAACATTTGACTGTTGTAATGTCAAGGTGGAGCATGGGTATTAACAATAATACTCTGATTGACTTTTGTTTTCTTTTGTACCTTTTAACATAGTGTACTGCACTGAGCACCCATTCCCATATGCTGCTTTCTAACCAAATAATTAAGGAAAAACAACAAGGAAAAAAAAAGTAGAGAAAAGGAAAATATTCAAACTGTTCTCTTTCACTTTCTTGAAGAAACATCTGCAGAATCACGGTGAATAAATGACATTTTGGGGAAAAAAGTTTCTTAGCTACTCTGAATTCTTCCACGCTTCTTAGGACTTCTAATACTGAAGTATAATGAGGATGTGCAGAGGTGATCTGTCCTAACATGCTGGTCATGAATCCCTGCAGATGGATAGGATAACTGCTCCCATTCCGAAGGGCTTGTGTGAGACTTGGGGATTGCAAGTTTTGCTCTCTTGACACGGGAAGGATAGGATTCACTCTCTCCTGCCCATAACAGAAAGATCCTGTCACCAAGAACTGAAGGCAAAATATGCACAGCAGTTAATTTGGCCAATAAGTCATGCTGCAGAAAACGTCCCAAACTTCCCAGATGTGAGTTTTGTCTAAGTAGACCTTGTTATGTTTTCTATTCCTTAGATCATCTACCACCGAAGGGCAAAATATTCTTCTTGGTTGAAATGGGAGGCAGAAAGATTTATATTGCAGAAGTTCAGTGAGCAAAATGAATACCAGGGAGAAAATAAAAGCAAACATTATTAAATATATCATTTGTAGAAACATTAATGGTTGTGAACATGGTCCTGGATATTGCATGAGCAAAATGGTAAGATGACTTGCCACAGAGAGCTCCCCATTACAGAAAAACACAATAGAGATTTAGTCAAAAGCATGAGGAGAATGAGGAAGGCAACATCAGTTGCTGAACAGTAGCTTTGGTACAGTTGTAGTAACAGCTCCTGGCAGTTTGGTTTCACAGCCCACCAGCTACTGTCCTTGCTTGCTGTCTTGCTTTCAGCAGAAAAGCTAATGTGCTGATTTTCCTCTTGACTCTTCTGCTGACTGTGTTGTCAAGCATCTTCTCTCTGCTTTCTTTTCTGCTAATGTCCCAAATTTCCTGTCTTTCCTGCTTTTAAGAGACCAAATAATTCTCTCCATTCTTGCTGTCGTACAGCCCCTCCAAAAGGGATCAACCTGCTCAAAAAATGAATCTGCCGTCAGTATTGCTGTACAATTTAAAATATTATTATGCATTAAACCCTAACATCAGCTTAATACGTATTTTCCCTTAAACAGATGGTAGGGCATCAAGCTGTTAAATTTCACTGCACCAAAATTGACATTCTATTTCTCATGTGAATCAATAAAATGTAGAAATGCTGCATTAGAAAAATGTTCTCTGAAAACGGCTGTGCATTTGTAACCTATTGAAAGCAAGGACTCTTGATAATGACCCCTAATTTTCAAAGGCAAACTATGGTTTTTGGATCACAAAGTATCACTAGAAAGAGAGGTTGTGGGCAAATGCTATCAGGGCAATTACTGGAGGAAACAACAGGATTAATGGCTCAAGGCTCAGCCTAGCTGGTTGAAATTAAGTGTTTCGCACAGCCTTTCTACTGATTTGCAACTAATATCCTTCACACTATTCTCTTTATGATTCACTGTTTTTCACATGTATTTTTTTTAAAACAATCTTGTGCCCTGCTTAAAGCACTCAGAAGAGAAAGAGCAGGAAAAGTTTTATGTCTGTATGCAATTCTTGCCGTCAGTTTGAGCTACATGTAGAAGTGCAATTATAAAATGGGTATGGATGCAAAAAATATTGAACTGACGAGACTATACTACTTAGAAGTAGTGCCATGAGGGAAGGAAATGAAATCTGCCAGCCTGCAGCTCAATCTCAGAGCCTCTGCACTGGATGCCACCAGACCCAGTTCATAGCTGCCATTTTCTGCACAGCTTTGCCATGATGTTTGCACAAGGGGCCATGCCACAGAGCTGCAATGACATCCCAAGCTCATCCACTGACTCGCCACTGATGGGGTAAAGCAGCAAGGATAAGACTGGCCAGTGGGGTTTTGTACAGATTTCACATTTGCTAGAGGCTGAATGTCTCTTTTCTGACCTGACAATGTTTGATAAAATGCCTCTGAACAAGCTTCTGCCCACACATGCCAGAGCAGGATCTGCTTTGAGCAGTTGTATTATATTCGTGGCTGGCAAGGCTCTGCTTTCATCAGTTTAAACATTTAATTCCTTTAAAAAATGAATAAACTGTTTCTGCAGTAAAACACTCAATGTACAATAAGTGAGTCTTACTCATCTTTAGCAAAATTGGCAAACAAGAATTAGCACACACATATTTGTTGCTCTTAAATGAGGCCTAGATTGCTCTGGAATACCATTAAGAATATTTAAGGGAAAAAGAAAGGGTTGTTGTTTTGGTCACACTTAAGATCTTAGCAGCTGAAAGACAGATTTATCTTTCCTTGTGAATCCTGAAGTCCAGCTCTATAAAACTCAGTAAAATTTCCAGGTATTAAGCATCTGAACTTCCTAGATATTTTGCTTGTATTCATGTCCAGTCCTAGCTGGAACAAATTAGAACACGCATCTGGTGTGACATATTTGATGCACTGGGTGATCATTAAAAAGATCTTCCCAATGTCCCATTGGGAAGAGGTTAGATTTGATCCTCCAATTTGGTTTTTCAACCCTGAGTCAAGACAGAATCAGAGGTCAGAAAACACACTTTCTTAACTACCAGGTCTGCATTGTCCCCTGCAGATGATGCTGTTTGTCTTACAAAGTTTTGGTTGTGCAAAGATCTTCATAAAGGCTTCAACTTCTTACCTTCTAACACGTTAGGCTGTGTCACCCCCACCCACCCATCACAGTAGTCTTTGATTGTTGAGGAGAATGGGAACTTGTATTTCATGTATTTACACTGCAATATACTGAAGAGCTACATATAGGCATTGAACAAAGCTCAGCAACCCAGTATGACCTAAAAGGTTCTCTGAGCCTCAAACTCTGGTAGAGTTGTCAGTAGCCAACATGGCCCATCTCTAGGAGAAAATTCAGTGCCTGAACATTAGCACATAGTGTGCTACATGTCCATCAGGGTAGATGAAGCTGATACTAACAGTATCCTGCTCTATTATGGCTCTCAAAATCAGCTCATGAGAGTTTTCATAGAAAAGAAGTGTGGAGACAAACCTCAAACAAGGCAAGTACAGAAAACCTCAAACTGTTTATTTCAATGGACTGTTACCAGTGTGCTTGGCTAGACATGTGAGGGGCAAGTTGAGAAATAGAAAATAGCTGAACATAAGCAGAGGAAACTGCTGAACCATCTGACTATGTGTCTGAGTAAAGTATATATCAAAGTGTTTTGAGGAAGAGGCAAACAGCGACAGACAAGGAGTCATAGCCTACATTTCCCCTCCATCTAACACATAAGAACATGCCTTTTACAGACTTCATGAAGCCAACAAGTGCAATCCCCTACTGCACTTGTAGCTTTGATGTCAGGGTGCCTCCCCTGACCAGCACCTGACTTGACTCCAGAGCAAAAGCTCTAGCAAAAAAGTTATCTTTTCACATTTTCTATAGCATTTAAGTTCCAGATGGAGTAGGATCTTTCAGCTGCCTGCTTTTGCAGCTTGGGCTGATTGATGCCCTGCCACCGCTGTGTCACCAGCTGTGCTCCTGCCTGCCCCTGCCCCATGAATCACCCCAGTCCCACTCTCCATAGTGGTTTCTTCTCTCCCTTAGTGTACTGACATTTTGCCTTGGACATAGGATCACAGCACAGACTCACAAGCAGCTCACACGCTGTCTGCTGGGGAGCCATGAAAGCATTCATTATACATTTATAGCTATGCCCTGCTGCCTTCAGTGAAGTCACTGCATACAGCTGCTGCTGCTGCATGCTGAGGGACGGATGGAGATAGACAGAACAATGTGAGAGCAGGGAGAGGTGCAGTGGGGTTTTGTGAAGCGTGCAGCAAGCAGAAAGGCTTTCTGCTAATAAGTGTTGCTTCTGCTTAGTTACTTTTTTTTCTGACCCTAATCAGAAATGTTCAAGAATTTCTTATGGGCACTGACCCAAACAAACCAGGTTTTTTGTCTGGCTCCAAACTTTTTGAATGTAATTGAAAAGGAAAACCCAACCCTAACAAATTACATTACATATTATTTCATTTCTCATATGGTATTCAGGCCTTCAGTCTCTCCTGGGAGCCAAGCCCCTTGTAAATATGATTATGATAAATATTTCACTTGTATGGCATGTGGTCCATTACACAAAATCTTGCGTGACCAGAGACCAAGGCTGACAGGGCAGATATGGCTGGCAGCTCTCCCAGGTGACTGCTCAAACAGGGCTAAGTGCTGCTGCTGGTTGGTGCTCAGCCGGTGAGGAACAAAGCACTTAGGGCAGTTCAGTAAACCCAACTCTCATATTCAATTATGGATGGAAAATGTCTATCTTGACTGAAGCTCTCAAAATAGCTTAGTTTACTTCTTCTAAGTGGGAAAGCTTTGGAAATGTGTATTTTTTAATTACTTTTGATACCTTACAACCTGGGATAAATGCCACTCCCCTCCCTTCACTGCTCCTGGGAAGCTGATTTTTATCTGAGATTCGTTTTTCCAGCTAATGAAGGCTGCATTAAATGGCAGTAGCAAAAACAGGCCACAGATGGTCTATTACTACTTCCCTGGAGAGCAGCCAGGAGGAATCCCACTCAGCCATGTCTGTACCCGGTGTGAGGAGAATCACTCTTTGCCCTTAGGGTCTCCTTCTACATGCATGATCCCACAGGAACCCCCTGCTCACTCATATTCAGCTCTCATTCTTGACAGCAGTAGCACACAGAGAAGTTAGCATCAATGTTTTAACTAAGGAGCATTGGAAACCTAAACTCCCTTGAACACAGTTGCACAGATATATTTGCTAATCAGCTTGTGTAGGGTATCAGGAACTGCTCATTTTTCTTCGTTCATGCTTTATATCATTTCACTGGAAAAAATGTCTTATAGGAAAGAAATTTGCTGAAAACAGTAGGGAAACTAGAGACCAATCTTTCATTACTACATTGCAATTATTCTAGGCATGTTCAAAACATTAACTTCTGCATCTAACAGAGTTATGGTGTACTATAACTCATCTCTTGTAGTAATCTGGCCTGTATCCCTTCTGAAATGCTAGCAAACACAAAGCTGGTTGAAAGTACTTCTCTAAGGGGGCCCTGTGGATCATCACCCAAGACTATGTGTGATTGAGAAAGCAGCATTTGGGAAGTCTGAAGCTGAATTCAGTGTACTGCTGAGAAGGCCTGGTGGGAGTTAGCACATTGATGCTCAGCATCACCCTGGTGAATCCCTGTGGCAAAGCTTGCATGTGTTCCACCAGCTGCCTCATCTATGGGACCCTTACGTCCTGGCAACAGCACAAATAGATAAGTGAGATCACCTGGATGTGCTTTATGGGGTCATTTGCACTCCTCCAGTAGTAGCTGGAGGTTTCATATATGTAAAGGAGGGACAGGAACCTGGGGAGGAGGGTGTTGTTAGAAAGCAAATTCAGAAAATGGGGAACCTGTGGCAGGATTTTTAGTAGTGCCTTAGCTGTGGGAACTGAGGAATAACAAGAGCTTTTCAGGTGTACTCCAGCTCTGAATTCCACTCTTTGTGCGTGGGGGTTTGTGGTGGAGATCCTGATCACTCCTGACATACCTCTGGGCTGTCTTCTTCTGGGTGTTGCTTGCTGGCTCAGGGCACAGGTATGTGGCCTGATGTGAGTAGTATGGGAGGCCCAGGGAGAGCAGGAAATCTGAATAGGTGATACCCAGGGAACATGGATGATTCTGGTGCTGCACACATGAAAAGAGTTATGGAGGCTGACAGGAGGGGCTAGTAAGGAATGGGATAGGCAGCAACAGTGAAAAAGATGGAGTGGAAGTCACAAGTCCTTTTTATTCATTTACATCCATATGCTTTTCTACTGAACCCTTTTGCCAGCATTAGGGCTGTATGTTTGGCCATGATAGTTAGCCACAGCCTTGTATTTCTGCATGGGTTTCCCTGATGAGAGGTCACTTTTTTATATATTATTGCAGAAAGACAATGACACTCAGATTCCTGTGGTTTTCCTCTGAATACACATTATTAATATTATTATTGTTGTTTGGTTGTTTGTTTATTTAGTGCACTTTCATTGTGATTTGTATATTTCAAAAAGGAAACACATAGATGGGAAGAGGACAGACAATTCTTGGTAAAAACCTGGAAAGTGTTAGGAAAGGAATATGGTGCAGTAATTCTTGCAGTAAGCCTTGCCAGAGGGAGTATTTTCCATGAAAATACAGAAGTTAAAAATAAATATGTAGCAACAAAGGAAGATTTAATTAAATGGAAGTATAGAGAAATTAAGAGAAGCTGAATTCTGGCACCTGAACAAAAGCATGAAAAAAATTTTAAGATAAAAGTGTTGCTATAATTAAAAAGGTGGGTGAGAGAAAATGGACTAAACACAGTTCAGAAAAGGCTAGTTGGAGTTATCCACTCAGCAACAAAAAGCCGCAGGGAAAACTTGGCTTGCTTATGCTTGCTGGGGCAGCTGTAGATAGCAGCTCTGAATGTTTATGTCTGCTCTCCAGAAATAGTGTTATTGTAAGATTATTTCTGCTAATTGTATGACATTCCATATTCTATTTTTGCTAGTTGGTACAGCAACTGTGATGATATCAGACAGTCACGATTTGATTGTAATGTTTAAACATTCTTAAAAGCATAGTTCTTTTGGCTGTTTAACAGCAAGCTCAGGGCATCTGTAGTGAAGGAGTCTTGTGGAAAATGCAGTTCAAACTGCTAAAAGCATGCTTTAAAATTCAAGCTGATACTTGTCACTATTAAAACATTGCACCCAGGAAACTGGCACTGCCGCTTGAAAGTAGGATTCCTACCCACCTAAGTGTTGTTTAATAGAAATTTAAAACCTGAAAGGTTAGAAAATCTTCACAGCCAAGGGAAGTTGTGTGCAACTGTGCAAAGTATTTTGTAAAACATGGCCCAGGAGACAATGTTCTCTTTTGAAGTGATTTTTTTACCCCAGTAGGTGCCTTACAAAGTAGGGGTATCCTGTGAGGAAATAAGAAGCCTCAGAATCTTTGCTGGAGATGTGTCCTCGATCTCAGTTCTAAAATGGACCTAGATACTGAGATGTGAGCTCAGGCCACACCAGTGAAGAGCCCTGTGGAAACAAGCATCTATGCTCTCCATTTTCCTTTAGCTCTTCAAAGCAACTTGGAAGCTGGACACTGATCTTTAAGTCTGTAATCATGTCAGTCATAATTGTATGGGTATTTTTCTCTGGTTCATGGGTGTGGCCTTGTGCATAAAGACACTTTGGTATGGGAGCAAGAGTAGACATGATGCCATGTAGACAAAGGGAGCCACACTGAGAATCTGCACTTTTGCAGATGCCCCTCTCCCTCCCACCCCACATATTTATTGGAATTATTCAGTGGCAAAAAACTGAGCAGGCTGGTTTTCAGGTGGAAATTGCTAAGACTCAGTGCATCTTAGCACATTCTGATGTTAACATTTCTGATGTTAAAAATGTCAGTTTAACTCATGCTTTTCATTTAGAGGAGTTCAAGTAAATTTTTTGCCAGTCTATGCCAGCATCTTCAGTCAGCTATATTCATGTCATTCTTGACTTTGTCATCATCTTCACTGCCTGTCACCCTCCTGCCAAACACAGTTATGTGCTTGTCACTGGTCCTGATGCTTAGCATAAAATAGCAAGTACCTATTTGAATATGGCTGCACAGCAACTCCCTAATCCTTGCATTATCTATGTTAAAGCAGCAGGAAACTAAATTAATACAAATATCAATTCTCAGTGCAGCACAGGTGGATATGTGATGTCACCCTCCAAGGCCCCAAAGGTGTGTTCCTGACATCTTCCTACTTGTTATGCTTGTTATTTGACATTAAAGGCACCAGTAGTGTGCAAGTAAAATAGTAAATGTATTTTCAATCTGGGTGAACTGGAGGTGGTGAATATACAAGGTCATAGGTGAGCTCAGGGCACCTCGGTTGACTGTGTTCCTCTGTTAGAGTTAACCTCTAGAAAGATGCCCAAAAATTAGCACCAAAGCTA
This sequence comes from Calyptomena viridis, assembly GCA_013390005.1. Lineage (NCBI taxonomy): Eukaryota > Metazoa > Chordata > Aves > Passeriformes > Eurylaimidae > Calyptomena > Calyptomena viridis. The sequence continues at coordinate 121,668 of WEIV01003205.1, forward strand.
GGAAAATAACTACTTTTTAAAGCTGTTCCAGAAGAATATGGGTATTGGGAGGAAATTTCAAACAGCTAGATTCCAATATGTCTTATACTCCTTTAAATACAAATTAGTTACAACACCATTTTGAATGTTTGATTACAAATCTCTAGCATGTCAATGCTTTACAAATGTAAAAAAAAAATCAGGTATAAATGGTATTTTTAAAACATATAGCAAAATACTGGAACTCGTGCAGTTATAGAACCTTCCTTTGCAGGCAGAGGGATGCTCAGGCTGGCTTCACTAGTCAGACTAAATGAGATGTTTGGTATTGTTTAGCTGCTGTATTTTTGTTCTTGCTTGTAGTCTTTAAAGTAACAGTGTTCCTTTATTCTACCAAGTGTCACATGAACTTCAAAACATATGTATCTGTAGCTGTTTCCAGATAAAATAATCAGTAGTTTTCACCTGGATGTCACCTAATAGGAGAAAACCAAGAACTTAGAATAGGAAAAAACCCAAGAATCTAGTGATCTGTACCACTCAAGTGTATCCAGGTGCCTTATTCATTTGTGTGATCATTGCTACAAGAAAATCCTGCCAGAACATGCACATTACAATTCTTGGCAACTCATGGTGACTCTATAAGACCACTATACTCTCTGTCTCAATGTATAAGAAATTAAATAAGATAAACTGCCATGGCTGAACAAGGACCTACTTCTCAAACTGAGGAGTAAGAAGGAAATGCATAGACAGTGAAAGCAAGGACATGTGACCTGGGAAGATTACAGGGATAGAGTTTGGATAGGTAGGGGTGGAATCAGGAAAGATAAGGCACAGATGGAATGGGACTTGGCAAAGGATGTGAAGAGTAACAAGAAGGGATTCTATAAGTACATAGGTCAGAAAAGAAAGGCCAAGGAGAATGTACTTCCTCAGTAAATAAGGGAGAGCTGGTGACAACAGATGTGAAGAAGCCTGACATACTCGATGAGTTCTTTGCCTCAGTCTTTACTGGAAGTTGAGCTTCCAGTACCTGAACCTCTAGGTAGGGGCTGAGGGATTGAAGTTCCTCCCTTTATAAGCAAATAGCAGGTTCAAGACAACCTGATGAAACTGAACAGGCACACGTCTATGGGGCCTGATGACAAGGTGGTGGAGTCACTGTCCCTGGAGGTATTTAAGAAGAGACTGGATGTGGCACTTAGTGCCATGGTCTAGTTGACATGGTGGTGTTAGGTCATAAGTTGGACTCAATTTCAGAGGTCTTTTCCAACCTACTTGATTCTGTCATTCTGTGACAAGAATCCCAGGGTTCTGAGGGAACTGGCTGATGTTGTTGCCAAGCCACTCTCCATTACATTTGAAAAGTTATCATGGTAAGGTAAAGTTCCCAGTGACTGAAAAAAAGGAAACATTACTCTTATTTTTAAAAAGAGGAGAGAGCAAGACCCAGGAAAGTACAGACAGTGAGCCCACCTCTCTGCTTGGGATGGCCATGGAACAGATCCTCATGGAAGCCATATTAAGGCACATGCAAGACCAGGAGGTGATCCAAGCCAGACAGCATTGCTTTACTTAGAGCAAATCATGCCTGACCAATCCAGTGATCTTCTATATTGGAGTGACTGCAACGGATGACAAGGGAAAACCAGCTGATGTCATCTGCCTAGATTTCTGTAGTCTGTAGGCCCACGTGACAACTCCTTGTTTCCAAGTTGGAGAGACATGGATTTGAAGGGGGGACTATTCTGTGGATAAGAAAGTGGGTGGATGGATGCAGCCAGAGGCTTGCATCTTGCCCAGATGGAAGCTGGTGATAAGAGATGTCCTTCAGGGGTCTGTGTTGGCACTGGTGCTCTTTAACATCTATCAGTGACATAGACAGTGGGATCAAGTGCACCCTCAGCAAGTTTGCAGATGACATGAAGCTGAGTGGTGCAGCTGACACAACAGAAGATCAGGATGCCATCTGGGGGACGTGGACAAACTTTAGAAATGGGCTCACAAAAACTTCATGGTGTTCAACAAGGCCAAATGCAAAGTGCTGCACCTGGGTTGGGGCAATACCAGGCATGAGTACAAACTGGGAGATAAACTTGTTGAGAGCAGCCCCATGGAGAAGTACATGGGGATGCTGATGGATGAAAAGCTGGACATGGTGTGTGTCCAGTGAACTGTGTTTTCTTGAAGCCCAGAAGGCCAATGTCATCCTGGGCTGCATCAAAAGAAGAGTGACCATCAGGTTGCTCCACTCTTGTGAGACCCCCACCTAAAGTATTGCATCCAGGTTTGGTGTCCTCAGCACAAGAAAGAGATGGACCTGTTGCAGCAATTCCAGAGAAACCGAGATAATCAGAGGGCTAGAACACCTTTCCTACCCAGACGAACAGAGAATTAAGGTTGTTCAGCCTGAAAAAGTCTTGTAGCATTCTTCCACTTAAAGGAGGTTTATAAGAAGGAGGGATAGCAATGTTTTACACAGGCAGATAGTGATGAGACGGGGGAACTGTTTTAAACTGAAAGAGGAGATATTTAGATTAGATGTTAGGAATAAATTCTTTATTCAGAGGGTAGTTAAACACTGGAACATGTTGCCCAGAGAAGTTGTGGGTGCCCCATCTCTGGAAGTGTTCAAGATCAGGTTGGATGGGGCTCTGAGCATCCTGACCTAGTGGTTGGCATCCCTACACATGAAGGGATGTGGGGGGTGGAACTGAATAATCTTTAAGGTCCCTCCCAACCCAAGCCATTTTATGATTACAAAAATGAATGGTGGATAATTGTGTCCCATTTTCTGATAGAAAATATCTGCTTGATTATTTCTATACATTGTAACCAAATGAATTTCTGGTTCAATTTTATGGTTAAGTGATCCAGAACAGGAGTTTTGTCCAAGCATGTCTATTCCTCTTAATTCTCTTTCAGGGAAGCTTAGATGTGACTGACTGTCTGGAAGTTATTTATAAACCAGCAGGTCCATGTTTGGGAGTTTGAGAGTAACTTGCCTTCTGTCAGCTGAAGAAGAAAAGTTCTTCCTTTGTAGAGTGTGCTCTATTTGTTTCTAATCAGTCAAACAAAACAAGATTAAAGGCTTGGACTACAGTCATTAATTTTATAGAAAGCTGTTCGAACTGCAGTAGTAGAAATAGTAAAGAATCTGAGTCTGGGAGAGGGAGTAAAAATATGAAAAAATGGGGAAGCTCTTTCAAAATTTTTTACCCTTGAAAATAGTATCTACATTATTAGGGTTGTTTGAAAAGGAGAAAAATAAATCAGAAAGTGAGATGCTGGATTCTAGCTGGTTAAGTATGCTTTGTTCCAATACAGATGCCCATTTCACCATAAAGCTGTCTGTCTAGTTGCTACAGGGTGTTTAAAGCTACTCGGGATCTTCAGACTGATGGAGGGTGATGGTAAGCTTGTGCTTACTGCGGGGAATATTTCCTATTTTTCCTGCCTTGTTTCTTACTAGTCTATATCTGGAGCTGGAGAGACTCTTGAATTCAGGTTTAAGTCAGTAGGGAATTGGAGTCTTTAAATTTATCTGCAGATTAAAGCTCATTGCTCTTAGGTTCAGGTCATTTGATATCCCTGGCACCTGCAATTATGCGCTCAGCAGTACTGATCAGCACTGACAAGCAATCCATAGACCAGGCTGCCTCTCAGAGTTTTCACAGACTTTGCATAAAGACCATATGGCACAGAATTACAGGAGCAATGCAGATACTCAGACTGCCCTCACAGTTGTGAGTGTTGTGGTTTGCTATCAACTCCCTGTTAAAATTTGTGAAGGTCCTGCTCTCTCAGCCACGAGTCATGCAAAATATTTCAGCAGAGACAATGTCCTTCAAATAATTTATATTCTGGCTCATGGCCATGAAGTATTCACTGTATATGCTGTTCACTGTTCAAAATCAGGTTTTACTGAAAACAATGATGTATTTGCAGGTGAGATGAGGGTAGAGTTTGGCTTAGCGTCACTGTTGATTCTTCAGGACTTTGTCATGATATATATCCTGCAGAGTGACAGCAAGTTCAAGGAAGAGCCCCAATGGCTTCTGTTCTGGTTTTGGTACTCCTGTTTCAGGTTTTGTTCCTTTTCATTGTCTCCCTCCCGAATACATTTTTCTTATCAGGAGTTCAGATTTCACCATTTTTTTCAGTTGTCAGCCACTGAAATGACAGGAATCTGAACAGTTAATGCTTACATTTGTTTATCTTGGGCTTCAGAATAATGTGTTTTAACTGAGCAAGGAAGACTTCAACCCTCAGTCATTTTTCAATCTATTTGTAGGGAAGTGGTAGTAAGTTATATATGGTCTATATCTATAATTTTGACTTTACAAAGACTTGCATTTGCACTTGTGTGTATTAAGCAGGTCATAAATGTTTCCTAGGAAGATTTCAATCATGTTCCAAGCCAAAGAGTAGTTATCTGTATTAGCCTTTCAGGACACCCCATCTCTGAAGCTGGCTGCTGAACAGAATGCAATCATTACTATTGCATCTTTTAGTTATAGAGAGAGATGCAATAAATGAGTCATGACTTGAAAATCAATGCCCACCAGTTATACAAAGGAAGGCTTTGGGCAAACCATGCCCTCTGTAAGGTGTAAGCTGTAGTAGAGTCTAATTTTCTCCTGCAGACAATGCTGGAGCGTGGGGCAGCCATGGCACTTGCCTCACCCCCTCTTCCTTCTCTGTCAGGCAGAGTGGAAAATTCACGTGTTCCCCAGAGCTTTGCAGAGTCATGGCAGGGAAGTGGGAGGAGAAGGAGGAAGTCACAGAGAAGCAGGATCTCGTGGGTCTCCCTGTGGCTATGGTGCTGCCCCTCAACTACCTTTACAAGAGTGACTTGATACCGTGTGTCAGTGGACCCCAAGTTGTGTTGCTGCTCCCCAACATACCATGTGAGAACATGTCTTTCTGTCATACGTGACATACCTGGATGAAGAGAAAAGGAAAAGTGCTTTACCTCATTTTTCTCATTCACATGGAAACACCTCTATCCTTGTAAATAGAATGATTCTAAATTTTCTCTAATAAAATACTGAAAATTAGATTTCTTTCTGTTCAGGGTAATCATGTGGTACTTAGTGAGTGCCCAAAACTTAATGTAGTTTAGTCTTCTTTCTTGTGTTTGGGGGAGAGGGAGAACTTACATACATTGCAATAAAATGTAGCCATACAAAAGCATTCAAATTCTGAGTGTCAGGATAAATACAAATATACTCTTATTCACAGTTCTAGGATGATTGCTTATAATGATGTCAGGTACTAGATTCAATGCAAAAGAATATATGGGTTCAGAAATCCTTTAAATGAGAATGTATTCTTTTTGTGGAAAAAAAACCTTTTTATCAGAAAAATCGTAAAACCTGATGTGAGTCTGAAAATTACTGTGTATCCTTTTACTGTACATAAAACTGACAGAGGAGCAATTTCTAAGCCTCTGATGAATGATCCCTTCTGACCTTCTGAAATGCTTCTCATCTGAATAAACACTTGAAACTGTAGATAATTTGTGAGAATTAGGATACACTGCCCTAGGTGCACTCATGACTAATTAAATGATCTCTGCAAACTGATTTGCTGTGCATCTGACTTGTGTGTGGGAGTAAGTAAATGGCTCAGTGCACCGATAATGAGACTACATTTTTACTACAAATTCTGTTGAAATTAGAACAGGCTGCATTCAACAAGATAGTGAAGGACTAAATGAATTCCAGGCAGAAACCATGTCTTATCCTAGTATGTGTCCTAACTACTAAGTGTCAACATTTTTCTGTTACGCTGACTTAAACTTTCTTTCTAGTTAATGAGTCTTTTGGCTCCTTTGAGTACTTAAAAGCAGTGCTAATAGCAGGCAGCTCTAGAAGGACCTCACAGATCTGAGGGAGGAAGTAAAAAAAGGCACACAGTCATCAATATAGATTACTCTGTTAAAGCAAAGTAATGCCTCTAGAAAAAAAATAATCTGTGCATGTGGGATGCTGAGCTCAAAACTGGCAGTTGCAATTCCAGAAGGTGATGCTTAAGTTGCTAGTTCTGTGAAACCATAGGCAGTGATGTACCCTCAGAGTGCTGGGTGTTGTTAGTATGGTGTGAGTAGGCTGAATACTGGCCAGATTTTCTCTAACAGCATCCCATACTGAAGCTGTGTTTACATACTGTTAAACAAGTGAACACAACCTTCCAGCACTGTTGTTGAACATTAGGACATGCTAGAGAGGCTGCAAAACCTGTATTTACTATAACCTATAGATATCCTTGTATGTAGATTACAATTTGCTCAGCATTATATAACTGGGTAAGAATAACTGGGTGAGACACCAGTTATCCACTGGATGTTATGTGTGGACCTAGGCAATCTAATACAGCTTTCAAACTCCACTGTATTAATTATGAGTCTGAGCATTAAATGTTATAGTGACTAACTTCTAGGTGCCGAGATTCTTTCTGCCTATATTTACTCATGTTGGTAATATGCAGTCGTATGTGGAAGGCCAGTTTTGTTTTCCTCAGTCTTGTATCTTTCAGGAGTTTTCCAGGTGCCCATTGGGGTGTTTCTAGTCGTGGCTCCACTGTTGTACTGTTTTTTCGGTGAAGGGCTCAAACCCTAACTGTGTACTGAGGCTGAACTTTTCCCATCATGACAAATTCTCTTCTGTAGTATCATTGTTGGACATGAGTTACTTAATTCTGTGTTCACAGAAAACGTTGTTTGTTTCTGGGATATGGACGAAAGTGAACAGGAATAGTGATTTCAAATACATATTTCTTTGTCTTTTCTGCAGCAACATAAACCATTAGTTTATCATATACCATTTGTGGCATATTTCACAAGCGCAAATATAAAAAAATTGATCTATTAGTAAAAACCCCAAATTCTTCAAAGTTTTAAATAGAAATTTGGAAAAGTAACATCAATTCCCAAGAAATTAGGACTGAAAATATATGCATCATTTAAGGATACTGTTGGGTGAATTGTTGCTTAATTGGCTGTAAAACATTAACTAAGTGTTCTACATTTGGTCTTTAATAACAAAGCAGAACATGCATACTCTATATTATGCATGATATGTAACATAATAAATAATTATAATAAAGAATTAGGCACACTCTATATTATGCATAATACATTATGAATAATACATTATGCATAACATACATGATCTATATTAAAACAATCTATTATAATTGCATATGCAATTATACATTTTTCGTTCAATAGAAAAGTTTTGGAAACTTAACTGAATCTTCTTAAATGTACCTGTGGCCTTCTGCTCACTTCCTCTTGCAGAAAGAGACCAGAGGATGAGGCAAAAATATGAGACGGGAGAAAAGAGAAGCCAAGCAGAGGAGACATATTTCATCAATCCCAGTAGAGCAATATATCTCCTAGGTTTACAGGAGGATATACAAATATCAGCATGTCTAAGTCTGTGTATTCATAACAGTTTCAAGAAATGTCTATCCTCATTTATCCAGATATATATAGAGATCATGGTGAACAATTGGTATTTAGACAACACTCTCATCCTGGGTAGATCTTTATCTGATGAATCATAGAATCATGGAATAACCTGATTTGGAAGGGACCCACAGGCTCATCAAATCCACCTTCTTTCTCTGCCTCTGCACAGGGCCATCCCCAAGGGTCACACCATGTGCCTGAGAGTGTTGTCCAAATGCTTCTTGAACTCTGGCAGGCTTGGTGCTGTGACCACTTCCCTGAGGAGCTTGTTCCAGTGCCTGAGCACACTCTGAGTGAAAAACCTCTGCCTAATGTCCAGCCTAAACCTCCCCTGACACAACTTCATACCATTCCCTCAGGTCTTGTCAGTGGTCACCTGAGAAAAGAGATCGGTGTCTGTCCTCCTGCTTCCCCTCATGAGGAAGTTGTAACTGCAATGAGTTCTCCCCTCAGTCTCCTCTTCTCCAGACTGAACAAAACAAGTGACCTCAGCTGCTGCTCATATGGCTTCCCCTCAAGGTCCTTCACCATCTTCATTGCCCTCCTTTGGACACTCTTGGATAGCTTTATATGTTTCCTATACTGTGTTGCCCAAAATTGCCACAATATTCCAGGTGAGGCTGCACCAGTGCAGAGCAGAGCAGGACAATCCCCTCACTCGACCAGTTGGTGATGCTTTGCCTGATGCCCCCCAGGACACAGTTGGCCCTCCTGGCTGCCAGGGCACTGCTGGCTCATATTCAACCTGCCATTGACCAGGACACCCAGGTCCCTTTCTGCAGTGCTGTGCTCCAGCCTCTCATTCCCCAGTCTGTCTGTCTGTACATCCAGGGTTGCCCTGTCCCAGGTGCAGAATCCAGCACTTGCCTTTGTTAAGCTTCATACAATTGGTGATTGTGCAGCTCTCTAGTTTGTTAAGGTCTCTCTGCAGGACCTCTCTGCTTTCGAAGGAGAGAGCAGCTTCTCCCACTTTAGTATTAGTAGCAAACTTACTTAGTATCCCCCTTGAGTCCTGCATCCAAGTAATATATGAAGATATTGAAGAGAACTGGCCCTACAATGGAGCCCTGCAGAACCCCACTAGTGACAGGTCCCCAGTCTGTTGTTACCCCATTCACTTTCACTCTCTGTGCTTGACCCATGAGCCAATTGCTCACCCACCACATGATGTGTTTATCCAGCTGTGTGCTGGACATTTTGTCCAGAAGGATTCTGTGACAGACTGTATCAAAAGCTTTACTGAAATCCAAAAAGATTACATCAAATGGCTTCCCTCGATCTACTAGATGGGTAACCAGGTCATAAAAGGAAATTAAGTTTGCTGAGCAGAACCCTCATAAGCCCATCCTGGCTATGTCTGACGACTGCGTTGTCCTTTAGGTATTTTTCAGTAATTCCTGGAATAGTCTTCTCCATAATTTTACAAGGTACTGAAGTGAGATTGATAGGCCTGTAGTTACCATGGTCATCCTTCTTGCCCTTCTTGAAAACTGGGACAATGTTTGCCAGCTTCTAGTCAGCTGGGACCTCTCCGGATTTCCCAAACTGTTCGAACAATCATTGAGAGAGGTCTTGCAATGACATCAGTTAGCTCTTTCAGTACCCTGGGATGAATTCAGTCAGGTCCCATAGGCTTACAGAGATCCAGCTGGAGCAGCAAATCCCACAATTTTGGGGTTTACTGGGAGTTCTCGCAGTCATGGTCCTACTGCTTTAGGACCCTCAAAGCCTACCATCAAGTATTGATGACTGAGGCAAAGCAAGCATTGAACATTTCTGCTTTGTTTGTGAGGTGACCATCCTCATCAGTGTTTTTTTTCTGATCTGCCTTTTGCTATTAACATATTTTAAAAACATGATTAGATATCTGGCCTCTTAAACTCTTCTTTTTACTTGTCTTTTTTTGTTCACCACTTCCCTGAATTTTCATAATTTAACAACCTTTGTTTTTGAAACTATCACTGAAACAGTGAATGAAATGGCTTTAGGAAATGTTATGCTATTTGACGTAAGTAGACAGAACCACGCTCTTTCAAGATGGAAAACCAAGCTTCTTTAAGCCTTGATACTTAAAAACTTATGAACAAGTAATTACCTTAATGTAAGGAAAAATACTCTCTTTCAGATGGTTGAGTTGGTGCTCAATAATCACCCATTGCTTGTTTACACTAATTCTTTATACTTGTCTGATTTATACTTGTCTTCATACTGTCAACCTATATCATTTAAACACAAATTTAGCAGAACACTTCCTAAATGCAGGAGGATAATGCAGAGGAGGCATCACTAGCTGTTGGTAAGCATATGTTTTGTCACAAGAATGCATTTGTATTGTCTGGTTGCTCAAACCAGTTTTGAGGGATAATACTAAACAAGACCTAGGAACTTTCATGGTAGACTGAGTCTAAGGGTCTGTATTGCACTTGCAGTAATGGCTAGTACCTGATGGAATAGAGAAAGATGAAAGGGGAAAGATGATGCCAGCTAAATTGAAGTATAAGGTACCCTCCAGATAATTTGCTTGATTCGTAATAACAATAAGGTTTATTGAAGTCTGAAATGTGATCTGAAAAAATATCTAGGGAGATCTTACTAGGGAGAAAATTCAGGATTAAATAAAACACAAATCTAAATCTGTCAGATGTAGCTTTTTCACCTTCTTAAAAAAAGGTAATCAGAACTGTTTAGAAAACTACAAATTGCATTTTTGTCATGTGTCCCCTTTTCTTACACTATGCAGAGCTGTGCTCTGTGTTGCTGTGATACATATGTAGCAAATTGAATCATTAAGATTTATTACTGCTTTCTGAGTTCTAAAATGTAGAGTGTTTCTATTACTTGAAAAGTTGTTTTGGTGGTATCATATCACACAGCTGTCTGATCCTAGGACATATTAAATTAAATAGAATGTATTCTTTAATTTCTCCAACAGAGTTTTTAAAGCTTTGATGGAGCAGATGTTATAATGTTGTCTTTTGATGCACAAAAAACATTTAAAATTCCAATTTTACATTCATTGCTATAGATATGCAGTGACTGTTACTTCATCAAATGGGGATTCAACATAACTGTCAGATGTTTGGAACAGTCCAGATTTGTCATTCAACACTCAACCACAGCTAGAAAAACAAGTCAGAGCTGATGCACATTTCTGCCTCACTCCTGTATTACACAAGGTAGTAATAAAAATGCAAATAGCATAACCAGATCTGTGCAATCCACAAGTAACATTGAACTTTATGTGAAGTAAGATAGTTTGTTGTTTTTGAGACCAGTTGCTTCAAGGCAGAGGGTGACAACAAGATGCTTGTAGTATATATTTAAAAGAAGTTGATTTCTTTTTTTTTGCACACTTGGAAAGACTGCAGTGTTATATAATTTGGATTTGGTATTTCAAAACACTTGCCATAGAGTTAAGGAAGTTGAAAGAGTCAGTGAAAGCCGATGTTTGTTATCTGTAACGTTTCTCTGGTACATCTGTGAAAGAATTTTCTGCTCTAGTGTCTCTCTAAGCTAAATTCTTCTGTTTGTCTTCTGCGAGCAAAATGCAGGTAAATCAGTTGTTGACAACATTAGTAAATATAAACATGGTGAATGTGGCTACTGGGAAAGTCTGTATAAGAGGATGTTTGAAGAATGATTACCTGCATACTGATTACTTTCGTATCACAGAAGTTGATCTGTCTCAGAGAAAGGTGAAATACAGAATTGATTTTCTTCAGATCTGTTTCTTCATTTGCTTCATCGCGTCATGCTGAGTTCTATAAGTCTGAGAATCTATCTGTCAGCTGTCACAAAGGGGATTGTAATGTAACAGGTTCTGCCCTCAAGACCAGAGTTTTTTTCCATCAAATCAACTCTCTCAGTTTTATAGTTGAGCTTTGCCCGAGATGGACTGTCCCTTCTTTCTTTCCCTTACCTCTCCCAAGAACCTCTTCCCTCAGCCCATCTTGGAGCCACTGTTCCCTTGCACACAAACCTGCCCTGTGACAATCATCACTTCCAGCGTGCATCTGTGATGTCTGAGGTGAACAGCTGGATCTGGCTGGCTTGATCTGGAGCCAAACACGGAAAAAGTAGAGTGATCAGCACTGGTGTGGTGGGACTTGTTCTAAGACAGCAAAATATCCAGAGAATTATACAGGTATCATTTCAAATTAAGCCCTGAAAAATACCCAGAATATACTCCAAAAAATCAATTTGTAGGTGCCTGGAAAATGATAAGGAGATGAGTAACAACCAGCATGGATGTACTGGGAACAAGTCATGTCAAACTGATATAATTTTCTTCTTTGACAGGGTGAATAAGAGAGAAGCAATAGGAGTCAAATAATTTGACTTTTACAGATTTTCATGCTCCCTCATTCTGCCTAAGAAATAGGAAAATATGCAATAGGTGAGACTATTAGGAAAGGAACTGGTAAGAAAAATCTACTCTAGAATAGAAAATTGGTGCTTTAATGTCAAATCAAAAGGTTATATCAAACATGATTCTTCAAGGACCTCAAACATGATTCTTCAAGGACCTCAAACATGATTCTTCAAGGTCCTTTCTTGAGTCTAGTACTATTCAATACTTTCATCAGTGATTTCAATGAAGGAATAATGTTTTAACTATGCAGATGGTATTTATTCAAAAGGCCATAAACACGTTGGAAGACATGGTCAGGTTCTCAGACTCTTGAGTAATTACCTAATAGTTCATTTGAAATGAATGCCAACTTCGAAGGGACAAGACTGCCTGGACAGCAGAATTGCAGGAAAGGATTTGAGCATTATAGAGGATTGCAAGCTAAATATGACTCAATGTGTCATGCTGTTGGAGTGACACACACCAGAGTGGATGCATCATCAGAAACCGTCTTGAAATAGAAGGCTCAAACTCTTTTCAGCTCTGAATTCCACAGATCAGGAAGGATGTACATCAAATGTCAGGATCCAGAGTAGTGGGGGACTTCAAACTTAATTATGAGAATACTGAGGAGATCCAAAACTTCAGTTATATCAAAGAGTGTAATAAACAGAATTAAATTCCCCTTCATGTGCTGCAGGTAGGGCAAGTAGTAATGGACTGAAATGACAGTGAGCAGACTTAGGCAAGTCATTAGAAGAAGTAAGAAAAGGTACTTTAACACTGATATTGGATGGGCACTAACGAGATTGGGAGGTTGGTTTAAAAACATACACATGGTGTGATTCTTGAGACTGCTCTGTGCAGGGCCAGGACTTAAACCTTGATGATCCTAGTGAGTCTCTTCCACCTCGGGTTAATTTGTGATTCTATGGTTAATACTAGAGATTACAGTTCTTCCCCTGGGCTAGAAGATGGGTGATATTAATTTCTGCTCTTACAATTTCCACTTCTATGAGGCTTTTTCTGTGGTAAAATATGTAGGAATGTTATCTAATTATGTGGACAACTTGTTCCCTAGGAAAATGGAAAAAATCTGAAGCAGATTGAAAATGGTGGACCTAAATGTAGGTAAAATGTTGTAGAAGCCAAGTACAAAAAGGGACTTAGTGCTGGAAATAGATATTAGTGTGGCACCTGGCAATGCCTGCTTGAAAGCTTAAATTCCAACAGTTATACATGGATCACTTTGACTATTTAAGCAAACTTATTTTCTTTCAAAATATGCACGTATTATATCAAGATCAAATACTTTTGCTTAAGGTGATCTGTGTTGCTCAGTCCTTACTAATACTAAATCGGTATGCTCTATTTTTGCAGAAAAACTGGGTCATTCTGCAAAACTGAAGAAATCCCTTTTGGTTACTAAATACCTTCTCACCTAGACGTGACATATTTCTGTGTCCAATGTCTAATGCAGTGAAATAATAGCTCACTTTTTAAGTAATAAATAGTTTTCCAAAACATAGAGATGTGTTCTTTTGGAGAGAGAGGGTCAAATAGTTAGTGACTTAATAATATTTTCTTTGCAGTTATTGTTGTCTGTATCCAACACTAAGCTTTTCATTTTAGGGGAACAGAAAAAAAATTCTAAGGATTGCAAGGAAGACCTGAATCAGGCAGCCCAACACTGTAGGAAAATTTTTACTGAGTGAAGAGTGACACCAGTAATTATATTTAGTGATAATATTCCTAATATTCTACTGAAGAACTTACTTTATTAACAGGTTTTAACACCAGTCATGCATTCAAGTGGTATAGCATATATTTACTTGGTAATTGACTGGTGTCAAGCCTGTTAATAAAGTAAGTTCTTCAGTAGAATATTAGGAATATTATCTCTAAATCTAAACTGTATCAATAAATATCACAAGCTGCTGAAATTGCCCTTTCCCTTAACATAGTGTGAAGAAGAGAAAGAAACATACCACTCCTCAAGTTTTTGGACATATATATTTACATGTAGTGGTTTTTACCTATCCACACAGACAATTGTTTTATGTGAATTTGGATTAAAAAAAGTAGTAGCCATAAGAGCCAACGCAAAGTGCTATGTAAGGAAGCAAAGCAATCATCCTACCCTGAGATTTCCATATATGAGTGAATAGAAGAAAATTGACATCACTCTCTTTTCCAGCAATCTACAGTGTACTTGTTCTCATGTAATCCAAGAGCAACCACCAGTTCGAAGGGCGTATGTGCATATGAAGTATGTGCAGCTATTTTAACCTCTTGATTTGTTGCTGACTCTATTTGTATTTTTACTGTATTTATGTGGGCGCTAAGGGTCAGTGCTCTGTCTGATCTTGTTCTTTGAACGTTGGTTTAACTATCCAGTGACATTTGTCATCCTTTGCCATGTGTTTGTACTAAATTCCCTGTGTAAAGGAACAGAAAGCAAACCTTTATTTTGTCATGAGCAAGTTTTGATAGAAATGAGACATTTCTCAGAGAATGCTGATGAAAATATTTTCAACAATGTACCAAAAAATAAACAGAATGGAAAAAACTCTTTTCATGGAATATGCTTTTTTGATGAAATCATCAGCAGTGCATGATAACAGAACTATCATTGCAAAACCAGCACTGGCTCATCAGATTCCTTTCCTTTTTAAAACTAGCAAACACAAAATCATGAGTTATAATGTAGGCCTAATTACTATGGCATGACAGTTCTAACTAGAAATGTAGGTATTTACTAGAGCTGGTTAGATTCCTAACTGTAACTAAATGGAGTGCTGTGCTGGACTTCAGCTGAAAAGCACAGGCTTAAAACCTGAGTAACTTTCTAGAAAATACGAGTGCCAGATCTTAAGCTCTTGTTCATATGGAGAGAATTTCAGTATCTACAAATGATTCAAACATTTTTAATGGTGCCAAATCTGGAAAATTTGGCTATGGGCTCTCTTTAGGAAACATTACTGAATTACAGAATCAAAATGCATGGGCAGTTGAACTGTTGGCAATGTTGCAGGTCTGTGTTGTTCAGATCATTGTGGGAGTATGCTATCTTCCAGAGCCATGAAGGGTGTGTAAGTAGCTGTTCTGAATTTAAATAACTTCTTGCATTTCATTAGAGATGGCAGGCTTGTTGATTGTACTTTAAAAATTAACATAAGAAATTTTTTGTTTCCCCGTAAAAATGTATCTACAAAAACTCCTAGATATCCAATCATGCTAATGAGTTGTCCTATGCCTCCTCTCAGTATTGTTAATATTAGTAAAATACATAATAACAAACACTGCTATAACCTCTGAAGCCTTTGGAGGGGAACGTGCCACAGCTTTCTCCTGCTCTCTTCTACCAAGTTTATCAGTAGCAACCTGCAGTTCCAAGAGTAAAACGTTTTTTCTAGTGGCGTAATGAATATTTCTAGTTGATTTTTGGTGTGTTTCTGTTGTTTGTTTGGGTTTTTTTTTAACAACGCTTTTCTTAAATCTGCTTTGAGAAATGTCTTAGTGGTTATGAGGCAACCGAGTCGGTGTTCCGTCATAATCATATTATTTTTCCATGCTTCATTTGTAAGTTCATGTGGGTTAAAGTACTTTACCCAGAGAAGTTTCTTGCTTGAAAATGGTGACTCTTGTGATTTTCATTATTCCTTCTACAGTCAGGATTTATGTTTGAGAAGAACTAGTTCTGCTTACCCCTTCATTTTCAAGTTAATGATTTGAACTCTGTATTTTTCCCTTCATATGGTTCAAAGTTTTAATATTTTGATTTAGATGGTAAAAAATTCAAACACTTTATCACAGATAAATCTACTTAGACCTATCAATAATTTATCTGTTAGAGCTGACAGCTAATGAGATTTCTATTAGTTGAGCAAGTGTGGGTTGCAGTGTTACTGAGAAAAAGCTTGTGATTTGAAACAACTGCTTCTTGGCTGCCATAACTCCCACAGGCATCAGGCATCTTTCCTGGTATATTGCCAAGAAACAAAGTGGCATAATACAGATTTCAAGGAAATTAACATTAAATGGGAACAAGTTTTCACCTAAATTATTTGTGAACTGAATTTAGACTGGGTAGGTAGACTAACAGCTATTCATTACCAGAAAGCTACATTATGAACCCATGGGCGAAGTAGAACAAATTAAAGTGGACTAACAAGGTAGCAGGCACGAGTGGAGCAAGTGAGTTCTGGGTCTGATGTCAGAGCAAGTTGCTTTGTAGCACCTGCACACAGAGGAGTGGAACTAGAAAGGAAGGCAGTGGCAGAGCTCTGAGGGGTTTCTGGCCTCCCAGGGGGCGGTAGGACAGCCTGTGAAAAGCCACTGGCCCGAATGCTCACATCAGGAGATCTCCCAAAATCGGGAAAACTTCTAAAGTGAGAGCAATGCTTCTGCCCAGAGCCGTGTGCAATAGTTCCTATGGTGAGTTCTGGAGGCATTTGTGTGAGGAGGTGAACTTGAGCTTTTTTCTTGAGGGTTTTCTGGTTGCATGTGTTTGTCCAAAGGCTGTTACAGGCAAGCTTTTGGCTTGAGAAGCTCCATTCAGCCATGACTTTAATGTGAAATGAGATTGCTTAAGGGAGACCTAGTGAGTAACAACTGTCATGTTTTAACCTTGCCTGTGAAGTCCATTTGCATGAATTCCTCTGGTTCAGCATTCAGGACTAGAGCATGTCCAAGTTAGTGTGAATACTGGCTGCTTGGTATCATGTCCTTACATGGGGTTGAAGGCAGATAAAAAGAGAGGAAGAGTTATACACAGAATCTAAGCTGTGTTGACTGAAGCTTTATCATAATGATTGTGTATCTGTACAAGCTCATCTTTTTCAGCATGAAGAATGTAACTGTACAGAAACTATTGTCAAGTATCCTGAGTAAATAGGCTGAAAAAAGAAACACTTTCTCTAATCACTTTCCCTTTCAGCCATCTTGGATTACATTTTTAACAAAAGCAGATAAAGCTCTTACAGCTTGATATCTTACAGTCTTGTATCATGGTTTAAATAATGCAAAACTTGCGTCAGGCCTATTAACAACAGCACAGACTGGGTCAAACTTGTTTGGCAGTCTTTAATACTTGAGCTGGTATGTATTTAATCAGGTCAAATGTTTAGCAGTGATAATGTTTCAGAAACACATAATCTTTACTTAGCTTTTTTAATTTTTGTTCTAATAGTCAAGAGAGCAGAAAACTGTGTAGTAATGGTAGACGATAACAAAGGGTGGTTCTTTATCTTCATTCAGATATTGTTTATTTTTAAAC
This sequence comes from Calyptomena viridis, assembly GCA_013390005.1. Classification (NCBI taxonomy): domain Eukaryota; kingdom Metazoa; phylum Chordata; class Aves; order Passeriformes; family Eurylaimidae; genus Calyptomena; species Calyptomena viridis. The sequence goes on from WEIV01003205.1 coordinate 138,756, forward strand.
TTTACCAAAAATTTCTTGTATTGAGACTAAAATCAGATGTTGTAGCAATGCTGGGACAGTGTTTTCAGCTCATATGTGCATAGCTAAACTGCCATGTTCTCTATTCCTGTCTAGGTAGGCACACACATTGCATACAAATAGGTCCAATGCCACTGCTGTCAGTACAATCTGCTTTATACTTTTAGGCACTCAGTGGCCTGATGGCCTCAGGCACAAATTTGTAACTAGAATGATAAGGTATTTACTGTGAGCTAACACAAGAGTTGCTGTTTGAGAATACGCTTGCTGAGTTTTTAGCAACTCATATATTACCCATGAACACCTTTTGAGGAATATGAACTTCTACTAAGCCATGTCTCTGATATCTTGTTCTGCGTAAGACTGCTGACTGGCTATAGATTATAACGGGTTTTACTTTGACCTTTTGCAAGGCAAGTCAAAAAAATAGTTCAAAAAATATTCAAGTCAAGGAAGTTGAGCTCACTGAAGTGATTCTGGAAAGTAAAAATGTGTTTTGGTTATGCATATATACTTAATAGTACTAAGAAACAGACTGGAGTGCTTACAGTTATGTGTGCTGTGGCAGAAATGTGCTATAAATACCTTTCAAAAAACCATGAAGATGAAGGTCCTGCTACATATCAAACACCTACAATCTAAATCATTGTATCATCAAATCAATTGTAATCATCAAATTTCAGTCAGAGCCACGCTTTTCACATTGTTTCCTGTCACATAGGTTTCCATTCTTAAAATGTAAAGGAAACTAACATTTCAGGGTTTTGGCAATAAATTGCAGTGAAAAAAACCCCATCTTCCTCCATTTCAGCTCTTTAAAATGCAGACATGGTATGTGAGGGCTCATTTGTGCCTATGGATTTGAAAAGGACTCGGGTAGGAATCTGAAATAATCCGTGGTCCTGTGGGTGTAAAGTAATCCCTCCTGTATGCACTGGTGTGGAAAGAGTAAGGCTCTTGAAACCCTCAGGGATGCATCCTGTGCATCACAATCACATGCGGAATAGTCATTGCAAGGCTCTAGTGACAATGGGGAGCAGGAAGATGGATGCACCGTCATGTGCATTTATTCCTTCAGCACCTGGGCACTCTGCACATCAAGGATCTGTTTTTCACATATGAAGATATATTCCTTTGTAACTGAAAAAAAAGGTTTACTTTTGTACAATAAGTATTGAAGTTATAATCAACTCAACGCTTAGAGTCAGCCAGACTGCAAGTATCTTTAAATAGGTTTTAACTGGAACTGCATATTTACACAAGGAGATCGAATTTTTTTTGTGATACAAAGACATTCTGGTCTCTTCAGTGGCTTGACATAGTAGTATCTAATGAGAAGAAGTTGTTTTAGTTTGTTACGTCCAGCTGATATTTGGGGTTATGAAGTAACTCTTATTTTCTTGAAGAGCTTTGCTGCACCTCTAGGCACAGCTTATAAAACCTGTCTCATTCTATTCCCTGTTTTCCCAGGAGAAATATAGCTAAGAAAATTACAGACTTTTGGGTGGTGAAGGGATATGTGGGTCACTGAAGGTGAGATGAAAATTAAATGCTTCTGGTTTTTGAAATAGAACATGAAACTGGAAATTTTCATTCCTCTTCAGTAGTGTCTAACTGAATAGCACTTAGTCTGTGAAATCTGTGGGGTTTTTTGAGCATGGAAACACTCCAATGCTTTCAGCCTATCGGCTAACCTAATGCTAAAGAACATACCTGACAATAAGGATCCTCTCCTAAATCAGCATTGTTGCAGAGGTGTTCCTAACACTGACCTTCATCTAAATTTCTTTGCACACAGGAGTTAGAAGTATCAAAAAATTTATAACTTATAAAACTCCATTAGTTTCTCGTGTTTGGAAATCCTACCTGTTTGTAGCATTTCAATGAACATGAGCACACAAGTCTCCTTTTTCAGGGTTTTTAATTAGATATAAAAACCTAACAATATAAACTTATTTTTAGTAGCCTGTTCTTTGCCACAACCTTCCACGTTAAAGATGAGAAGAGTGTGTGGAATTACAAATGTCTCCCTATGTAATTAAAGGCTGTGGCTCTGTTTCATGTTCTCTGTTCTTACTTGGTCATTCTGTTCTGAACTATTTTCTGACTAGGGAGCGAATGTCAATTGACTTTTCTTCTGGTGCAGCAGAAAGATAAGTACTATTATAAACCTTCATAGTGTACAGTCACAGAGTTTTGGAAGTAGACCTCCTTACCTTCTGACTGTGCCTCAGAATATGAAAGAATCTTTCTGGACTGTTTCAAGCAAGTGACTACAAGGTTTGCTGCTAGCATTTATAATGTGAAGCTTAAAACAACAGTTTGGTATTCATGTTAAAACTGTTCCTCCAAGGAATAGTCTGCCTTTCACGTGGTAACTGTTTACTTTTCTCAACTCCAAGTTTAATTCAGCTACAGGTTCACCGGATTCTTTTTCTTTCAAACTGCTCTCACAGCTGTTCAAGAGCAAAAAGGGAACACAAGAACAATGAATGATTGTCATGTAAATATTTATATTATATTAATATCTCTCAGTGCATACTATATGTAAGAGTTTTAAAATTCTTCATGCAATTTCTTCACACCAGTTAAAGTATGTTCTTGAGAGTTCCTGGTCCAGTTTGAGCCATGGACTCAGAGCAAGAGAAGTGCCTTTTTCAAACAAAATTCTATACTTATATAATTAACTATTTTCTTATTAAAACCAGCTGTTATGGCAGATACTACTTATGAACAGGAATAAAACAAAAAAAGTGAAGGTATGGAAAACTATGTAGAGGGGCTGAAACTGTTGTTTAGATGAAGTTATGCAACCTATGAATTTGACCAGAATTAAGCATGTGTGGAAGTGCAATTGTTTCTGCAGCGGATAAGGACAGAAATGGAAACATACACAGGTGACCCATCTCAGCTGTGAGATGGTAGCACAGACTGTCTGAAGTGGAGAGCAACTTTGAGGGATTGTTCAAGCAAGTGAGGAAGTCTTTGTGACTCACTAACCCTCTATAAAAGCTATCAACATTACTGGCTGAAATGATGTTAACAAAAAGATGTCCTGTGCTAGCTATTAATTCTGAGTAAGTACCTGGTATTGAGCACTACTGCTTAAAAATGATGTCTTTTTTCGTCAGGAATAAATACTCAGTCACTACTCCTAGACACTAAATCTATGTTCTGAATATTAGTCAAGAAACTGTAGTTCTGTCTTAGTACTTTTTTTATAGGTGAAGTAGGAGGAAGAATATACTTGCCATCTTGTTGAAGAATATACTTGCCATTTGTTCTTGGCACTTGGTTTGGAATGTCAAATGACTCAAACTTCTTCCTATTGCTATGGGACTCAATACCGAAGTGGTTTGTTATTTACAAGATATATTGTACTTTGCTATTAACAGCTGACAATATCAGGACAGATCTGATGTATCAGATTCCCTTTGAGTACTTTTGGTTTACTTACACTGGAAATAGTGGAGAGAATACTGTATGCAGACTATTATGGATGTGACAAGCTATTTACTTGTCTCCACAAGTGGACACAAATAAGATACTGCACAGCACAAGGAATATCTCTCTTCAAAGAAGATGAAGATTCAACTCCCCTCTTTATCAGCAACTAGAAGTTTTCTGTGTCTTTCTGCCTTCATATTCAGTTGTGTATTTATCAAAGAAATTCCAGGATGAGTTTTGTGTGGTCTGTATTCTGTTAAAGTAGATAACTGAATTGTTTTTTCTGGACTTAATGTTTGAGTCAGACTTATAAATGGGATCGGTCCTGGTAAGGGCTGAAATAGTGATCTTCTTTTGCACATTTTACAGATGAGTAATTTTTCAGCTAATTGTGATAGTTAGACTGTCAACAATTGCATGAAGCAATCAGAAACTTTAAGCATGAAAACAGATAGCAGTTGAAAGTGGTATTCTTTCTGTTAAAGTGTTTTCTTACTGTGCTGTGTACTGTTCCATGTCTTCTCTTTATCTGCTCTGGATCAGCATAAGTAAACACACCTAGAGAAATGAGTAGAGGTTTAAACTTCAACAGCCTCCCATGGAGATTTTACAGAGAGAGACAACTTTTCTCTAGGTATAGTACAACAGAGACTTGTTCCCCTTGGCAGATCTTAACAAAAGGTATTTGTTGACCACTGTTGTGAGATCCATAAAAGGGATTTTGTTCTTGATCAGCAGAGCTGTAGTGGTAGCTTCACTTAATGCTTCATCACATTCACAGGCTGCTTCACATTCTGGCAAGTTTTGGACACATTTTACCTCATTATCACTAGTAAATGTTAAAACTTAATCTGTGCTTATGTACCATAGTTGTCCTTGTAGAAAAGTTAAAAAGAAATTAAGAGCATAAAATAGTTGCAATGACATAACTGGTATTGGAAGATTGGATGAAGAAATGGTCTACACTTCACTAACAAAGAAACTGGCTCATAAAAGTTGTCCTCATGCTAGCACCTGCATGTATAGGAGAAATTGCTGTTCCTGCAGTTGTTCTAATCTGTCTACAAATAAAAACCCCAAATGTTATCACATAGGAAGACTTAACCTCAATTATTAGACAAGCTGCTCTTTAGAACTTAGATACTGAACAAAAGCCTTGCAAACTCCTAGTTTGTGCCCATCTCTGATGCCTCAGGAAATCTTTGGCACTGGCAGCTGAACTACCTGGAAAGCCTGTATAGAATATAACATGTTAGGGGAAGGAAGGGAAGAAGCAGCCAATAAAGCCTTTTGCTCACTGTCTAAGATCTGCTATGCAGTCCTCTTGACAGATGCTATGATGAAACCAATAACCTAGTCTGGCATCTAATGATAAGAGAAGGGAGTTCCATTTCATATACTGTAGCAATAATTGCAGTTAAAATAACTTTTCCAAAGGTCCTCAGCTGATGTCTGTTCTTCCCACACATCTGCATGTTACAGGAAGTAGATACATGATCAAGATGACCAAGACAGCTGAGAGGACATAGCAGTGTTGCAATATGCTCCTTTTTTGTGCTCCTGCTACCAGATGTGGCTACAATTGTCCTCTTGATTAAAGATTCAAAGGTGTGATCTGCGTTTTTAGTACATGTGCAGTACTTATTCTTAATGCTCTGCTATATGTACTTTTTATTTTTTCCTCAGAGATTGAGAGGCTCACCTATAGAATTTTTGGTTATCTTCTTATTCTGGAAATAATTATACGGTCAAGTGTCTCTTTAAGGAAGAGCAATCTCAGAGCTGCACTTCACACTGATGCTCAGATGCTCCTCTTCTCCCCGCTAATGTCTATTTCCTTAGACTCACAACAGCCTCATTTGCATTGCTGAATTGGTTCTAACTGCTGTATCTAAAGACAGCAAAGTTGTAAAGGTCTGATCCAAGTGAGACAGCTGCAGGATTTGGATACTGGACATTTACCGAGTGAATCAAGCCCATTTTTACTGTATTAAACTGAATGCTAGCACTGACAGAGTGATCACTAGATTATGTTGATGGCATATTCAATTTCCTCCTTACCACCTTGTTTCACCTATTTCTTTTCCCATCGAATATACTTCTTCCATTTTTTTCAGTGTTTTGAGACACATATGGTCATCTTAGTAATTAAATTATTTTCTAATGTAATATCAGAGGCCACTTGTTTCCAATGTAGAGTACACCTGGCATCGCTGACATAAATTTAGCTCCCTTGGGTGACAGGATCTCAAAATGATGCAATATTTGATTCCTTTTCCAGGAAGGAAAGGTAAAAAAGGCCAGTAGCACCTGCTGATCTTTAGTGACCTTTTATGAAAAAACCCCAAACATGTACTGGATAGTTGGTAAAGCTGCTGAAGATTTGAAATGCTGACTAAGGTCCTTTAAGGTCTTTTAGTGGAAACAGATGTGATGTACCCTTAAGTTGTATGTCAGGACTTAGGTCTGAAATCTTGAGGAATTAATGAACTATTGTTGGGAGGTTCCAGGAATGAATGGGACTTGCCAGTAGCAACTTTCAGGGAACTATTTTACAGCTGCTGCTGATCATTCGTAGATGCAGAACAGACTGCAGAAGAAGCCCAAGCAGGCCAATAACAGACATGATTTACATATGAAGCAAACTTAGTCTTAGATTCTTCAGGAATTGTCAGATGTGTGTTACAGATCTTGTAATTCAAGCACAGTTGTTTTTTCCGTGTGAAGGTGATCTGTAAGATTATCTCTCAAAACCCTTGAAAGAGTAACTTCAGAATACATTAAAATCACATATGAATTACAGTGCCAGCATAATTCAGTTGTTTCTGTTTATCACAGGCAAATGTATTTAACAGTATGAAGGCAGAGTTC
>WEIV01003205.1:156545-186812 GCA_013390005.1 Calyptomena viridis
ATTAAATGCTCCTCTAAACTTCACATGCTTATATAAAGCTGTGAAATTTTCAAGGCTTATGTATCATGAGATGCATAAATTATTAATCATCATTGGAGAGAAAACAAATTCCCAGAGGTGCCAAAAAGAACCTTTTAAAGCATAATAATAAAGGTGATTAAAACACAAGTTAACAAACAATTAGAGCTGAAGTATTATCAATTTGAAAGTTTATGGCTAATAAACCACCCTCTCAATTAATGTACTTCTAATTTGTATAATTATCTTGTGATTTAGTGTATGTTATTTGAGATAACTGTACTGTAGCTTGCTAATTAAAGTAGCAATTGGAGACCATGACTTAGGAAGCATTAGTGTGTGGATTCACCAGAAAATGCATTGCTAACCAATCTGAGACTCTTTTTCACTACTAAAAAACAATGTCACAGCAGAACTAGCAGTTAGTAGTTCTGTTCCCACAAAGCTGTTTGGGACTGTGTCACCACTGCTGACTGCAGTGCACGCAGAAAATAACCGAGCTGAAGAAATAATCTATAATGAAGAATTTATACCTCAAACGAATCATTTTCTCATTATGGAACATGATAATCAAGATTCTTTCTAGTTTAATCATCCAGGTTCACTGATGGAAAATTCTTTCCTGCAATTTCTCATCATTTAGAGTAGTGGGATTAGTTTTTGCTGCACAGATCAGTTCTGTAAACGCAAACTCTTCAGCTACAAATGTTCACCTCTGGAAAAAGTCAAAATTAGCTTTTAAAGTACTGGTATATAAATTATGCAATTTCATTTTTCATGAACAAAACACAATTAAAATTTAATTATTTTATGTTAGTTGAAAGTTAGCAGGAAAAAAAAATAAGTGGATAGTTTGAATTTTAATGTAAACATCCATAGACAGTTATTCATCCTCCCCTGAAAAATAAATTTAGTCCACAATATATGTTTACATTGCTATAACTCAGGCTGGTCCCACAATAATACAAGCTGTTGAATATTTTACAAGACTTCCTGTTTCTAGAAGCCACCAGTAAAGACCCAGGGCATATGCTGAACACCGTGTGATCTTCTTGGACAGCAAAAATTTTATGTATGACTTTTTTCTGCTCCATGCTGCCAGGAACAAGATTGGGAAAATTACCAATGTCAAATGAAGATACTAGTTCTGGTGTGGGTTACCTCATCCCAGATAGGTTCCTCTTGTCTGGCAGCTCCGGAGCATGGGATGGGAGACAAGCATCCAGGCATGTGGTCCAGGCTGGAGCTGCTTCTGGTTCTGCTCTTCATATTGAATTGTGGCTTGAGGCAACAGGGAAAAAGAGAGTACATGTTTTCCTGGGAGGATAAGTGATGAGCATCTGTCCCGGTTTCGAGACAAAACTCAGAGGGAGGGAAAAAAGGAATTATCCTCTGATAGAAAAGAGGCCACAGCTCCCCCTCCTCCACCAAGGCTCGGGAAAAACAAAGATTTTCCTCAAAGGAAAGTGAAGAACGTACAAAACTATTTATTTAACAAACACACAGGAAAATAATAATAATGCTAAATAATAAATTATGAAGTCTCTCACTGTGGAGAGAAAACCTGGAAGATTCAGAGTCCTGCTGTTGGTATGGTCTCCCTCTCCCCTTTTGCAGCTGGGCCAACATGGGGGCCCCCCAGGCCAGGCCAGTGGAAAAGGTCTCCCACTGAGGTCTCCATGTTCTGGTGTCCCAACAAGTCCAGAAGAGAAGGAAAGGAACCCAAAAATCTCAGGAAAAAAAACCAGGAGTTTGTTCCTCTTCGAAGAAAAAGCTGAGAGAGCTGCCTGGAAAAAAAAAACCAAACTGAGCCTGCTTCCCCCCACGTTCTCTCCAAGAACAACAGAGAGGAGAGCGACCTTGAAACAGAGGACTGCTTTTAAAAAGTTCCTTTGGCTTTCTTTTTTTTTTTCCGTTCTCTTCCCAGACTCAGTTTAAAGATTCCTTTTTCTGGCATAGAGTAGGCAATATGGGATACATCATAAAGTCACCCCAAGACAGCATCCTGTAAATGGTCAAGGAAGGAGAAAGGAAAACACAGTCAACTAGTAAGGGTCTCTGGTGAGTTACCTGTGTCCTTCCAGAAACTGGTACTTTAGCATCATACTGCACGAGGTTTTATGGGTGTGCCAGCTGGCATCGGCCCCTTCTGGAGCCTAAATGTACATTTCAGAGTTGCTGACCTTTCTTTTCTCTTCTTGGTGTATATGCTTAATATAGAGATGTCTTTTTGTTTTGCTTTCAGCTATGCATATCTCATTCTTCTCTCCCTGAATACTAAAGATAATGTAAAATTAACTCCATGCCACAAGATGCAAAATAGTAATAATGCAACACAGCGGCTAAAGATCACACCATAGACTTTAAAGACAATCAGCTGCCAGCACCAAATTGCCCTGAATTGCAGTTTAAATTTCATCTAAATGTCAGAAAATGTGGATTCTTTAAAGACTGTGGGTAAGCTACAGCTTTGTCATTTGTTTCAGTCTGAGTATTATCCTGGAGCAAGTCAGGAAACAGGCTGTAATTGGAGCCACTATTCTTTCACTGATTACTTTCTCTGACTCCTAAGTGCACACTGCAGAATGGAAGGGAAGGAGAATAAATTCAATATATTGTTATTGTACAAAAACTAGGGCTGGATTACAACTATGCTGGTTCCACACTTCACAGGTCAGATGGACCCTGACCCACTCAGTCTGACTTACCTGGTCAGAGGGACATCAGCGAGTGACTTCTTCCCTTTGCTTCTTGAGGAGGAGTGAATAGGGCATCAGAAATATGTTACATGAAGACAAGGGAAGGGAATTGCTGCTACTCCAAGGGTGATATATAGATCATTATGTTAGAAAAGACTTTTAAGGTCATCGAGTCCAATTGCCTGAGGTTAGACCTCTGTGCCATTTAATATGGACTTGGCATAAATTCACTCCCTTCCAGCATCACTTTCTGGCCAAAAAAAACAAGGAGATCTAGGCCAGCAGACAATTTTGTTTCCTTCTCGCCTGCCCAGACACTGCAGGATATATCTGATCTACCCATGTTGAAAGGGAAACAGAGGTTTACATACCTTTTTTCCACTGAGCAATTCAGGGAGGAGCAACAAGTTAGCTTCAGATAAATGAAAGAAAGAAAGAATCTCTTGCATGTGTCCATATTGACCTGCCAGCTGACCAACTGCTGGCAGCATGTCACTCCCCAGGCAGCCTGCTGACGAGTCAGCACACACTAGCCTAATTTTCTGTGTGATTCCTCTTTATTAGAAAAACAAAAAGAGCATTTGAACGCTCCTTGTTGGGCTGACAGCTGGATTTGGAAACCAGACAAGAAGTTACCTGGGGCTGACGTGTCAGTCTTTGACATGGCCTCACTTTGCAGGACAGCTTACATCCCAGACAGCAACAGAAGGAAGAAACAGCAGTATTCCCATGGTACCATACTTCTAGCTGCTCCTGAGATGTGTGCTCTCAGTCTGATACAGTGTAGGAATAAACTGCTTGCCCTGCAGTCCACGCTGGAACTGAGTACCATGCGTTCTTCTTACTCTGGCCCATGCCTTCACTGAGAGATGTTCATGAAGAAAATAAAGCCTGGGACCAAAATAAAGAACCACAAATGTAGCAATGACTACATGGGGTAATAATGAGTAATTCTATGTTTGTATTCACAGGAGTTAATTCACAGGCAGCAGTCACAAGTATGCAATTATTTGATACAAATAATTCCTATTCTTACTAATAGTATAATTTCTAGTCCCTCTGCCTATCAATAACTTACGCTATTTGAGTTTTCTTACCTATTACTATGGTAAAGGAGTTTTTTCTTTTAAAGCTGATTTCCATTTTTACCCTTAGTTTCTTTTATAAGAGAAGTAAAAACTTTCCTGAAATCTGATAACTCTTCTGTCCTGGTCTAGAGCAGACAGCCAGTTTTCTTTCCTTGCCTGTTAGTGATTTTCTGATGCTGCCAGACATGCAAGACAGTGATAGATCAGATTAATTCTAATTTCTGAAGTTAGCTGACATTTGAACCCAGCTAATTTAAAATGTTCTTTCTGTGTTTAGTCTGCTAAAGCAATTTAACTGCAAATCTCTTTCTCTCAGTACTGTCTTTGCAATTCTAATGGTTGGTACATGGAGCAGTGAGACTTAACTGCTTCCTTATTATGGCAAACAGATGCAAGCAAATCGGAAACTCATGTGCATGCGAATCCCTGCATTAATTGCCTGTTCTACTCTACAACAGCTGGTAGGACTGTTCAACTTACCCTTCTCTGAGGGATGGTTCCTCCTCAGCTTGTCATCCAGGATCCTAAGGGTTAGCCCCTTTGGTGATGGAGAGTATGAGCTCTATCTGTCTCCCAAGGCAGTTCTTTGTTATTTTCTTGCTTTCCATGACTCACAAGCTTCATAATGTTATTTGAATCAGCCTAGCATAAATATTTTTTTAAAACAGTCATTTGTCTTTGTTTCCACAGATGTCCTTTCCAAAGATGCTTTCATTTCTCTCAATTTCCATCTTTGCTATTTCAACATGAATGCACATCCAGGCCTCTTTCTAGGGTATATAAAGGTATCTGCATCAGAAAATGGCTCCTTTTCTCTACAATTTTCATTATAAATAATGAAAGCCTAAGATTGTTTTCAGTGAAAATTTAGTTTTTTATTTTAATGGAAAACAGGTACAACCTATAGAAATTGCTTTAATCAAAATCTCAATGTTTCACTGAAAAAGTCATGATGTAACATATTTGAAAAGTAAACATAGGCAGAAAGAAAATGTTTTTTTTTTAAACACTGGTTTATTATATCAAACCTCTTGCAGTTCATTGCACTTTAAATTTACTTTGTTTATTTAAATTTACACTTTAAATCATTGTCAATTATGCTAATCTTTTTAATATACATTTTTAGTATTGATAATACTGTATTCTTTCAGACTTTTAATTGTTTTCACATTTTATCTTCCTCTCAGATTGATAGGCAATGAATCCCTTTACACTCTTACTTTACTTTGGGGCTTTTCCCTATAAAACATATAGTCTTAACACAATTTGACCTCGTTCTACTTCTATCTTAGTAATGCATTTCTACTTTAGCCAGCTCTCCTCATCTATTTGCTTTGCTTTCATGTGATTCTGGGAGGAAAACAGAGTCTTCTCATGGCTTTTCAAAGCACAACCAGACAACTTTTCCAGTTATTCTACATTCTGGTAGATGTATGTTTTTCCTCTATTGATACAAGGTTAGGAGACTAACATTCTGTATTACTGGAACAACAAAAAACAGAAATGCCACAGAGAGCTAGTTACTGATTTTTAGATGTGTTAGAAAGTTTTGCTGTTTTTTTGAGAACTTGGAATATTTGCAGAAGTCTTTGTAAAGGAACTTTTATTCAGTTTCCTCAGAGGTTTTGTTTGGTCAATGACACTTTCTGCTCAGTCACAGCCCTGGCAATGCCAGTCTGACTGTTTGCATTGTTATCTTCTCTGCTGTCTATGGAACAGGAGACTACAGCATGTTCCTGTATACGTGTGCCCATCACAGGTCATGTCTGTGTCCTTTAGTGTTTCTGCAACTACAGTCACAGCTCTGTCCACAGAATTCACCTTTCAATCGATTTACAATTTGCCATTTTAATAAGTTCTTCCAAGAATTTATATGCCTTTAATCCAGTTTCATTTATAGCTATTGGTAATTTTGATATTTCAATCAGTCTTTTATTATTATTGTATTTTGATTTTATGATCTGAGACTGAAAAATGCTGTTACGTCTGTTAATAGTGGGTTTCTTCAACATCACCTTGGACAACTTTAGCAGCTCCTAGGATAGCATTTAATATGTGGGCTCACATATTAAATTAGATAAATTTTTAAATTAAATTTTGCAGAAAATTCCAATTAAAAATAAGTGTAAACTAATACTATTTTGTTTCTAAAGCTGCACACACACTTAAATTGGTGTTTTTCCCAACAGAAACATATTGCTTACTACTTTGGAGAAATACTACTGGTACCAGTATGTGCTGGTATAGTACTGGAATAGTACCTTGGTACCAGTGGCAGGTAATAAACAGCAACATTTACCTTAATAGCAAGGTCTTTTTTCAGTAAGTTGCATACATTTCTGTTTTTTCAATTATTTGTCAGGACACCTTATTATATTTAGCTTTTGTCAAGCTTTGAAGAGAAATCTGTCTAATTTCTGTTTCATAGTACTTCATAGCTCACTATAAATATAGCATTCTGACAGTGTCATTCTTGAGCAGCATTGTGAACTGAATCTGTAGTGTTCTGGGAGGAAATTGTTTCCACTCGGTGAATAAATGAAAATCACTTGGGATTCACTCCAACTCTGATTTTTTTCATCATCTAACCTGCTCTGTCTTGATATTTTTCCTTGTCTGTAGTCATATATTTAATTATTTACTCCACAAAACCTTAAACAAAGTCCCCCATCACATTGGATCAAACATATGTACATCTTGAACAATTGAATAATAAAGCATATTAGAAGAGACCATGTTCATATGATGTGATAATACTGTTTAATAAGTCCTTTCAAGAAGTGTTTGCTTTATTGTCTAGTTGCTGTAGCTGATTGGTAACTTCAATGTTTAGGAAATGCTGAGAACAGAAAGTCCTGCTTACTGTATAATTTGAATTGATTTTTCCTTTTTTCCTGTTGGATGCTGCCTCTGCAGAAGGTGGTGACTCTTTACATTTTTGTACAGAAGATTTTTGCTAAGCATTTTAACAGAAGAGAAAACATCTGTAACGCATTCCAGGGGTTTTTTTTCTCCTTTCATGCAGGACTGCAGGTGGGTAGGGAGTCCTGTGCAACTTCCACCCTAACAGATCTTTATCACAAGAGATCTTCTAGACATTAGGCAGAGAAGTCATAAATTCAGTATGAACTATGTCCATAACACCTAGCCAGACCACATCCATACTGATTAAGGTGTCCGTGCCCTTTAGTGAGTGTTTAGGAAAGGACAGCTACCTCCCCCCACAAAGTTGTCATGTTCTGCCCCTCTCTAGCTCAGAATATGTGTAGGACTTGAATATTTCAGACCATTTTCCTAGTCCGGTTCAATACACACTATCGAAGTAGGATTGGAGGGCCTGGGGTGCAAGGTGAAAATGCTTTCAGTGTGCTTTTGGAACAGCTTGACTGATCTCTACTCTGAATCATGATAAACTGTAAAATCTTAGATCAGTCCTTAAAGAATTAGTAAATGGGAGAAAAAATGCTACCTCCAAAGAAGAGTGACAGAGGATCCTGATGAAATATGGACACAGGTTACTCATCTGTACAGTAGATTGTACTGCTTCTTTGTATGTTTATATATATACGTGTGTAAAAAAACCCCGGACTTCTGAAAATAGAGTCAGCTTTAGAAAAACTGATGACTGAAGCAGTGAAAGCATTAGTTTTCTCATTAAATGCTAGTTACTGATAGCACTTGACTGGCCTATATACGTCTTAAACAAGCAAAAGGTATTTCTGGAGTGCCTAGGGAAATTAGCCATGGCTAAATTTTCTTCAGATTTTAGAAATTATGTTAATCATTTTATGCCTACAAGTTTCATAATGTGGTTTGAGCTAGGCAGCAGTTGCTTATGCTGCTGGTCTCATGCAATGCAGTAGAGTTATTGCCTGAATGAGAGCTTCAGAATCCAGCCATAGCATAGCAGTATATCAATGGGCTGGCTAGTTAATCTGTTTAGTGCACACAGAAAGTGAATAAACTCCCAAAAAAGATTTTAAATACTTAAAGGATCCGTGCCGTGATACAGAGTCCCAGCACTGAGGAAGAGAACCTTAATCTGTATGACCTTCCTCCCACTGTCACTGCACAGCAAACTCCCTGGTGCACTCCATGGGGAAACTTCAGCTGTCACAGATGGATGCAGGGTTCCTGTGCTCACCAGAAGCCCTTTTGGCACCTTTACTCCCGCTGTCTGTGCCCCCACTCTGGCCAGGATTCCCTGATGCTTTCCATCCCAGAGCAGAGACCCAGCACCAGGCAGATGAGTGTAGGGAGATGGAGCACATCTGTTTTCCATTCCTTTTCTACAGGCCTTCCCCAGTGCTTTGTGGGAAGGAGGGTAACACCTGCAGGAACAAGGCAAAAGAAAATTTTACCACTACGCATCTGAAACCTGAATTTTACCTGTATTGTGGACAAACCCTGAGTCAGTAAAGAATACTAAAGCAGAGAATCTAGGTTCATCTATCTCTTCAAAATAAATGAATAAATCAATCTCATCTTTTAAACTCTCTTAGCTGTTCCAAACTGAAATTGCAGATTTCCGTCTACCACATTTTAAGAAGAGGCAGGATTTACCGTTATTTGACTTCTTATAACATGTAAAACTACTTCCTTCTACTGCAAGGAAGAAAATGATGGAAGGAAAGTAAGTGGTCTTGTTAGCAAATGCACTTTAAATAAAATCCTAAAATGTTCCTTACTAATGAAAACCATCAAGGAATCACTCCTAGCTGCATTAAAATGTGAAAATATTATTGGAAAGACAGATTTCTCAGAAGAGCAGACAAGAGATTTTGGTTTTCCTTAGGCATTTTGTTACTCTTGACAATCACCAGCTCAGTTAGCTCTCATCTGCTGCAGCAGAAGTACTTCAAGTCTGCCAAGGTATGAAGACCACAAGAATTACTGTCTGCATATATAAGATTCTAAATTATCATGAAAACTCATCAAAGAATGTTTTGAAATCATTCCACAATATGGAAACTAGCTCCCAGAATGGTGCTTTTCATTACAGGAACTTTTGGGATGAATGCCTTTCCAGCTTCCAAATACATTTATCTGGAGACTGGCTTTAAATGGACGTCCACCTGCTCATGCAATGTCTTACTAAGAGAGCCAAGTGTTATCTTTTGGAGATGATGTGCATTTGTGACAATTCTGTGATTAGTCTGAATCCAGATGAAGCATTGTCATTCATATATGATATGTCACAGAATCACAGAGACATAGAATAGGCAATGTTGGAAGGGACCACAGTGGGTCATCTGGTCCAACCTCCCTGCTAAGGCAGGGCCATCCCAGAAAGCATGGCACAGGACTGTGTCCAGATGTGATTCTTGAATATGTGCAGTGAGGAAGACTCCACAACCTCTCTGGACAATCTGGTCCAGTTCTTGGTCACCCACACAGTAAAGCTCTTCCTCATGTTCCCATGCATCAGTTTCTGCCCATCGCCTCTTGCTCTATTGCTTGGCACCAGCAAGAAAAGCTTGGCTCCATTCTCTTGACACCCTCCCTTCAGATACTCACAGATTGATGAGATCCCTTCTCAGTTGTCTCTTCTCAAGGCTGAACAGGCCCAGCTCCTTTCCTTGTAAGAGAGATGCTCCAGTCCCTTAATTATCTTTGTTGCTCTCTGCTGGACCCATTTCAGGTATTTCATGTCTCTCTGAGGAGCCCAGAAGTGGGCACAGCACTACAGATGTGGGCACAGCACTACAGATTTGGCCTCACCAGGACTGAGTAGAGGGGCAAGATCACCTCATTCAGCCTGCAGGCAATGCTCTTCCTAATGCACCCCAGGGTATAATTGGTCTTCTTGGCCACAAGGGCACACTGGTGGCTCACGGACAATTTGTGGTCCATCAGATCCTTCCCTACAGAGCTGCTTTCCAGCAGGTCAGTCCCCAGCCTGTACTGGTGCAGAGCGTTATTCCTCCCCAGGTACAGGACCCTGCATTTGCCTTTGTTGAACTTCAGATGGTTCTTCTCTTTCCATCTCTCCAACCTGTTGAGGTCCTTCTGGAGGGCTGCATAGCACTCACTGTAGTGATAAAATCCACCAATTTTTAGGCAGGAGGGACGTCATCCTGGGAAAGATACTTTCTTCTCCCTTTTGGCATATTTAAATGCCAAATAAAATTGTCTTACTTTACAGGAATGTGTGCCATTAAACACAGTCATTGAGCTAACTGATGATTCTCTGCACCATTAGAGAACCAGAATTATTTCAGTAGGAATAAGTGAAAGAAATGATGTCCAAAAGATGTGTGAGGACGAGAACTCATAAATCATCAAGGCTGTAGCTTTACAGAAAATAGTTATAATAAAAGGAAGAACTCAATTTCAAAAAATGTTTTGATCACATCCATACATGGAATAATGAAAGAAGTCCAAACAATATATTCTGCTTGTTAGTCACTTGGGTCAATGAATACATTACATTAATTGTAATGTAATTGTAATTACAGCCTGTGTCTGTAATTGTAATTACATTACAAAGATAGGAACTCACAACTACAGGTGGTTTTTTTTCGTGCTGTTGTTGTTTACTTTTTCATCTGGTAAACTCCTACTGATATTTTGCTGCTGTTGACTCATTACCTATATGCCTTCCTGAGGAAATATCTCAATATCTGTGTCTCACTTGAGCCTGTATCTCTTGTAGTTTCCACAGGATCTTATAGTTCTGTAGCTGGCTGCTTGCTTTTTGCTAGTTCGAATGAAAAAGAGGCCCGGGTCACAGAAAACAAGGAGTGCTCCATGAACATCTTTGCTGTCATTTCTTTCAGAAAGAGAGGGGAAAAAAGCAAGAAAAAACTTTACCAAGTTTGACAATTTTGTCTCTGTTTCTATGGGAACAAAAACAGATGAAGAGCAACTACAGCCATCAGCTGGGTTGCTGAAACTCCAACTGACTGCTGATGAGGACCTTAAGGCTTCAATTGGACTGTCCACTGGGTTGCTAAATTTGAAATGGTTTCATCTTGCAGTGAGGAGAAACAGGGAACTGTATCAGGATTAAAAAAATTAAAATACTTTTCCCTGGGATCTCTTCAAATATTGTGTCTACTGGGGCAAACTCAGAATAAAATACATTTTTTTACTAAGAGAAAGAACACAAAGTCAAGTAAAACCCCCCTCCTCAGGTAATTGAATGCCCAAGGATTTTTTTTTTCAATTTTCATAATATTTACAAAGTATGGAGACCAGCGGATATCACCATCATCATATACTAAAACACCCAGTTTTGTAAAAAGGGCACCTAATAGATATGTGGTTAACGGGAGTGGGAAAAGGCTCTTTTTATTACCCCCATCTCCCCCAACCATAGCTCAAATCCCTAACTCTATTACCATGTCGCACTGCTGTTCTTTTATAAAGTTTAACCTTCTATGTACCTTTGAGTTCTCTTGCAAAAAATCCCTCATCTTCTCGTTGCCTCATCCTTGGGCATCTCCTTTTCAACCTCCTCAAGAGCCCCGAACCACCAGTGACTCACCAGCCTTTCTTCCCATGTGCCCATTGCTGCTGGTGGCTGCTGTGCCCACAGCCCTGGCTGCTCTGGCTTGCAGAGCCCCTTTCCCCTCTGTTCTCCCTCCTGCCTCAGGAGAGATTTCAGACAGGAGGACACAGGTTGCATTTAACAATAATCCATCCAAACGAAGCTCCAAAGAGAGAAAAGTAGGGCATATGAAAAGTTTGTCATAGTCCTTGTGTAGTGCATTTCTTTTTATTGCCTCTGTCTGAAACTGAGCATGTGAAAGAGAGAGTTCTTCAGGTTGGTGTCACAATGCGATATAAATGGGCTTAGTAGGCAGTGGAACTACACTGACCTGATTTCTGGAAGCTCAGAATCTGGTCATCAGCTTACATATCTACTGCTCTGTTTTTGCTTTGCTCTGTTAAACACCAAATGGGAGTGTTTAGCTACATTTTCTGATAGCAAAAGAGTGTATAATATAAATTTCTTAATGAAAAACACTTTCTTTTCTTTCTCAGTGGTTCACTCCATCATTTCCAGATATATTTACCAATGTTTGAGTTCTTTATCTCTTTTTTCTCATAATGTTCCACCCAAAATCAAGCATCATTCAGAGAAAAGCAAAAAAAGACAAAAAAAGACACCCAATTCTCTGTCTCAGGCAACTAATAATTTTGTGTTAAACATAACACAATAACTGATGATAAAATAAAATACTAGGACATCAGGCTTGTCTTAGTTTTTTCCATGCAAAATAATATTTTGGTCTGGTATAATTTTAGAGTTCAAAAGAGCTCTCCAGCATGGATTTACAAACCAATCATGACCTTAAGTGGCATGTTGCTCATTTGAATAAAATAACTGGCAATGTATATTAGGATTGAAGTACTCCTGAGTTGCTAGGTGCCACAGGGTTCAGGTCTAGCAGGGTTTGCATTAAGTGTTTCCAAGATTATAAACAATGGGAACACATCTGTGCCTTAATAGCCTACATCTCCCTTTTACCAGTCCTGCAATCACATTACAAAAATATATTAGGAACCCTGCCTAGAATCATATTTTTAAAATGAGCTGTTCTAAAAATCAATAAGGCTCTGTGTGTTAATAGAAAATGAAAATCCAATGAATTGTTGAACTGTAATAGGCAATTCTCTCTATGCAGATTTTGTCCTTCTCTAAGGTTGAATGAAGAAACTAGGCTGTTTGTTTGTGTTCAGAGTTGGCTTTCAGCTCTTTCCTCCTGAAAGGTGTCTCGTGAGAAACTGAAATCTGCATCAGGCAAAGATTCTCAGCATTCTCTGAGAGGATCAGACTCTAAATGTGTCTGTATTTGATTTTCAGACACTACAAAATAATTCATAAAGCCCTATTTCAAATGCTGCCTGTGCTGGGCTTGTTTGGTTTTTTTAAAAAGCAATTGCAAAAGCAATTGCATGGTGTTTTGAAGAAACTGTTCCCGGTTTTCTGTATATGATATCAAGCAGGATTTGGAAATGGGAGTCAGCAGCATTTTTCTAGGGGCGGAGATGGGGAGGAAGGATGAGAGCGGTCTTGATTACAGACTCATGCCACTCAAATTATTTCTGAATTTTAAAGCCTGACCTCCTGACAGCCAGGAGGGAAGTGTCCAGGAGTGATTAGTGAAGTGCCCCAGGAAATGGGGCAGAGCTAAAAACCTGGCCTCATGAAGGACCTTCCCACCTGTCATCCTCTTCAGAAGGGTTATTGTGGTGATATTCTGAACAGGTGCTACAGACAAATACATGGTCTCTAAAATACCAATGGAAATACAGAAAATAATACCTTTTTATCCCCCCGCAAATAACACTGCTAAAAGCCACCTTTCACTGACATCCTAAGGTGTAGGCTTCACTGTCAGGAAAGAAGCATGGCAAACCATGCAGAGTGCATGCTTTCCATTTACTTTGCCACGTGTTACCCTTAAGGAGACCTGCTGATAGACTGGGCTCTCAAGGGCCTGATCACTCACACTTGTTCATGAGTGAACCAGAACTTCACCAAGGACAGCAGAGTGTCTGCAAGCTTTCCATCCTGAGAGTGTTCCAGCCTGTGTCTGAGAGAGTAAATGCTTAATTAGGGCTGCAAATGAGTCAGGTAAAATGAAGGCCCATGACTTAGGGGGCCTTCAGTTGAAGTAGTATGGGTAGATCCAATGAAATTTCAGTCAGATGCTCCCAGGCAAATGAAAGCAAGCAGGTTATGTGCATGTATATGTAAAGGTATGAAATTGCATATGGAGAGATTTTCAAAATAATAAAATAGATTTGGAAGCATAAATTCAAAATCATCTTTCGCTGAAATTTGGCTTTCTCTATCTCTTAGCTCTTTTGGTAACAGAAGCTGGTAGCCATCCATCAAAGTTCAGCAGTAAGGACACCGGCTTACAGGAGTTCAGCTATGGACACCAACACCAAGAATCACACATACACTGATACAAAGATCACAAGGGCAGTTCAGACTGTGTGTGCTGGAAAAAGCAGTCCTTATAGTTTACCTCTTTATTCTGTTTTTTATCTCAGCAACTGTGATACTGGTTAGGCGTAACTTTACTAGGAAAACATTAATGCAGTTTCTAATCTGAAATTATTGACATACGAACAAAAAAGGCATCATTGATCTCACCTTCCCCATTTTACCTGTTTTTCTTTGATGAGTCAGCATTTCATTTGTGTTAAACAGGAAGGCTTCCTGTGATAGAGTTGTAGTTCTATTTGCACTGTTGGCTCTTCCCCATTGATTAAATGTCATTTGTTTAGAAATTGGAGAGACGTAAGACTGTAAACAGACCCTGAAGGATTGCCACTTGTAGATCCCAAGAGGAAAATCTCTTTTGTAGCAAACTGAGAAGGAAGATGGGCATTGAAAGATGGAAGGAGGGGTATTCGAAGACACTATAGTGCTGTCAGCATCACACATAAAGGCCTGTGTATTTGTTCCCCCTTTCAGCAACGGAGCCCACACTATTAGCACCTGTTTGCAGCAGAAGGGACAAGCAACTTCCTGTATAACAGGACAAAATAGGTAAGCAAACTGTTTTCTTGAACCAAAGTTCAGTATTTTTCAAGTCATATGACTGCATCATCCTACCATCTTGTGCACCCATGCAGCTCTTTCTGCTGCTTTATTGATGCTGAATTACTGGGTTTTGCACAGTGATTGAAAGTAGTTGTTGAAGTTGTAGGCTTGGGAAGTTTATACAGAAATTAAGATTTAAGCATTATGCAGCCAAATACTCTAATCTCCTTTTATAGCAGGACCAAGATTCTCACGTATATAATCTCAAATATTTTCTGGCATCATCTGTATTATGTCTCAGAGAAGCAGTAAACTAAGCAATAAAAATGATGAATTGGATTTTATTTTTTTTAAATTGATTGCAACAGCTATATCCTACTATAGGAAAATCAAGAAGCCCAAGATTGTCTTTATTATACATGTGCAACAGATGCATATGAGATTATGAAGTGTTCTAAGAGTTTGACAAGAATAGCTAAATAATAAACACAAAGTAAGGTTAGAGGAAGTTACTACCTGATCTTATAACCCAAGACAGAAAACGATCATGAGAGATACCAGATAGTAGTTTATCAAGAATAAGCTGACACACCATTGGGGTTTCCAGCTTCTAGAAAGTCAGCTTCTTCTGATGTTTAAAGTCAGCATTTATAGCATAGGCACAAGTACTGAAAGGGAAAGGATAATAAATGGGATCGATAAACCTGCAAGCATCCTTTCAGGATGTATTTCAAGCTTAGGCTTTTGCACAGCAATTATGGAGCGCATAATTTTTCATTTAAATTTATGTCCTGGTAATCAATTATACACTGAGTTGGATAGAAGCCTTTTTGCTGCCCCATTAGAGGAAAGAAAGTAAATAAAACAAGGATCTTCAGTGTAATGAGTTCTCTTTTTTTCTTTTTTCTACCTTCAATTCCAGTTAACTGAGCTAACCATGGATATTCAACTTTGAAGAAAGCAAACTTGCTGCACACAGTGAGACCAACTTTATTGTAGTTTAACTCTTTCCTCATTTCTAGTTCTACTTGTCCTTGCAATCATTCCTCTGGCTCAATGTGACTCATGAGGAATCTCAACATTGGAGACCATAAACTGTGCATCCCTATCACTAAAATTCAACAGTCACCTACAGAAGCAGGAATTAATGTTATCCAGCAGGAGTTTCTTGATCCCTGTATGTCATACTGAGTAGCACAAGTTTTATGTGGTTCCGTGCAAGCAGAAGTAGATGTTCATATACAGGAAATGCTCCATTTTTTTCCTGGTCCTTCACCATTTCGAACAACTCCCTCTAAGTGTATGGAAATCATTAGCTCCTCCATTTGAAACAAAGGTGATTACACAGAAAAGTGTTAAATTTTTTATTTTATAGATATATTTTTTGTATCATGGGATTTTTATGAAAATATGACAAGTTGATCAAGGTGTCCCAGGGACTGTGAAACAGATTAATTTGCCTGTTACTGGTAGGGAGTTTCCAGCCTATGTGAGAAATTGGACCGTAGAATACCTCATTCAAAATGAAAGCAGCTCTTCTGGGAAAGAAAGTTTGTTCTGACCCCTCTGATCAGCAATGCCTAAAGCAGCATCTGCCTCATGCTGCAGTGACAGAGGAGAGGTTTGGTGCTGCATGCTCCCATCCTACCATGGTTGCATCCAGCTCTGTCTTATTTATATTTTGCATAACCACCTGTCAGCCAGTGTTTTTGTCAGTACAAGAACACTAACACTTCTTATCTGTATTTTCCCCATGGATCTCCCTGCGAGTTCAGTGCTAGTGTGAGTAGTACAGCTGATGGATTCATGGGGAAGAAATGCACTGCTGCAGTGGCAGTCTACCACCACTTGCTTCACATATTAATATGAAGTGGTCATCAGCTTTTGGTGCCTCAGGCCACATCAGTGCTGGAAACTGTGGGAGGTACCATTTCAAGCCTTAGTTAGGGCTACGGATGAGCCACCCTGAGGGGAACTGCCACAGCCACAGTGTCACCTGTAGCTCTCCTTGTGACTGCTCAGTACAATGGCGTCTGTAAACACTTACTGTCAGCAGTCTTTGAGCTCTTTGGAAGAGCTGGACTCTGGAAGCTGGACTATACTGAACTTGAGAGGCAGCAAATATACAGCACTTGCACATTGATGCTCCATCCCAATGCATTAGAGTGTAAAGGGGAGGAAGCACCACCAAATGCAATGTGCATTGCCCTCATAGTGACATAAAGTGAGATTCGAAGCACTGAAGAATGCTTTTCTCCAGCCCAGCTACTGGGAGCAATCTTCAGAATCCACGGGGGATGATTATATCTGACTCAGCTTCTACCTTCAGGTTTAGTTTGCTGAGGAATGGTGGGGTAACTGATGGGCTTGCCCCAAGCTGAAGTGTAACCAGAGTAAGGCTAGCTCTTTCATCAGTGTGGTTACCTTAAATAAATTAAGTCACAGTGCCATCGACAAACTTTAAAATCCAATTACCTACAAATAGATCTAATTTTGGAGGATGCCAGTAAAAAGGAGAATTGTCTTAAACTTCTATTTTTCTAAGCAAACTTGAAGGGATAGAAATAGTTTGGCCCCATAGATGTGTAAGCATGGATTCTACTGTTGGAGATATCCTGTATAGTACAGTTAGTATGAGGGTTGTGGAGTGTACAAATAAATGTCTGTTTCAAATAAACTCCAATTGTGCAAATTCACAACTGGAATCCAAGAGGCAAACTACAGTCTGTTTCTCTTATGCAGTATCAGCAAAACAAAAACTATAATAATTTTTTCAAACTAAATTTTGCCTCCATCATCAGATATGTAATTCCACAGTCTTTTAAGTTTTGCGGCTTGAAGCTCTCTTCTTTCCACAGGAGATCAGTGAAATCTGAGATGGAACAGATTTTAATGCAAGCACCATCTTTTTTCATATATCCCATCTGAAATGAACTTATGAGGAGCTTGTGTACGTTATTTACCCCATATGTTGGCCAAAATTAATAACACATCCATTGCTACTGATACCTTATCAGTAAAGAGCTGTTTAGCTATATTGCATTTAGGTGAAATAATGTACAGATACAGGTTTACTTGCTTGAGAACATTATGTGAATTTTAAGGCTCAAATGATCACGGGAATTTCTCCTCAAAGTTCCTCAGTTTCCCTGGGCAACCTTGTCCTTCTTACATGTGTCTCCATTTGCCCTGGTTTCAGTACAACACGTTTCTCTCACCACTCAGACTAAAGGAAAAAGGAAAGTCTATAAATCAATGGCGTCTTCACTAGCCCCATTCTTGGTCTCTCTTTCTTGCTTCTTGAAGTAGCCGCTCATCCTGTGACTTCCTTACTTCTCCAGTTTTACCAGCTTCAGAGTTCCTCACTACACTTTAATTAATTTCCTTTTAAAATGACAGCTTAATCAATTTTTTTTTAAATGAAGATATGAAAATCACTATTGATCGCATTAATAAGCATTTGTACTGCAGTATTAAAAACACCTCTCTTCAGCAAAACTAATCTTGCGCGAATTTCCACACATCTCTCTTAGCTTTTTAGGGCTAAGAATCTGTAATTTGGCACAAAGTAATTCCTCTGTTGTGGAGTGGCATTTATAATGACAGTACTAGGTAAATAACTCAGGGATCCAAAGACAAAATTCATCCCTTAAGGTCATTATCTGGATTAATATAAGACAATCCTCAAGAGAGTTTAGAAACTATGAAAAAAGGAAATGGATTATACTAATCTGTGAATTCTTTTGTGGCCTGACAGATCAAATGCAGATATATTTGGCACTCAGTTATTACACTTTAGTGTTATCTAACTTAAGTTATTAATACATTGGCAGTGTATGTTTGTCCATTATACATTTTATACAAGATGGGGTTATACCAACAGACGATTATTTTCAACACACTTAACTCTACAACTTTTCCACAGCTCTGACGTACAATTTATATATAAATAGATATGTATACTAAACCCATTTGTTGTCCAGGCTTAGTCCTTCTATTTAAACTGCTTATGCCCTCAAATCTACTTTTTTCTCAGATTAACAATGGTGTGCTTTCTGTTCAATCATAGTCTGCTGCTCTACATGCAGATCACAATTCTCAGTGAAGGCTGCTTACTCACAGGATTAGGTGAGAGGGTTCAGCAGAGTCCCCACATACCAAAAATCCAGCTTCACTGGTCTCTCAGGTCTGGTAACCTTAGCAAGCTTATTCAGGATTGCTTCTGCACTTGCAGCCCAATGGCTGCAGCCTTTAACAGGCAGCATAACTTTAACACTCATGCAGAAGGAGCATGGCACTATGTCCTTCTTGAAGCAAAAGCATGACAGCTCAGGAGAGTCCATGAGTGCAGCTCTTCTGCCTCCAGACTTGAGTTGCCTTGTGTCCAGGCAGTGCTGGGACAGCACACAGATGCAGATAATACCTATCTAATTATGTACCATTCAGTACTGCACTGATGCCCAAGCCTGGAGATATATTTCTGCCATTAAAATTTGCAAGGCATCTAAACGTTCTTCCAGCGAGCCCCAAGCTAAGTGCTGACCAGCTAAGATCCTAGATCACATCTGATGGCACCTATGTGGTGGAGAGGTCTCATTTTTATAAGCCAACTCCAAATGAGAGTCCAAAGCAAGACCCACCCAGACATTAGCATGGTGCTACTCTCAGCACACTCATGCTGCCTGTACTGCAATATCTTTACAGTAGATGTACTCATGAAGAATGGGTGAGGAGGGCTATCTAAAATTCTGTCTGTGTCCTTCTCCCTGAACCTGAGTGCCATCCAAAGATCATAACCACTTGCCCATAAAGTCATTATAATCTATGTTTAATTATTTTATATACAATAGAATAGCTCTAAGACATACATTGCTGCCTCAGGAGAGGCTGCAGCATGCTGGTTAGGTCCCACTGCTGAGAATCAACATGCACTAGTTCAAATTCTTGCCCTGAATCAGTGATGGCATTTCTTTTTGGGTGCCCTGCCATCTACTAGCAAATTCTTCAATGGGGGTGCTGCTGTTGTTCTTTGGCTTTGTGTAAAACTTGTACCTAAGCAACAGGAAAAGAATATAATGCTTTAAAAAAAATTAATTAAAGCACTAATGGGTGAATGGGAAGACCTGGATCCCAGTTCCTATTTCAGGCAAAATGGAGGGTTCCCTGCAGACTTCCCAGTACAGTGGTTAGATACTGCTTATAGGTCCACTTTTCCTTAGGGGAAATGGGGATGAACTCTGAGTTTCCGCATCCTTCTGATAGCTGGGATTTGGCGTAATTCTGAGGGATGTTGCTACATCATGGTTTTGGGGGATAAAATGCCTAATTTTCCTACAACATCACAGGGTACTTAAGTACATAGCTGTGTTTGCCGAGGAGCCAAACAGAGGAGCGACTAAGCCAAGCAACAAGCATCCATGCTGGCTCTTCCATATCCAATCTTCAAGTGTCTGTGGGAGAATCCACACCCTGCAGTGGGACGCTGTGCAGAAGTTTGTTACCCTAAAGCAGGCACTGACCAAGGTATCGCCTCCACAAGGCAGAGAAGAAAGCAATGCAATAAATTAGTGCACCAACTCTGGATCAACATGATGGCTGCAGAGGAAGCTCAGGAAGCCATAAAATAAATATACCATGAAATAAATGGAAAGATAATTTGTAATTAATCACTTTTATACAGGATGATGTAAAGCAGACTTAAAATCAGAGAGAATTAGCACAGCAATTGTAACTTTAGCACACACTGTCATGGTTATTTCAAAACTGTCTATATACTACACTCTAACAGGCTTAAAGGAGTTGAAACTGAACTTTTAAACCATTTGCTTTTCTAAATAAAGGAGGCTATTAGTAGTAATAATACTTTTGATTAAGGGTTCAAAGTCAACTGTAACTGATACATATGATTGATGTCCATAATAATTGCACACTTCTATAATCCTTCCTCACCGATAAGAGTTTTGAGCTTACATTTTGAATATTATTAATATTCAGACAAAAATAACTTGTGGACAATAACATGTTCTGAACATGGTGGAGAATTAATCTATTTTTCTAAAACTGTTTAAGAATTATGGATACTTTTTCCTGCCTGAGTAAATACTAACTAATTCTCTAGACCTCCCTCTTCTGCTCAAGAAAATCCAAGTCCAAATGATTTCATGGATATCTAAAGGATGGTGCCAAATACTGAATACACAATGATTAATTTCTCCACTTGATAAAGATCTGATACTATTTATTGCATTGCAAACATTTCAGCACTGGAATTTTCTTGGATTTTAATTTGTAAGAAAGAACACAATGAAAGTAAGAACAACAAAAATTGAGAGGGAAAAAATAAGGCAGCTGAAATGTTGCTGTCGAGATAGACTCCAAGTGAGACTACGCACTTGTTTTTATTCCAGATATGCAACAGTGCAGGTTGAAATAAACATGGATTGAACTTTTCTTCATCTCTTTAATGACTTTTCAAAGAGGCTGAACAAAGACATAGAAGTTGAACATTGCTGTGTACAACACAGTAAACAGATTAAAATTTTATACCTGAGCAAAAAAGGAATTTAACTATTAACTACAGCATGCAGAATAACTGTTATCACATAAACATAGCATACTGTCATTTGGTTACAGTCATTCCGATGTTCATAATTTTTACCAAGAGTAAAGATGGAAAAAGCTCCAAGACGAGATGAGTATGTGACATAAAACCACAATAAGGAAAAGCACTTTACCCTCTAGAAGCCTTTCCAGAGGATCAAAATTATCTGCTGTTTTATTATCCAGGCAGAAAGCAGCAACAATTCAAAGCCTGTGGAGTTAATAACACATTAGACATTTAAGCAGGTCCTGAAAATGAAAATATTGGCAGTTTATGAAGTGCTCACAGAAGACCTGAGCCTGCATTGCCTGCCCTCAAATGCCACTTTAAAGCACTGCATTTGTGAGCTGTTCCCAGTGCAGAATGAAAGGGAGTTATATGCATGGAATGACTGATCAAGTCACAGGCTTGTGATTTTCTCACCAGCATAAAAATGGCCAATTCTTGAGGAATAACTTTCTACCCCATTTGACTGACCAAAACCCACATTTCATTCTATGTAGAAACTTGACCTTTCCTCACACTGAATCTGTTGTTTGAGTGGGTTGGGGTTTTTTGTGTTTTTTTTCCCGCTTTTCTCTTTTTTTAACCCCTAATCTATTTAAAATTCTCTGGTTTGTAGTACTTTAGTACAAGTCAAAAAAAAATGTAATGTATTTCTCTTCTTAATTCTCTTGTCTTTGCAAAAGATGCCTGTGGGAGAGAAGGGGCCTGAAAAGTTTGAGCTTTAACCAGCATAGTCCATTACCCCCCCCGACAGGCTTCTTTCTCCTGGCAGACTTCTGGTCTCTTTGATCTCCACATCCAGTATAAAAACTACCTGCTCCCACCATCAATATTCCTGTGCTACAAATTAGCCATTTGCCTTCCTCTAGCAAAACCAGCAAACTCTGCCCTTAAACTTGTCAAAGAGATATGGGAGGGACAGGAGGGTCTCACTCTCTTAGAGACAGCCATAAAGAAAGCCTCTCCCTTTTATTCCCTTGCAGTTATATAGTTACATACTCTTGATACTAATCAACTCCCCTCAAATCGTAACACCTGCCTTGACTTTCCTGCTACTTTTCTTTCACCATTTAGGAATAAAACTATGCATTAAAAATGCATGTATCAAAATGGATTTATCCCTTTGTCCACAACATACTCATTTCTTCTTTAAAGTCAGACATCTTAGACATTGGTAGGTTGTGTGAAAGAGTCCCCAGGGAACTGAATCCTCTTTGCTTCTAGTTTCTTCCTGGCTTTGAAAGCTGCTGATACTTCAGGGTGGATGGAGTCCAGCCGCTGTTCACACTGGAAGGCTGTGAGGAAGGCCGTCCTGTAGTTGTTATTCATCCAGCCATAGAGAAGGGGGTTCGCAAACGTTGAGCACATGGCAATGACATGAAACACTGTGTAGATGAGTTTGTACTCTTTCAGGTCTAACACCTGACTGTCAATGTCACTGACTAGCTGGAAGGTATGAAATGGCAGCCAGCTGACAGCAAACACCACAACCACACACACCAGCATCTTAGTGGTTTTTCGACGCCGCTGGTGGTAGTGGTCATTCCCCGCCCCAGGACTAACATGGTTCTTGAGCTTGGTCCAAATACGAGTGTAGGCATAGGAGATGACTGCCAGAGGCAGCACGTACTGGATCAAGAGCATGGAGATGCTGTAGATGGTGCCATAGTTGAGCTGCCCCTCCCCTGGCCACTTCTCAGAGCAGACCACAATCTTGAAGTCAGGAATGATCTCAATCAACGAGTACTCACGGAAGATGGCCAGAGGACTTGCCAAAAGGGCACTGACTGCCCAAGCAACTCCTATGATCAGGAAGCTGATCCTCTTAGAGATTTTGCTCTCCAAGTGGTAGACAATGCAGCGGTGACGATCTAGAGCGATAACAGTCAAAGTGACAGTAGACACATGAACAGCAAGTGCCTGGGCATAAGGTACCAGGTGGCACAAGACTGGGCCCAGTTTCCATTCGCCCAACAGCGTATAAACCAAAGTGAAGGGCAGGCACAGCGTATTCACCAACAGGTCAGCCACAGCCAGATTGGCAATGAAGAAGTTAGTCACTGTGCGCATGCTTTTGAACTTGATGATCACGTGGATCACAAGGGAGTTTCCAATCACACCCAGCAAAATGATGGAGCAGTAAGCAAAGATGAGAATTATCTGCACTTCAACTAGTGTTGTGCTGTCCTTCAGTTCTGGTTTAGGGTCCAGAGCCAATTCGTTGAGCGGTGTCGTATATCTTGGCAAGTACAGCCTGGTGAACAGCTCCATTTTCATTTCATCTGTCTGGTTTTCTTCACCTACTGCTTCCAGAGGCCCCATCCTTGAAGCAGCCTGGTTTGAGCCACAGAGCTGCCCTTGAAAACAAAACAGTACGAAAACAAGTGGAAAAATCTGTCCACATTGATTAAGACAAGAAGCAATGAACTAAAGCTGTAGTTCTTTCCTAACCCACGTGCTACATCACAGTATTAAGAGACGATCTGTCCTAATATATTTAAATTCTGTTGCCCCTATCTTGGAAGGCAAATCTTGGAATATTATTCAGGCATGACTCCTGCTGAAAACTGGGACAGATTTTAAAAAAGCATTTTAAAGACAAAGTTCACCTAAGTAAATGCAGAAGGATTAAGATCCTGCTGCGCAGCATATAATTTTTTTACAATCCACCACCTAAAACTACTGCTGATTTAGCACAAAACTTCCCTTAACATCTGTGGGAATTCTACACAGAACAGCACCATCCAGACTGTTATTAGCATAATAATCTTCTCACTTTTCCTTAATGAAAAGTGTTTCCTTTAAATAGTTACTAAATACTTACAGGTTTATGCCTCTCCTTAATACCAGTGAAATAATTACTGAGGTCTCTCTTTAGGAAACTTTCTTTTAGAACAGTTTGTGCCACAAGGCAAGTAAAAATACCACTGCAATACAACTGAAATAATAGAATTTCTCTGAAATGACTATGTAACTTATTCACGCTGAAATCAACTCCAAAAACAATTAAAACACAGTTATACATAATATTCCCTTTCTGTGTAATGTTTGAGAAAGCACAGCTCCCTGGAGGCTGCCAGTCAGGCGTTCATTTCTGACTGCAGTCATAGAGAAGAGCAAAGAACTCCCCTGCTGTTGTCAGTTATAATTTCACCACTGGCATCAAAATCACATTTTGTTTTCTTTCTTACACAGGCTGAGCCAAATTCTATGTTGCCCTAAGACTTCAGTAGGCACAATATATGGATGGTTTACAATTAATTAATGACTTGGACTTCAGTCCTATGCAAAACATGAATGTTCTCATGCAAACTGCTCAGAGCACCAGTGGCATGCCAACCAAGAACTGTGCACCTGGGGACTCCTTGCCTTGACCTGGGAAAATACTAACAAATTGCCAGGACCAAGCAGGCTCACCAAGAAAACAGTACTGTTTGCCACTGAGGGGAAAGCCAAATCTGAGTTACTCACTCTACTTCCGCATTCATAAGTTCCCTAAGGTAAGCAAGGGTAGAGACAAAGTGTCACTTTCCTCCCATCAGGTGTTACACATAGCTTAACCCATCTTAAACTCAGGTCCACCTAAAGAAACAGTCTGCAAAAGCAACAGATCAACTGCATGAACTAAACGGTGTTTTTCTTCCAACTAAACTGGTCAGAATTATGCTATACTGTTTGGTCTATGTTTACATATCAATTAATAATATAAGCCTGAGATGTGAAACACCACAGGATACATAGCTGAGATGTGCCAGCTGTTCATACTAGTGTACTCTGCTGCTTTTAGTAATATAAACAGTTTTCAACTACTAGTCTAAGCATGAGTGGCAGGAAGGGATTCCTTATCAATATACCTTTAGTACACCAGGTTAAAAATGTAAGAGATCCACCAAAATTTGCACAGCCAAGACTAGGCAGAAGTTCAGAACTCTGCTAAGTGTATTCCTTCAACTCATGTACCTACACCCAGGAATTATGCTTGCATATTTTATCATAATAGAGATTTGGTGAGGTCCCAAGACTGTCAGCTGCTCAAAAATCTCTTAATTTTTTTCAGTGCAAAATAAGAGCAGGTTATGTTTACACATGGAAGTAGAAGGGTGAGAGGAATGGAAAATTTCACATTTTTTCCCTTCTTTACCACAAATTCAGGCAGAAGGATGTAATTTGGACAAATGACATAGCATCTCTTTCTTCCCAAAAATATTTTCACACATTTCTCTAGTTCTTGACTTTCTGTTGATTCCTACTTCCAATCCTTTCCTTTCAGCAAAGCCTTCTTTTGATCTGACACTTTTATTTGTTACTGACTGCCCTGTTCAAACTGATGAAAGATGCTTTGGTCTTGTCAATAACACAAGTGTGAAGGATGACCATGGTTTCAAGCTGAGATGAGCTGGTGTGTCAGCCAGCAATGAAATAAATTGGACAAGTTTGACATTGTTGATGGGACACTTATGTGGGCAAAATATCAGTTGCTTTCAAACAATGGGGATAAAACTGAAGTGGCATTTGATACTCCAGGTAGTGTTTGACAGCACCCTTTTTGTTCTTTTTAGGTATAAACTTCCCGGGTGTGCATTTACTGGCACTCCTTGCATACTGCACCAGGCTGGGGTTTTTTTCCAATCTTTCCCCCCTCAGCAGTCAGATCCTCATGGGCAGGGCACAAATTGTGTCTAACTTTCGGCAGAGGAAGGCCCAGAGAGGATTTTTATCGCAAGTAAGGATTTTCTGAGCGCAAGTAAGCAAAAAGGTCGGAATACGTGATCACATTAGCAAGCAGCATTCCCATCAGGACCGCAGTGCCTGCGCTGGGAAAGGATCTGGGGCTGCTGGAGGCGCAGGTGGCAGCAAACGTGCCTCTGGGGTGCGGCATCGCTGCCAACCCGGTCCGCGGCGCCGTCCCCGGGGACAGACACCCGTGCCCGGCGGGAGACACCCGTGCCCGGGAGCTGGGGGGATCCGGCCGAGGGCCCGTGCCGGTCGCGTTCCTCGATCCCCCCTTCCCATTCTCACCTTCCTCCCGCCCCGGGGAGGCGACGGTGGCCACCGCCGGCTGCTGGCACAGGAGCTGGTCTAACAGGGCAGGGCACGGCAGGGAGCGGAGTCCCCTCACTCCGCAGTGGGGCGGCTGCTCCCGCCTCCCACGGCACGGGTCCCGCCGCCGCCGCCCTCCCCTCGCACACTCACCGGGGCGGCTCTCNCGGGCGGGGCGCGGCGCGGGCTCCGCCCTCCGGGCTCCGGGCGCTGGGAAGGGGAACGCGGGCAGAGATGTCGGGATGTGCCGGCTGCCTCTGGCTCGGGAGGCAACACCTGCAGCGCTGCCGGCCTGAAAGCAGGGATTTGGAGGGACGGGGAATCGTGCCAGGTCCGAGCTGGTTTAGGCGCACACGCCAGAGCCTGCTTCCTAGTTTTCCCAGTCCCCTGGATGTCATCTGGAGCAGCATAAAGCGGATGCCTTTGCTCCAAACTGCTGAAATCTTTGATTACAGGAACCCCAGCTTGCACAGATTTGCTGTTCCTCAGAAGATGCCAGAGCAGGTGTGAGAATGAGTGAGGATGATTTACACATTCTGTCAAGATCAGAATAAAATACTTCACATTTAGTCACAAGGCTGGAAAGGTAAAGACAGTGGCTGCTGCTTTTATTTAGTTCTATATCAATAACCTTTTTTAAAGGTCTCTTGCCAGCCAGTTTGACTGAGGACTAGCCCCAGCCAGCATTGCTGCCCCTCTGGTAGGGTTCAGCATCATTAAATCAATCCTTCAATAGGTTCTGCTTAGTATTTTGCTGCATATCTGATGCTTCTCTCTAGGTATAACTTCTGATATTCAAGAGTTTGTCTTCTCAGTGCATATCTGGAGGACATGATTCACCAAACAGTGCTTCAGCCCTGGTTGTAGCTCCCAAGAATAGAAACTGGTAGATTTTGCTTTCTCTGTGACTACAGCCCTGATGCTTAAACAATTCTCTTCCCAAACTTTACAGAAGCTGCTCCCCAGAATAGGAGTGCTCCTTTACTTCCTGTCACTTCGGTAAATTTGCAATCATATTTAAGGTAGTTTCAAGGATCAGCAACATTATCTTCCCTTTTCTGTCCTCCTTTTCTTCCAAAAGAGACTGTACAAAAGCTCTTCCTTTGTCAAAGGTAGTGCTCCCTGCTTTTGTTAAAGCTCAATATTTATGCCCTTATCAACAGCAGAGAATGTTAATGGAGAATCAAGGAGTAACTTCAGTGATTTAGATTTGGTTTTAGAATTCAAAACATGTCCTGAGAACCCCCTTGAATCTTTACTAATTCAGGCTATCTCTTCAGGAAGGGCCTTGCTCTTAGTCCTTCAGCACTTCTAAGACTGTTAATGGAATGCCCCTAGCTTATTGCAAAATAGATTTCTTTGATGACTAAATAAAGAGCCAGGAGTTTCAATTCTCCTACTGCTGTTTATTTCATTTTCCAAGTCAATGTAATTGTAGAATTTTTTTTTTTGATCTATCAACAGACATAAATGCATGCCATGAATTTTAGCAATTAGAGCACTTGAGTAATATATGGCTGTAACAGCCTGCAGTCTTCCCTTTCCTTCTCTTACAAATAGTCAACAATGGCATTCCACTAATCTCAAGGGTGTTGCTATTCTGCCCCGCTCCACACATTTTTTCTAAGTTAACGTATTTTTGCTGCTCCTAATGTCTTGGAGAGTGTCATGAAATGCTACAAATTTTTACAGTCTGTCCAGCTCAGGCTCCCATAGCTAAGGGAAGGCTATTCCTTACACTTCCAGACTTTCAGAAGTCAAGAAGTGACAGTTTCTAGAAGTTGTTAAGCTAGTAAGGGCTAGCTTCCCATGCAAGGGAAAAGAGGTTTTATGCCCTGTTACATGGCAATTCTGTGTTCAGGCACAACTGAAATGCTTAATGGAAGTGTATTTCTAATAAACAACAGTTTTTATTGCTCATAAAAGAGTAGAATTTAATGGCCCCATAAACACCACCTTGAACCAAAAGCCCATGGAAACACTAACATCAAGGGCAGAAAGATTCAAATAGCAAATGGACTGTTCAATATGAAATGTGCTGCTGGGTGATCACCTCCAAAGCAGCTGTGGATACTTCACTTCATGTGCACTTGAATTTCCAACCTGTAAACCATGAGAAGCCATGAGCTGTTGACTCACAGAACCACATGAGTAGAATGCAACTGCCAGAGAAATTCATGTCCAGTCTTATGTTCAGAGCAGATCTAGATGCAGCATGTTGTTCTATGCTATGTCTCTAGGAGAGTTTTGAGTACCTCTAAGGTAAGATACTGAGATACTGCCCTCACTGGGCAGGCCATCCCAGGGTTTGACAACTCTCATAGTAAGACAATATTTTTTGTGTCAAATCAGACTTTCTCATGTTCCAGCTTGTATCAAATGCCTCTTGTCCTAGCCCTGTACTCCTCCCTTGTGAACAGCAGTTAGATTCTCCTTTGGCCTTGGCTTCTTTAAGGCTGAACAAACTCAATTCCCTCAACCCCACTTTGAATGTTATGTTGCCCAGCCTCAATCATCTCGGTGGCCCTTTGTTGGACTTATTTCAGTCTGCAAATGTCTTTTTAGCACTGTGACTCCCAAACTGAGCCCAGTTGTGACCACAGATGTGGTCGCACAACTGATGAATAGAGGGGAATAGTTGTTTCTCAATCCGTTAGCTACACTTTTGCTGTGTCTTTATACAGACTGTAAGTTAGAATTTGTAAGTTCACTTGCACTAAACAAATGAGCTACATGAACTTTAAATCTCAGCTTCCTAGTTAAGGCAAGCCTATAAATGAGCTCTATGTATATGTACTAAAATGAAATCAGATAATCCATCTTAATAGCTTGGGAAAAATACCTGTTGAATTTATGTTGTTTCTCTGTAAATCACATTTAAAGATGTATGGCAGGGTGTAAGATATTCAATGTACATAGTTTGCCTCTGGCAGTATCTGTTCAACACTTTACTGCTAGACAACTGTCTTGTCAAATTCCATTCAACATAAAGGGTTTTTTTCAGAGGGAACAATAAGCATTACTATCAGCTTCTTGTAAGTTTACCAGTTCTCAGGAGCAAAATAAATGTCTGCATGTAGTGCCCAGACTTGAAGTAGTAATGACTTTTGTTTCAATCATAGAACTAGGAAAGAGTTGCCAGTCCTTTTCCATTAAATTGTCCGACATCAGATTTGCTGAAGTAGCAAATAAAGCTTGATGAATATCAGCAAGATAGGAAAGGCAGCAGGTCTCTCATTCCCTGTCCCCAGACAAAATTTTCCTTATTTCACTTGCTGTAAGAGTGGAATTTAAAATAAGCCATTGCCCCTTGAGCACTGACCTTTAAAAGCAGTGTTGTTCTGCATGCCACTCACTTGACCCAAACTCTGCCAGTCCTTAATCATGCAGATTTTCCTGGAGTGAGACAGATTTCAGGGAATTAAGTGTTCTACAAAGCATGGACGATCTCTCAAAAATAAAATGGAAAGAAAAAAGAATAATACCTGAAAACACAACCTTGAGAAAGAATATTTGTCATGAATCTGTTATGTGGTACCCATAAGAAGATCATATGGTGTAAAATTATATAGGACAAAGACTTACTTAAAAGGCCGAAGAACAAGTGTTTAAGTAGCAAAGAGTGAAGTTTCTACTTATACAGACTTCTGAACACTTTGAAATACATTTATAAACTGTTGTTTGTTCTTGTTCCCTTTTTGTTTAGCTTCAGTCTCACAGGTTCAATTCTACTTATCTCTCTTTTTCAAATGCAGTAATAGGAAATAGCTGTACACATTAAAAACTGTAATCAATCTGCCTTAGATGATAAAGGGGATAAATGCAGGTCAGTGGGAAATGAGAGAAATTGGTAGGTGTGAAAAAGTACCAACTTCAAGTTGCTAACAGCAGTACTTCACAGCCAGTGCTGGTTAAACAATCAGTTCAGTGCATCTAGTTCAAAAACTATTACACCAAAGGCTCCGTTCAATTGCCTGCTTGATCTTAGGCTGTGTTATGGCGTTGGTTTTTCATTTTGTCAAAAAGGACTTTCCCCTTTTTCCCTGCGGGGGACACAGGGACAAGCCGTGCCCCGCTGCTCCCTCGCCGGCAGCAGGGCAGGCGGCGGCTCTGGGGCCACTCACCAGCAGTCGTGGAGCGGTCGCTCCAGGGTGGGGAGACGCTGCCACCGCCCCCGAGGTTTGGCTGCACTGCCAGAGACCTCTGCGGCGGGCGCGCTCCACTCGCCCTGTGCCTCACGCCGTGGCGAACAGTGCCCCAGGCGAGGCCGCCCCAGCCCTGAGCAGCGGTGGCCGGCGGGGAGCCCAG
>WEIV01003205.1:186955-197584 GCA_013390005.1 Calyptomena viridis
CTGAGCGCCGGAGGAGCGCGGCCGCCTGCGCTCCGCTCGCTGCCTGAGCCCTGACAAGCTTCGACGCCAGTGGATGCCTGGGGCCAGCGGCGACCCCGGCTCGGCAGAGGCGGCACCCCGGGCTGGAAGTGCACAGGTGCAGCCAAGGACGTGTTTCTGGCCCTGGAAAGCGCGGGCTTCTCTTTCCTGCGCAGCTGGAAGAGGGAAGCAGCGAAGTCCCACTCTCCGAGTGACTGCCGCAACTCGAGCGCTGTTCGCTTGGATTCAGCTTGACCTCATCGGAGAACGACTTCATATTCAGGGGTTTTTCTCACTTCTTCTCCACTCAAAGAGCTCTTGGGATTGTTTTCCTCTTTTCTGCCCCTTTTATCGGTTCACGAGGGAGCCCTGAATGGCCGCCTGCCATTAGAGGGGTGCCTGCCACCTTCCTGTGACACCCAAAACAAGTCAGAGACTCATTAGTCAACTCTGACAGGGGATGATGTTTTTCTTCTGTTCCCTACAAGTTGTTCAGTAGGTTGGGAGGTTTTTTTGAGATATTGTTTTTTCCTTGTGTGTTCTGTGTGTCTCTCATTTAATATACAATAGACATTTATATACATACCTAATAAAAGAGTGGTCATCTCTTTTCTGTCTCTGTCTTGTGGTCCCATGTCCTTAAATTCAAATTACATAATTGTCTCTAAACCAAGACAGGCTGTGTCTGAGTTTGGCACTGTTTCCACATAAGGCAAGGCTGCAGAGCTGAACGCTGTGTTTCAAACACAGTCTTCCCAAAGCATCCAGTGCGTTGCATACTCTTGTTTCATCCAAAGAAAACTGTAAGAACAAGTAGTTCATCCAAACAATTACAGGTTTAAAGTTGTCTATTTAACACTAACACAGCTATTTGTATTTACATAACGATGATACAGTCTGTAAGTAACTAAGGTCTACTGCTTCATTCAGTGTTCCAAATTGGCAATGCTTAGGCAATGAACACATTCTTGGTATTTCTTTATATTCTCAGTATGTATTTTGCCATCTTATTCCTTCTCTTTGTGAACATGCTGTCCTTTCTCTGCAGAGAATATAGAAATTGACATTTCTTCACAGGGTTTTCTATGCTCTTTTCATTACTAGACCTCAACCAGGAATACTTAACCTTTATTAAGATCTATTTTCTGTCATCTAAATTTAAAGATGCTGACCAAACATGTAACTGGATTTAAAACTACAATGAATAAACCATTTTACTGTATTTTGTTCTTACTTGCAATTTAAACAGTTTTTCCTTCAGACTCATAAAATCCTATTTATCCTTAATTCAACTTCTTTTTAAGTACAGAGATTCTGTAAACTCCAAAATGTAACATGGAAAGTAACACCTCATTAAGGTATTGAAAGTTTGGTATACAACTAGTTGTTGCCATTTCTAAGGAGTTTTTAGGTGTTCTCAAGACAAGCATATTCTGTTTATTTTAAAGCATTCATCACAGAGAACAGATTCTCACATACAGCTTAGAGCTTGAATATTGCATACAATTTAGTCCTTAGTTTCTGGTAACTGGGAAAGCAATGCATCTCTAAATGCTTTCCAAAAGTCAACTATATCTGCTTGCTCTATGCTTGCTTGTATGTCTGTTAGTTCTAATTCTATAAATCCTTGGCTGTTACAAGCAGCAATGCCACTCACCCTTTTCTTTGCCTAAAAATTATTCTTGTAACAATTTTCAAAAGTTATGTATGTTCTTAAAACTGAATCAAGTACTCTTCAAGATCAGTTTTTGACATACTGATGGAATTTGTGCAATGTTGAATGATTTGTCTTTGAGTCAAACAGAACTAAGCTGGAAAGATAAAAAACTATCAAATATGTGTTCCCTCCTCTCCAAGTCATATTTCTTAGAATACAGAAAACTGATCGCAAAATTTACATACATTCTTTTCTCCTTGTAGAGAGTGCATAGAGCATGTAGATAACTATAAATTACACAGAAATCTATTTTAACAAGCTATTTTTTCAAAAATATCCATATGTTTTGGGTTGGGTTTTTTTGTTACAATATGATACACTTTTCATGCAAAAATCTTCTCATGTTGCTCTTAAGCTCAGGGAAATGGGTCATTTTTTGACCCTTGCTCAGCCAGCCTACATTAAGATGTAGAAGTTTGTTGGTGTGATTGGCATCTAGGTCCTGAAGAAATGCTTGGGAGAATCAATATGGATAGATTAGCCTATCAGAAATTTAATTATTTTGATCAATAATGGCATCCATGAATGAAGACAGCCCTTCTGATAATACTGTCTGACATGTAATGCAGTGTAAAACAACATGTTTGTTGGGAGCATAAATATAAGATGCAATTAAAAACTGTTTCCAGTGATTTATGAAACTGTGTCATCTAACATAAAGAAATGTTTTTTCATTTGTAGTTCCTGGGTCAGTGATGAAATTGCTAGGACTCAAGTCTGTATCTTTCCTATGTTGCTAAAAGTGAATTAATTCTCTTAAGTTTTCAGCACACTATTTCAGTTCCCTTTTCCACATTTATACATTTGCAAGCTGTGCTTCATCTAGAGTAATTCTATGTGTCTGTGTGGCACGTTATGGAATAATGTCATTTGGTAATAATACATGGCATTAAATTAATGGATTTCCTTTGTAAGTATTTTTTGTCCTTAAGAAATTACTTCAATTACTGAAGAGTGGAAAAAGAGCACTTTCCATACCTGTTATCACTCATTTTAAAAAAGAACACTTTCTTTACCTGTTATCGCTCATTTAAAAAAGTGAAGTAGTTACTGTCTCATTGTGCACTCTGTCACAGTTTTGGAACTTCTGAAGAACTAAATTTTAGGCTAAATGCAGCAAACCTGTATGGCTCCCTTCTCAAACTGAAATCATATGACTAAAACACTAACACACAGAAATGCTGAGAAGTTTCAACTGCTTCATCTTCTTCATTGCTGATACATCAACAGGATGCTTTCCATTACCAGTGTCACATCTATTAGTATAGTGAAAGTTTAGTGTCTCATTTTTGACTGATGGCACTGTTTGTGAACAAGTTAAGCTTGTCAGCCTAGTTTCACAAGGTTGGAAAAATGCTCTGATGCAAAGAGTCTGCCTCCCACTCAGAACTGAACTGGCAGTTTTCTAAATCAACCCTTTGTTTTCCTTTGTTAATTGCCTGTGATTCATATCCACATTTTGCAGAGAGTGGTGGCATTTTAGTTGCTAGAGGTATTTTAGGGGATGGGAAGAGGCTTGGGAAAAAAGTGGGTAGGGGTTTGACGTGTTTGGAAGTCTAGCTGTTCTGTGATTGCACACAACCAGGAGACCAGCAGCCAGAGCACCATCTGTGCACACAGTTTATCCATACCGCCCAGCTTCAGCACAACGGAATGTGTCAGCTCCCACTTTTCCAGATCAGCTGAAAGCCTCCTTCATGCTCCAGTGAAATTTTGCACACAATCCATGAAGATCTATTGCCTTCACTCGGCACGTCTGACTGCCACAGCCTTCTTTCAGCAAGAAGGTCTTTCTGCAGCACTGTTTTCCCAGGTTGGAGCTGGGAAAATTCATCTGTTCTACTGTGTCACTTCCCTACCCTGCAAGCTTCAGAATGATCATCCCAGGGCCCTGGGGAATGGTAAGAGATATATGATCCCCCACAGAAATGTAAAAACATCTCAAGAGGCTGTGCATGTGGCTGTCTATGGTGGAGTTGTTTGCATTTGAGCTAGTTATCCTTGACTTCCTATGATATCAGTGTACTGGGTCTATCCGAGCCCCAGCAGCCTTAGCAGTGCTAGGAGATAACACTCCACTGTTTTGACTGCTGTGAGGAAGAGGCAGAGGGGACACCAGCAGATCAGGTGACCCAGACTGACCAAAGGGATATTCCAGACCATATGATGTCAGCTCAGATATAAAAGAACAGCAGGGGTGGGGGCACGGGGTTGTCTCCGATGGCTGCCTGCTGAAGGGACAACCAACACGTAGGGCCCTGCTTCTCAGGACGCCACCTGACCTCATGGAATGGGAAGTAGAGATTCGATTTGCCTTCTCTTTGCTTCTTGCACGCACAAATCTTTCTTTGCTTGTATTAAACTGCCTGGTCTTAACACCCACAAGTTTGTCATCTTATTGGTAAAGGGAAGGGGCAAGAGACTGTCCGGGTACTTGGCACCCAGTCAGGGTCAACCTGTCACAGTCAGGAGAGAGCTATTTAGTCTAACCAGTGTTAAAACTTGATTCACCTCCTCCTAAAACAGATAGCTATGTTTGATTGGATGAATTGCACTCTAAACACCACCAACTGTAAGACCATCTCAAACAATACTGGGAACCTCAGCGGCTAGTTCTTTGTACATTGTGGGTACATAAATTGAGTGAAAGTATTTCCACATGTTGCTAATTGTATGGTTAAGATGTGTGAGTAAATTTTGTCACCATCAGTATCTGGACTGGAATCCAGTCTGTGAGGAGTTGTTCCCCAGACCCTCAGTGGCATTTAAACACCTAGTGTCCATTGATTCCAGGTGCACAAATTATATGGGGTTGGGGCCTTAATGCTTTGCAGATTGTATTGGATATGTCCTAATAGAATGTCTGTGTAATATTCTCCTTGTTGTTCACAAAGACTCGGGGAGCTTGTCTATATGCAGAAACTGGCCAAAACAGCTCTCCCAGACAAGTTCCCCATACAGACTCGCTTTCTCCTAAATATCACTTGCTGTATTCCAGGCCAAAATATCTATATGACAAGACCAAAATTGCCAAAAATGGGGGGAAAAAATTGTCGTTTTCATCTGTAAACACATACTGATAGCCATAAACATTTTTGGTATGTTGGTAATCCTACATATTCCCACAGCACCCAAATTCTTTACTTAACAGTGTAGATGATGACAGGTTTAGATGGATCTGCCACTACGTGAAGTTAACACCACACCTTCCTATCAATGAGTTCCAGTCAGGAGATTCTGAAAAAGCAGATTCCTCTGTAGATTCAGCAGCAGAGTTTTGTCGAGGGATTAGAGACCACCCTGTTCTACGTATCTCCACATGTTCTGTCTTACCATGGCTTTTCTGTTATGTACAAAATATCTTGTTTGTAGCTCTCACCAGTTCACCCTCTTTTATTCTGATTCCAGCATTACTCCAGCATTGATTCCTGCCAGTGAGGACACTCCCATCCATTTCTGTCTTCTTTCATCCCCATCTCCTTCCTCCCAACATCATTTCACCAACAAGCTTCTTTGCATAGGCATTTCTGCTATTAACCTCTCCTCCTGGGAATATCAGATGCACTCTTCTCTTTTCTAATAGAAAATTTAGTTAACCACCAAAAAAGAAGAAAATGCTGTTAATGTCTGTATGTGAGAAGAAGAGAGATCTTGTTTATCTGAATCTTCACTTTTGTCTCACTACAAAATTTGAGAGCAAAATTTACCACATTGCTTCTTTGCCACCTCTTTCTCTCCTCAGCAATGATTAATTGCTATGTAGTTTTAAATGTTTTTAATGTTACAATTCTGTTCTTTATAGTGCAAATATATCTGGCCTACATAGTGGGAAAGTAGTGAGTATCATTAACAGGACTTACTATAAATACTTGCGTAATTCTTGTTAGATTTTCTACCACCTTATGACATTTTAAAGAAATCATATCTAAGAAAGCCAATGGTTTAACTGATTTGCCTTGTCATAGACAAAAGATAGAAGCATCAAACAAAATAACACAATTTTTTCTCCAAATATACATTTTATCTCATACTGTGCAGGTAAGTATTAACATAAGTGTTACAGCCTAGCCTGTTAACAGATTTCTGAAAACCTGTCCCTTAAGCCTAAGAGGAATTAGGTATCTGTATTCTCAGCCACCACTTGAAAATCCTGACCTCACCATTTTAAATTATTTGTACTCTGGCAGAGCTTTGCACTTGATAGTTTCTCAAGTAAGTATTATTTCTGACCATTCAGCAGCTGAACAGAACAGACATCCCCGTGTCAAAAAATCCCCAATCAGTTCTGTATGTCAAGGAGTTGTTTTTCCCCAGAACAGATTTACTTCAACAGATTATCTCATTCCCTCAGATCTTACAAATACAATTCAAACTATGAAGAATGCAGAACATAGCCCCACAGAAAAAATATTTCTAGGTTAAAAATAAGCATGAATCTGCCTTAACTTTGCAAAGCACTAAGAATAAGTGGGAGTGGCTGTTGGGAACTTCTGTGACATATTTTCAGTCCAGCCTGAGGTCATATACTCTAAAATGACATAAAAATCATTGGTGGACAACAACTTGAGTCTCCCTTGCAAACCTTTTATTTGCTTTTTTGAAGCCATATGAGTACCTTCTGCCTGGAGGCATAAGGCCTGCAGTTCACTTGTGAAAGGCCAAGAGCTGCTGAGCAAACCTAAGCTCCTTAGAAGAACGTTTGAATGAAAGGTTTTATTCTGTTCCCTCTGAAATCTGAGTAAAATAGATACCAGGTTTGAACTACTTAATGATGCCAGTTGGTCTAGGCTGCCTTCAGGACTTACTAACCTGCAACCTGTTCCTTGTAGGAGCCCTGAAATCACCTAGCTCAAACATACCCTTATCTCCTCTTTACCTTTATTGCACTGAAAATATGGGGTTTTTGTAATGAAACCTGAGTATCAAATGCTCTTTTGCAGAGATACTTTGCAGTGCAAGGCAGTTAATTCATGAACTTGAAGACAGAAAGGCATCACTACATTCAAACTTCTTTTTAGGCAAAGTAAGTCAAGGCTTCAAACTCTTGCTACAGCAGTGGCTCACAGCATCCACAAGCCATCATCTCTCACCTTGTTACTAAATGCAGCAGGCACATGCACCTCCAGTACTATCTTTATTTGGAGATGTACAATTTATTTTGACTCTTAAGGAAATATACAGTAGTTTTACTATTGCAATATTGTAATAAAGTACTAATATTTTCTAGCGAGAAATATTCCCTTTTTGGTTATGCTTCTTTGTGAACTTCTACACAGCATTATAGAAAGAACATTCCTGGTTAAGAAAAATAATATAGACGACACACTCAGTTCTATGACTTTTTTCTGGTAAGATCAGTAGAACAGTGCAGTAAAGCCACATCACACATTTATAAATACGATTGTATTGTAGTGATATAGTGTACTATATACATGTACTATATACATATATATGATATAGTGTAACTATATCAACTATAATATGAAACATTATTTTAGAATAATTTCCATGTCAAATATAGTATAACTTTATAGATATAAATAGAAAAATAATCTGCCTTTCTGTGGAAGATATCCATTTATACTGAAAAGAGTT
Source organism: Calyptomena viridis (assembly GCA_013390005.1). Classification (NCBI taxonomy): domain Eukaryota; kingdom Metazoa; phylum Chordata; class Aves; order Passeriformes; family Eurylaimidae; genus Calyptomena; species Calyptomena viridis. Next base: position 194,286 of record WEIV01003205.1, read on the forward strand.
GATCTTAGTAAAACTTTAATGTATCCTGAAATGAATAAATAATACTAAGTTCAATGGGGGAGAGAAAAAGAATTGCAATCTTAAATTTTAGGCGTGTGTGATTACACACCAGACTTCAGGTTATTACTATTTTATTAATCCTGGATGAACTTAGCACACAAACTTCTGATTCCATACAAATGAATATGCCAGTGCTACACTGGTGAATTTTTAACCAAATCCAGATCTAATCCACATATTTCAACCAAAAGTTTATACCATATACATATCTTATAGTTTAGAAAGTATTGGGATGGCGATGTAAGAAGGGCCAATTTAGAATCAAGACTTAGATTCTGCTACCCACCCTTGTTTTAGCTCTTGTTTGACTTTGGTGTTAAGCAGTACTTCACTGCAAGCCCCATACCTTAAAAAGGTACTTAGTCTGGGGAAAAAGTGTCAAGGTGATGACAGCCTGCAGCTGCCTTGTTGTCTGCTTTTCATGAATGGCCTCTTTTTCTGCAGAAAACCAGTCAAAAAGAGATCAATGAAGCTAAATGTATGAGGATCTAGAATTGCAGCAATATCTCCTCAGGGGCCAGCTCTTTAAGGAAAGCCTTTAAGTCTTTTGTTTTTCAGATATTCAGGGTCAGAGGACAGAGTTATCCACTGCAAACTTACCTGCTGTTTGGGAAACTATGACATTGATCTTTTCACTGTTGTTTAAAATTAGAGTTCCTTACTAGCTAGCTAGCCTGAAGCCTGTAGAGGAGAAGGTTTCCACACTGAGAAGGCTTCTGCAGACACTGGGTTTTGTTTTGGTCTATCCAAAGCAGATCAGGTTTGACTTATTCCAATTTTGTAGCATCTCTTCCCTCTGGCTGTTTTGATCTGAGCTTTTCCATGCTAGGTAGACATTCAAAGTACCAAGTCAATATAGAAAGAAGCCATCCTTCTCATCTTGTCATTGCTCAGAAACAGCTTCTGGCAGCCAACACTTGGATTAGTCCAGGATTTAATAGCATTTCTGTATACAAGTGGTACTTGTATATACTTTACACTATGTAAATCCTGTAAAAGGAAATCCTGCTTCATTAGCTTTCAGAGGTTCTACAAGTTATCTATATATCAAATATGTATTTTGTTTGGGTTTTCAACAAATCCATTATAAGATGCCTAGCAGAAAGCTATGAAAGAAAGGAAATTGCCATGGGACTGATACTTTTATGATTTGAAAGCTGCCATCAGAGTAGGGAGCAAAGGGATTCTTTGTCACTTTTCAGGATAAAGAAGAGTAAGAGTTTTATTTAAGACCTTCACGAATGACCTGCAGAAGGAAGTACGTTACATACAGGAGTATGTCTCAGGTCACAGATGATACTGAACTCCTGCAGGGAGTCAAGTGACATACACGTAGTAATGAGCTCTGGAGAGATGATACACAGCTGAGTGAGTCCAGTAAAAACTGGCAGATGAGTTCCTGTGTAGATAAATAGTGCATCTAGTGAGAGTAATATAAGCCATGCTTACAGAGTGCTGAACTGAAAACTGGCAGCTGAAGCTCAGGAAAGAGACCTGCAGATCTCTGAACTCATCTGTTCAACACACAAAAGCAGCCAAAAATGCCAGCAAAATTTTGGATGTTCTCAGAAAGGAGGGTAAGAGCAAACCAGAAAATATAAAACCTTGGTGCACCCACATCTTGAACACTGTATACAATCCTATTTACATGTTTTAAGAAAAACATAGGGAATGTAGGGATAATGAAGGGAAAAGCAACTAAGATGATTAAAGGATGGAGCAGCTGCCTTTACACAGGGTGTCAGAGAAGGCTGGGATTGTTTATGATTTTATTCCTCCCCCAGGCTGAGTGGGGTATGGATGAGGTTTATAAAATCATGGAGGCAGAGTGTAAAGCAAATACAGAACTGTTGTTTCCCAAGTCCTGTGGTGTCCTATTGCCACTCACAGAAAACATTGAAAAGCAGTTAAAAACCTGCAAATGAAATTCCTTTTTTTAATACCACTACCTGCTCTGCCTTCTGAAATCTGCTGCCACAGGAGGCTGTGGAGGTCCACAGTACCAGCAAGCAGAAAAATGAGAAAGCAGACAAATGTCACAGCAGCAGATCCATAAAGAGACACTAAATTGAAGAGGTAGGAACATACTCACCGGCATTCTTTGTGTGGTAACAAGTAGCAGAGAAATATAAGAGGGATGGACTTCAGAAAGGCAGGATCATGAGTTGTCCCCAGACAACATTTCCTATTACCACTATTGGAGATGAAATGGATTATTAGTTTGACCCAGAAGGCAATTTTCTATGTTGTCATGAAAATAAGGCCCTGTGCCCCTTTGCTAGAGCTTAAAGCTGCCACTTCAGAGTTATTTCCACCCATTTAATTTTGATTGCATCTCAGTAGGCAGTCAATGGTGCAGAATCCGTCAACTGGAAGAACTGTGTGGTAATTATCAATGGCAGTGATATTTTTTTGTAGTTTGACTGTGTTGTTTTTTTCAGTAGAGTTAGGGAAAATATGAGGTTTTGCAAAAATGAAAAGAGGTGAACAAATGGTGTTCTGTATAAATCTATAAAACTTAAAAATTATGTAAATTCAGTCAAATAAGAAGTATGTTGATGGAAGAGAATTAATTAAATGGGCACAAAAAGAATTATTCTTAATGAACATAGTTTTAGGGCTTTGTTATGCTACAATCATTAAAATTTCTGGATCAGAATCCAGTTTATACACTTGAATATTGTTACCACGTTTTCTTAGGGTTGCACTTTGCATGGTAGGCAAGTAATTTTTCTCAGGAGTGAGGAGTTGCTCAAATAAAGGTATTCAGCTGGGCCTAAATAATTAAAGAAGGACCAAAAGTCTTGGAGACTGCATAATCCCCTTTCAGCAGGGATTCCTTCTCACTTTCAAGATTCCACAACTATCAAGGACTGTACCTTCTCCTTACTCAACCTTTTCTGCTGCACTTTATTGTCTTTCCCTGTCCACCTGGTTTCAAACATCCCATACAGCAGAGTGCTTCCCAGCTCAGAGAAAAGGCTGAAAAGGTGGAAGAGCTCTCCACCTCCCATCACCAGCAGGTTGTTTTGCATTGAAGAAAATACTGAAAACATGTTGAAAAACTTTTCCAAGGCATGCTTATGACTACTTATTTATTTTCACGAAGTATCACAACATCTTAGAAAATTATCAATTGCTATTTTGATGTCTGTTTGCTGTGACATGATGCCGAGAGGAGAAAGGCAAATCATGTGCCCTGGAAATGTGCAATATTTGAAAGAAGATTGAAATCGGGG
>WEIV01003206.1:943-26725 GCA_013390005.1 Calyptomena viridis
CTGCTGGTGCTGCCGCGCACCCGCCGCCTCTCGGCCCCGACGGGGCGGTCGCGGCTCCTCCTCGGCCTCCCTCGAACCCTCGGCTCAGCCCTCCGGGGGCCCGCAGGCAGGGAAGGGGCTTTGACCACACCGCCGCGTCGTGGCAGTGTCTGAGGCGAGATGCCGGGGCTGAGTTCCTCGACGGCAGGAGAGTAATGAGGCCAATTCCACAGGTGGGGGGGGACTGACAGGGTGGGAAGGGCTTAACCAGGAGGAGGGAAGTGTAGTGGCTAAAATTAGGTTTGTAGGATTGTTTCTGAATAAACATCACTCAGGATGAGTAGCAATTTAATGGGGACTATTTTTAGTGAGGGGCACAGCGTGTGCCAGTGTGGGGGATCCCCTGAACCTTTCCCTCTATAACCCAGCCATTCTGGGTTTAGGCTAAACGGGCTGGGACAATCGTGATGATGGTAATGGTGCTGCAGAACACACCAGGGAGACTCATGCCATGTTCCTGCTGTCCTGGTAGGTCAGGGACAGCCCTGTCATCCATCCTGGTTCTGAGGGATAGTGAATATTTAAACATCACTTCTCTTTTGAGGGACAAGTGCTGGTGCCAGTGGGACATCCCAACCTGCCCACTGAGCACAAAGCTGCTCCTCATTGGGGAGGGGACAATTGTTCTGTGCAGAGCGTGGTTTCATAGCAGGGACCTCAAGGGATGGTGCCTGGAGGCAGGACCTGGGCCCCCCCAGCCAGGGGGTATGGGCAGTAGGGTGTTTCAGCAGGAGCCAAGCTGCTCCAGGCCTGCCCTGGCCAAACCCAGGCTCTGAGAAACCCTATTCAAGCAGCTCGATGAGCAGCTACCGATTAGTCACGCACTGTGCTGGGATTATTTTCCTCAGCTATGAAAAGGCTCCAGGAGGCCTCGGGGGGGGCACACCCAGCACTGCCCCTGCATGGCTCTGCTGCTCTGCACCCGGCAAAACCTGGCTTGGCCACGGTTCTGTGGTCACTGCCAAGTCATGAAAATAAAGTGCTGGGTGCTCCAGTGACCTCCAGGGCTGGTGTTTAACCAGCAGATAACGCTGGTGCCGTGTCACCAACACAGTGAGATCCTTAAACACCGAGGTTTCCACTGGGGTTAATGGTGAATTTTGAATTTCTTTAGCTAAACGAACAAGGTGTTTGGCCAGACACTAAAAATAGCATTCTTGCCCCGAGGGTTTCGTGAGCCTGGTGGACAAATCCTGGCTGACTTGGCTGCTGAGCCTCCGTGCAGCACAATAGTGCTGCTGGAACAGCTCCATGGGCGGGTGTTTGTAAACAGGAATATGGGCTCATGCCAGAGCATCTCGCAGCCCCGTGGAGGGGGAACGTTGCCACAGTGCCTGTCCCTGTGCAGCCCAGTGGTGGCTTTGCAGGACCACCCGGCCCTTGCAGGGATGTGCTGCTGGCCCTGTGCCCATGTGTAGTGTCACCACACACTCCCCATGTATGTTGGCTCATGGGTGTGGGGCAGAATAATACAACCATAGAATGGTTTGGATTGGAAGGGACCTTAAAGTTCTTCTCATCCCAACCCCCTGCCATGGGCAAGGACACCTTCTACTAGACCAAGTTACTCCAAGCTCCATCCAACCTGGCCTTGAACACTTCCAGGGATGGGGCAGCCACAGCTTCTTTGGGCAACCTGTGCCAGGGCCTCCCCACCTTCATAGGGAAGAATTTCCTCTAAATATCTAATTGAAATCTCCCCTCTTTTAGTGTAAAACTGCTCCCTCCTTGTCCTATCCCTACCTGTCTGTGTAAACAGTCACTTTCCATCTTTTTATAAACCCCCTTTAAGTACCGAAATTTGCAGAAGGGGCAAGGGAGGTGGTGGCACCTCTATGGGTGCACCCAGGCCCTGACTGCTGTGCAGGATGAGGAAATGAGGTTTTTTGTCACTGTTGTGAAGAATTTATAGGAGCAGACACTCCGTAACCCAGAGGAAATGCAGATGGACAGCATTCTGAGAACGATGCCATCCAGCTGGGCACACCGTGCTACCAGTGCCCTGCCCCACACCGGGAGCTCCCCCAGCCCCGAGGTCTCTCAGGGCCCGTCGGTGCCACACACAGGTTCAAATTCCCGATTTGAACATTTCATTGAGCATCTGGGCCCCTCGGCCACCCCCGATTGCGCGACTACGGGGTGCGGCCGTCCGGGCAGGGAAGCCCCGGTCCGACGGGGTGGGCAGTGGGTGGGCGATGGGGTGGCAGCTCTTTGTGTCGGGCTGGCGCCGTCCTGCCGCCGCGCTGCCTCCGCGCCCGGGACAAAGCGGAGCGGGCCAAGCCCCGGCCCCGGCTCCCAATTAGCCGGCGCTGCCCCCCGCGGCGAGAAGGGGCNGGGCATCCCTGTGCACCTGCGCTGCCGCCGCACCTGTGCCCTGGGGGCGGGACGTGCGGCCGCGGCTCCGCACCTGCGGCCGGGCGGGATTTATGGGGCTGCGCGGGGCACTCTCCTTCTTCCCACCCTTCTGCTGGGGCTGCGGGGCTGAGCATGGGGCGTTCTCGGAGCCCCGGTGTGGAGTACAGCTGGTCTCTGCAGCAGCCGGCTTGGGTGAGCCTCAGTTCCCCCCTGCCTGTTCCAGGGCTTTTTTTCCCCGGATCCTCTGCCCTTCCTCCAGGCACCGGCATCTCAAAGGCATCTTAGCCCCACTCATCCGGTTCTGTCCCGTTATCCCAGCGGGGCACGGTCCTTGTCCTGAGCCAGGAGTGCGGGAAGTTCGCAGCCGCCATCCAGGCTGTTCCCTGCCAATAGGCTCCCAGAGCCACTTTGATCCGTGCGGGTGTCTGTGGGGGTTTAAAAACATTATCAGGGAAAAAGCAGCTGTTTATTTTGATGCGAAGCCTGTTCTTAGCCGCAGGCACCGTTTGCTCCGTCCTTGCTCTGAGGCAGGGTGGGAAAGGGGAAAGGGGAGGCTCTCGGTTTATTCCGGTTGTTTACAGCGGTGGGTGATGGCGAGGGAGAGCCGGGTCCGTCGCCCCTCGGCGCCCGCCCGGGCCCTTTCCCAGGCCTTCCTCGGAGCCGCGCCGGGAAGGGAGGAGGCGCGACCGCGCCCCTGCTGGGCTTTGGTCGGGACATCCGACGGGATGTCGGGATGCTGCGTCCTCCGCTGCTTTCGTCGGGGGTTCAGACCGCTCCCAGCCCTCGCCGGAGGACAGTGGGACAGGAACGGGCCGCGTGGCACCGCTTGATTCTGCAGTCGCAGGAAAGGGCGGGTGGGGGAAATCAAAACAAGCACTAAACCCAAAATTCGGAGCTTTTCCTTCCCGGGATGTGCCTCGGCTCCGGAACATCCCGGGCCTGCCCGCCAGGTGGCGCAGTGGGGCCGCGCCGAGGGGGCGGCCCCGGGGGTCCGGTCGGTGTCCGGGTCCCGCGAGGGACCGTCGGTGTCGGGGCTCCACGAGGAACTATCGGGATCCCACGAGAGATGGTCGGTGTCGGGGCTCCTCAGGGGGTTCCCGTACTGGTGACAGCATCAGTGATCTGAAGGGTTTGGCTTCCCACAGACCACAGGAGTGGGGGATCTGCAGCAGGAACCCCCCTACCCGATTGTGCCCAGCCTCTGGTCCTTCTGTCCCTTGCTCTCGCACACTGTCCTCCCCCTTGCAGTGCCATGTTGCACCTTTCTGAGGGCGTTTGTGTGGGTATATGTTCACTTTTTCTATAAATGTGTCCCATGTGCACCCACACATCCCTGTGAGCAGCTGTCTGGGGGATTATTGAGGACCTGGTGGCATTTCCCAGCTTCGTGGGTTCTGCCAAAAAGGTATCTGCTGCAACTACAGAGCCCCTAGAAGGAGTGAATGCTTGCTCCAAGGCACCTAAGCCCCAACAAACAGTCAGAAGCAATGGTGCTCTGTCTTCTGCACAGCAGCTTTTATATTGCCTAAAGTATTAACGGATGAAATGATGCAGGAAAGGCTGCTCCTCTCCCTCATCAAGTTGGCATTGCTGTAACTGGTGATGTAAGCACAGGTACGTGTCCTTTGCTTTCCATTGATTCCTGTAAATGGTCCTTGCCTCCAGCCTTGGGCCTGGCACACTCGGTAATTCTTTGGAAATAAGATCTAATTAAAATGAGACAGCACTGTTGAGGGACTACCTAATTGTCTTTGCAAAATGACCTTGTGGAGATCTTGGCTTAGTTCCCAGCACAAAGGTGTTGTCAGTGCAAAATCCTTTGTGGCTGGGGGGGAATCACTTAAAGACTTTTGGGAAATAAACCCCCAGGCTGGGAAATAAAGAGCTGGTGGATACACTGCAGTGCTGTTGTCCCTTCTCTGCTCCAGCTTGGGTTGCCCTCCCCATCTCAGGCTTCTGAGATATCCCCAAAATGGCTTTAAAAGAGGCAGATTACATGCAGTGGGGTTTAGCCAAGGCCGATATCAACAGGTATTCCTGGGGTTTCCCTCTACTTTCTCATGTACTTCTTTGTGCCCACATCAGTGAGAAGGGAAATTAGTTTGGCTTTTAAAGCCTCAAAGAATCTGAGATCCCCAGATGATGCACACAGACGTGCTCCCAGCTCCGAGCTCACCCCATCCCACTGCCCCACTCTCTGGAGGTCTCACTGGGCACCGAGGGCTGGCTCTAAGGGGATGCTGTGCAGGGGCGTTTTGGGAAGGTTTTGGGACAAGACCTCTCGCAGTCTCCCAGGCAGCAGGAGAGCCAGCCTCCACGAGAGGGAGTGTTTGCAGGGATTTTTTATTCCAGCTGGATTGTTTTGGTTTTCCCCAGTTGTTTTCAAGAAGGAACCATCCCTGCAGGTCGGGCACAACCTCAGACTGACAAACCCAGCTGTCTGAGCCCTACATATGCATGAAATGCTCGTTTTTCTGGGATAGAGGAGAAATAAGTGGCAATCTCAGCTTTCCGGAGAGAGCTGTCATGTTGTCACAGTGCCACGTGCTGTGCTTTGGTGACAAGAGGAAGTGCTGCTCTTTCCCTGATTGGGTGGCAGGGTCTTGTCCCTTGTGAACAGGAGAATTGAGGATATTTTCCTCCTTTTGTCCCTATCAGAGAGGGGAAGAAGTCCCTCTTACTGGGACTAGTAACTAGTGGGTATTTGACTGGTCTTGGTCAAGTGTGGGACAGGGCACAAGTGGCCAAGCAAGACCCCCACCATGGGCAGCAGTGGTGGGAAGTGCTGGAATGTGCTTCGTTTCTTGACCAGGTTCCCCAGGCAGGGATGGTTGGAGGGACCCTGACCTGGGATATCCCAGTGTGGCTCCCTGTGGCAAAAAATGGCTTTTACAACTCACATACTTGCCCTGTGATCTGAGGTGGTTTGCTGGGACCCCATTTCAGGACTGGGAGGAGGGGTCTCCCCCCTCTCCATCTCACTGCTTCCCTCTGCAAGACTCAGTCACTTTGAGACCCCACCAATGACTGTGATCCTTGTGGAGTGGGAACAGGCTGTTTATAGTTTCCCAAGTGACTGCCACAAATCCAAGGCCAAAACTCCCGTTCCTGTGGCTGCAGGATCACGTCTGGGTGCCTTGGTGGCCACATGTGCTGTGGGTGGTTTGCAAGAAATCTGCAGAACCAGCCCGAGCCCTGGGAGGAGACCTGGTCCTGCCTCCCCCTCCCCTCCCTGCACGTCCCTGGAGCCTGTGAGAGCCCAGACTACTCTATCTGCAAATTGCAGAGCAGATTATCAGCGAACAAGTCTTAGATTAAAGACCCGCATTTATGTCTGGTTCCCCCAGAGCCGGGGAGGCCGGGGCTGAATTTGGTGCAGACTCTTTGGCACCACGGGGCTGATTACTGGGGTAACCTTTTCCTTGGCTGGGAGCAGTGTGAGGAGGGCTCAGACAATATTCAATCAAGGAAAGAAAAAAACAAAAGGGAAAGGGAACACACAACAGCAACAACAACAGTTTTCTCCATCAGGGTGGCGGGAGGAAACTCAGGCTCAGCTCTGAGATGCCACCAGCTTATGTGAGCTGTGACCTGTGGGGCAGGGAGTGAGTTACTGTAGGGGTTTGTCCCCATGTGCTTCTTCAGCAATCATTTGGTGCTGTAAATTCTTGATTGAGAACCCAGTGAGAAGCCCAGAGGTGGTGGATTTGCAGCTGAGGGCTCTGATTAGGAGAAATGGCAAAGGTTTCTCTGTGCACACTGTATTCTCCAAGGCAAATTGTGTGCCCAGCTGCTCTGAGCAAACCTCGGGCTTTGGAGGGTGCACAGACAAGGCCAGGCCAGTGGGAGCAGATAGCCCTGGCCAGCCAGAATGGCTTAACAGGCTTAGTGTGGCATTGTTCTTATAAACAATCACATGAATTAGCACAAATCCCATTAGACCCGTGCTTCTCCTGGCCTCCTGTGTCCCTAATGCCAGGAGCAGCCCCTCACAGGGGCTTTTGTGCAGGGTATGAACGAAGAAATTCTTTCCAATGAGTTCTGAGCTGATGCTGGGGTTGCTCAGCCCACGGCTGCATCCCTGTGGAGCAGTGGCATTTTGGGTTTGCTTTTCTCAGAACCGTTTCTATTAAGCTTAATGGACAGGAGAGCAGAAATCTAATAGGTAAAAAGCCATTCAAGGTCCTTGGGTATTTTAAACCTGATTTAAAGCTTTGGCTGCTCTGTTAGGGCAGTGATTCAGCTGATGGTGCCCAGGGGTGCTCTTCATGTCTCCCCTGTTAAGCAACAGGCACGCAGGGATGTCTCTGCTCCGATGTGGGACTGTGGTCCTTTACCCCAACAGCTCTGCTCTGTGTTGGCTGGCTGGTGGCCTGGCACCATGGGGCTGCCTGGGTAGGATTTTATAACATATTCTATTAAAAGTTTAGCAGCAGAGGTTGTTGGTGCCCAGAAAACGTGGGAATTGTAGGTTTAGCCTGGAGTGCTTTGGAGAAGGGAATGATTTTTCTCCATGTTAGTGCTGAATGCTGCCTGCTGAATGCTGCCTGCTCCTGGTCCTTGTGTCTCCCATTTCTCCTCCCAAATCACTCCGAGAAGCAGCTCAGGAGTCTCCCCTGCTCCAGAACCACAGCTGCTCCTGGGGTGAAGCACCTTGGCTGGTGCTTCAGAGCCAGAGCTGGGCTCCTGGGAGTCGTGGCAGGGAACACCACAGGAGCTTTAGTCATAAAAAATGGGGTTTACATCTCTTCTGAAAGTCTGTTGCTGTCTCACCTCTCGGAGGAGGAGGGATGTGAGCAGCAAACGACTGGGACAAGCAGCGGAGCTTGAGAAAGCAGCTCCCAGGGGACTCGGTCTCTGGTGGAGCAGCCTGGGATAAGCGAGCCTGAGAAAAGCAGGCTTAGCCCTCCAGTCACCCTTTAGATGCGTTTCCGGCTGCTTTTCATCTCACTCCGAGTTTAAAAGCCATCTTATTCCAGCCCCGACACTGCCGCCAGCCTCGGCACGGCTTCAAAGCAGGGCTGTCTCGGGGCGGCCCGGGGGGAGAGGGGCAGCCAGGACAGGGAGGGCCGTGTCCCTGTGTCCCCACGACACCTGCCAGCCCCGTGGGAGCCAGGACACGGGCATTGCGGGGGTCTGGCCTCCAACAAACCCCCCGTGCACAGGGAGTCTGTTCCCTCAGTGTGTTTGTGGCTGCCAGGAAGGGACAGGGCTGCTCTTTCTCCAGACCCTTTTTGTCCCATCAGTAAGTTCAGCCTTGCAATGGGGAATGGGGTCACTACTAAGCCAGAGACCAGTGACCTCTCAGAGTTTTGCCTTCCTACTTGGCTACATTTCCTCTTCTCCCCTGTAGTGCTCTGTGGTGACACCCACTGTCACATCCCCACTGTTTTGGGGACACAGGGGGTCCCACGGAACGTTCGTGTGTGAGTTGGCATTTAGACCACCTGGAAACAAGAGGATAGTGGGTAACACAGTGCCCAGAGGAGCTGTGACTGTGTTGGCCATCAGGGTGGTGGTTATGCTGGTCACAGCTCGGGTGATGCTGGTGGGTCCCCACTGTCACACAGGGACCTTTGCCAGAAGCACTGGCCTTCTCCCACATCCAAGCAAAGGCTGAAGATGGGATCTGCTCATTCTTGGATCATGCATCAGTGATTTCATTCCATCTGTGCTCTGGGCAGGAGCTGGAGGATCTAAACCTCATTCTTCAGGCTGAAGGCATCACCTGAATTCAGCTGATGGAGATTTTTTTGGATTTACTGGAAAGACTTGGAATCGGCAAACGTATCTGCTCTTCATTTTTGGCTCTACCTCAAGTGAGAAATACCAGATATGCACCACACTACAGTACAAGCAGTGTCTGGTGTCTGGGAATGTGCCCCCAAACACCCTCCTGGGCATCATGGAGTGTCTTCAATGCCCAAAAGGAGCAGCATGGGCAGTGCCAGGGCAGGCCTGGGGGAGCAGAGGGGCCAAGTGGAGTCAGAAACCCAGGATGGGCCACAAACCTCCCCACATGGAAATGTGCTGCCCAGATTCTTCTCTCCTTGACCTTTATTTTTTTGCCAAGCACCCGGATGTGATTCTCCTGGTTTTTTCCAAGATTTTTTGCTTCAACAAATCTGTCAGGAGAAGTGCACTTACTGCTCAGTGACAAAACGCGTTCTTGAGATGGAAAAAGCTCTTTTCAAGGAAAACATGACATTTCAATGGAAAAGTAACTTTGTATGCTGTTTCTAATTTTAAAGCCCTGCCTTGGAATGCTCCTATGGACTTTGAAATCAGAGCTGGCTCTTATGCTTTCCAGGTTTGATCTACCTTTCCCATATAATTTCAAATTGCTCCCTCTGTTAATGAGACAATATTAATTCTGCCTTGGTGGATTTGGTGTAGACTGCTTCCAAAGCACAGTTTCCCTTATCCCATCCCTTTTTTCTCTGTTTTCTTTCCCCCAGCTCTAGGCTATAAATACCTTTAGGCCAGACTGTGGGAACTGCACAAAGCCCTGTACCTGGCTCGTGCCTCCTGAATGGATGAATGAACGAATGTGCTTCCCAGTATTGCTCCATACTAAGATTAACTCTTAAAGCCACATGCTTCGAATTAATGCATCTGCTCATTCCTAAAGCATTTCATCTCCATTAAACGTGCTAGCATTAATTTCCCCCTGTTAATCTGACCTGTGCCATGAGGGAGGAATACTCGTGGGTTTTTCCCCCTATATTCCACATAGTTTGTCTCCACTGAGCTTAACTCTTGTAAAGCAGAGGAGCAAAACCAGGCGTGAGCCAAGTGCTGCTGGAACCAGCAGAGGGGAGGCGAGAGCAGAGATTCTGCTTGTCTCCACTTGGCAATAAATTTCAGAAGGGAAAAATGGCTACTGGCTTATTTCTGTTATGATTTCCTCCAAAAAAGAGCCATCAGGCCGATGGTTGAGCTGAGAATGACAGTGGTGTTAACAGCAATCAATGTAACAGCAAACCAGCAGTGTCAGATGAAGCTGAGGGGCGGGCAGGGGCTGGAGGGTTTTCACCATCCCTTATCCCTCTGATTTGGAGGAATTTCTCCTGCAGCACCAGTGCACCCCTACAACCCCACTGCTACAACCCAGCTCTCTTGGCATAGGAGGTGGCATTAAACCATGGCACTCTTCCCTTGAGGTCCATGGCCACCTCCTTCCAACCCCTGTGGCACCACTGACCCCAGCACTCCTCTCCTTGGCACAGCCTCTGCTGGTGATGTCCTGCACCCTGGGAGAGCAGGGGAATATTTACACTGGAAGATGGTATCGTGGTGCAGCTCGAGCTGTCCCTTGAGGTGAAGCACAAACAGGTTCACTTAGACAAGGTCACTCCTTTAACAGGTTTAAGTGGGTTTCTCTGTAAAATGAATTTATTTCAACAAAACCTTTTTTGATAAATTAAACCAGTGCTGCTCTGTATATAATTTCTATAAACAATCTTCTCTAATGTTTATCTAACCTGGGCGTGCAGAAACTCTTGCACGTTAAATATTAAATGAAAAGGGACTATGAAACCTCTAAATAATTTCTTTTCTCTTTTTGTAAAGCAAGAAAGCCACCATGCCATGGGAAAATACTTTGCTGCTGGTGAGCTGAGAGTCTCCTGGCTTCTGCTAAGGGTGGAGGGAAACAAACCCTTTGTGATGCCAAGGTTTTGTGTGGGGATTTTGTATTTCCAGGGCTGTAACACGAGGCTTGCTGGGTGCCAGCACCCATCCATGCACCCCCTGTGTACCTGGAGGCTGGAGATGTGCTGGTTTATGTGCTGTGTCACGTTTGCAGAGTCCTGGGAAGCTGGGGACTCTTATTAATTTGTGAATTAATGGTAGAGCATTAATTGATTTATTTATTCTATAAAGGGCTGCAGCCCAGCCCCACTCCAGGTGCTGGTTAGGGAGAGCTGAGAGCTGTTTGGGATTCGAAGTGGTGTTGTGGTGTTTCAGGCTGTGCTGAGTCGTTTGCTGAGTGATTTGGATGCTTTCCCTTGATCACCCTGATTGCAGAGCACCTATTGAAAACATAAATGACTTCAGTGAGAACAAACTGTCTGGCTCATAAAAGGTAGCCGAGGTGAGGGAGAAATCTGCCTGCAAAGAGGCTAAAATTTGCCTGCTGGGGGGTGTGTAGGTTTGAGTGAGTTTGGGTGAATTTGTGCTGTTTGCCTTCAGAAAGAAGGAAGGGCAGAGTGTCCTGGATCTGTTCCTGCAGAAAGACTCAGCCTGAACAAAGCATCACTCTTCCAGCTTTGCTCTTTGAGGGTAGGTCACTCCATTGCCTCAACTCCTTCTTGGGCTGGACTCTTGTAAGAAAGGTCTTAAATCCTGGGCAAAGTCCTTGGTGCACCTGATTTCTCCCTAAGAATCATCAGCTCGCTGGTCAGTCCCACTGTGTGAAAATAGGGGGGGTGCTTTGCAATTAAGCACGGAGCTTAATTGGGTTGGAGGGACAACAGCAGAATTATGCTGAATAATTCGGTATTTCGAGGTAATTTCACAGTGCATGTCCTGCTCAGCTGTTCAGATCCTTCTCTGGAGCCTGCTCAGCCAAGGATTTCATAATGAATTAAATTATTCGGTAACATATAGACAAAATTTGATCCCTTTAGGGTTGCCAGAGTATTGATCCAGTGAGCTGCACCACGGGGCTGTTTGCAGATCGATCAGCAATGACACAGGAACAATATAAAGCAGGTCCCAGCTGATGGAATCATGAGATTCCTGGTGCTGGGTCCTGGATGGGCTCAAAGTGGCTTTTGCCACTGTCTTGAGTCCAAGTGCATAGAAAACCTTTCTCTTTTGGGCAGAGAGAGCCTGCAATGGGCTCATATGTTTGTTCAGTGCTTTGTGAATACTGGGATTGCAGGATCTGTCCAAAATATGTTTAAAATCAGCTTATCTTCCAAACAAACCCTCAGAAATTCCAGTATCTCCAAGATGTGCTTGGAAGTGATTTATTCTTTCTGGTTTTGGTGTTTCCCTGACGCTTTTCAGCATTATTTTTTAATGGCATTGTGTTACCAGAGATCACTTTTGGTGGATAACACTGTATTTATGGAGAAACCAACAGCTAAATCTGGTTGTCATTGATGTTGCTTATAAAATACACATAGCAACCAGGATACTGACCATGGCAGTAAATTGAAAATATATTGAAAACATAAAGCATTTTTCCAATTTATTAGTAATACAAAAAATATTTGGGCCTTTTTTTTTTCCCTTGATAAAAAGAAAGATATAGAAGCTGCTGTAAGGAAATCTGTAGTAGTGTTGGTCCAAAGGCTGGTGTGGTGAGGAAGGGGAGAGGTGTGCTGGGTTTTGTGAGATTTCAGATAGAAAACATCCCACTCTGGGCATGCTACAGCAGTGCCTGGGGCACTGTTCCATTGCCAAAGGGCTTGTGGAGATGCTGACTCAAGGTTTTTGCTGATCACCCCACCCCTAAGGGGTCCAGGGAGCAGGTTTAGGAACCCCTGGAGGGCTGGTGGCTTTGTAGGGTGGCATTAAAACAAGTGGGTTTTCCCCTGCTGGCTGCAGCCCCTGGTTCTGGTTCAGATCACTCGTTCTACCCCCATAGAACAGCACAATTTGGGCACGTTGTTGAAGGGTTAACCCTGGCAACTTCTGGGTAAGTGTAAAAATATTAATAAGGCTGCTGCGGGTCACCCTAAAATGGGAATTTATGGTGGTAGTCAAAGCTAATGTTTGGGATCAATGCAACATCCCTTCTCAGAATGAAAAAATAAATTAAACAGACCATCATACAGAGGGCATGTAACCAAATCAATCATATTTATGGCATTTAATCAAAACTTGATTCAGTTAAATTTATTCCATATGATAGCCTTTGCAGGATGCACACCTTACTGGTGCTGCTCAGCGAGCTCCACACTGCTCACTGGAGGGAGGGCTCAACCCTTGTGTCATTACACATTAATGAGATTAGGGTATTAATTTGTGTATGATGCTCTGGGCAATGCATGGGGTTTGTGTCTGTGTACCCAGGGAAACGATCACAGGGCTGTGCTGTGGGTAAATAATAGTGTTTAGTGACCAATACCTGTGGGTAAATAATGAGTGTTCAGTAACCAATATCACTCTGGTCCCCACTTGCACTGCTCTGTTTGCTCACTGCTGGCTGTGTCTAGAGGGTGAGATGTGCTGCTGCCACAGCCTTGTGGGCAGGTGTGGTGGGACAAAACCTGCCCAAAACCCCATGTGGGGCTGGAGCAGGGCTGAGGGAGGCAGCTCAGCCACACTGGTTTTTGCTGTGCTGAAATCACACCTCTAACTGAATCCACCCATCCTGGCCAGATCCATCCGTCCCTTCAGGGAGGCTCCTGCCACCATCCCACAGGAGCAGATCCTTGGGAACAAGAGGTGCTCACACCTCCCTGCTTGCCCACACCACCAGGCACTGTGTTCCCTGGAAGGAGGATTTGATCACACAAACCTTCCTTCTCCTCCTGAAAGTTAAATATTAGAATTCTTCCTAGCTGCATATATAATTCACTACATTAATCTTCCCTCAAAACATGCTCCTTCCACAAAGCCCCTCTGTATTGATCCAACAAAGACAATTATATATTATGAGGGGGGAGGGGGAAACAGCTGAAATATTTGAGATTGGCCCTTCTGTGGGATTTATTGCGTGTCTGAACTATAGTGTCTGCCTATTTTTTATTCTAAGCCTCTGTGACAGAGGTCATGTCTTCCTCCATATACTGTACAGTGCCGTGCACTCTGATGGGGCTGTATTAAATGCTTGGGATGATTAATCACACTATATAAACACACTCCTGTTGTGTTTGGAGGTGTGCACACGTGTGTGCATCAGTGGTCTCCAGCAACAGGTACTGCTGCCCCACACACAAGGCACTAGTAGAGTCCTAAGCAGTGTGGTCTGACTCTGAGATGCTCCTTGGTGTGTGCAGGAGGTTGATCTGGAGTCCTTTCCAGTCTGGATTTGCTCTGTTTCTCTGTTTTTCCCAGCCCAGCTGGTTGCAGTGACCTTTCCAAGCAGCCCGGGGGCATCTTCTGAAGATGGTGCAGAGCATGAACCTGGGGGATTTTCTGGATTCTCTTCATGGGAGCCCATCACCCTCTGCCTTAGGGCACAGTTGTGAGGATGCAGAGTGGATATCCTTTAGGAGGGAGATCACGTTCTCTCTCCATCCATACCCCAAAATAAGGAGGCAAAGCCAACAAGCTGAGAACCTGTGTGAATCAAACCGTGTAGGGAATGAGAAAATAATGAATGACCAGGATCAACTGTTTGTAAATGTGCATGAGATTAATGAGCAAAGGCTTCTCCATAACACAGAAGGCATGAAATCAATCCCATGCTCCAAGAATGAGGGAATCAATAGGATTACAAGGTTAAGGCCGGAGTAAACCTGAATGACAGCTGCAAAATAAATTTTATTTGGAGGACGTGGCTGGGGTTAAATGAAATGTAATAAATAATGTAAAGCATTTAAGGGGTGGGGAAATGGCCTTAGAGATGTAAGGAAGAACAGAAGGCCCTGTGGTCCCTAAATCTGTGCAGTTTATATGCAGGGTGTGTTTTTGCAGGCACACACCGTGCCTGTGGCTGGGCTGCTGGCACAGCAAGGTCATGCCCTTTCCCCTCTCTGTCCAGGACAGGAGCAGGGGAGTGGCAATGGTGCCACTGGGACCTTGGGCTGCAGCAGTGGCACCAAGGCAGGACAGGGATGTTCATGTGTAAGCCATGTGATGCAGTCTGGGATGCATTTGGGGTTCAGCTTGTATGAGCTGCAGGTTTGTGCATCCTTTTCCCCCCTGCGTTTCACTTCTGGTGTCCAGCTATAAAAAGCTGACATTTCCTCCATCCCATTTCCCACAGAACTCCTGGAGACCTGCTGCAGGGCACAGAGACCTTCCTCTGCAGAGCCCAAAGCTGTGCTCAGGGCTCACACCTACCCCCATGCTGGGTCTCTGCAGGGACACGGACCCTTCTGGCAGCAAGAACCTGGAACTACTCCACCTTTGCACCCACAGTGGGCATGTGTCGTCCTGCTCTGTGCTCCAGCAAGCACCTGATGTCCTGCTGACCTTGTCTTTGGGGATAAATCTGTGCAGGTGGGTGCAGTGCTCTGATTTCAGGTGCTTGGCACTTTCTCCCGTGCACCTTTGGGTGGATGCTTGTGGAACAGCTCAACATCAAATCTGCTGCTCTCTGAGAGCTCAGACACTTTCAGTGCTGCAGTGAAAATTGAGCTGCTATGAAAAACTGGCCAGTTTGACACAGTGGGTGTCAAACCAGTGTGAATGCTAAAATTGTAATGATTGCACTCATTTTCCCAGTATGATTAACTCCTGGTCCTACTCCTCCCTCCCAGGAGTTGTTAGGGAAGGAGATTTGGAGTTCCTGGGATGTGGTCAGTGCCTTAGAGGCAGAGCTCAGCCCAGAGAGGTGTCAGCTGCTTCTGCCCCTGAGGAAACACATATCCTGCTCTGGGAAGAGCAGCTCTGAGTGGGGACGGGACAGCAAAGATTTTGCTCTCCACTTTCCGTGTAAAAAACCCCTCCATCTTTCTGGGCTTGGTTCCCCCGGATGCTTTTGCACCAGGTTACTCTGCCTGCAGGGCTTGTTGTCCCGGATGGTCTGTGTGAGGCTCAGCCCCGCTAAGAGCGGCTGCGTGTGTTTTTCCAGTTGTTAAGTGTGTGACTAATAGAGCTGTCCCGCCCGCATAATGCACGCTGACAACAGGGAGCCTCAGGGGAGGGGAGCAGAAAGAGAGGGATATGAAGAAAACGGCTTCAATTTGTCCCCTGGCCAGTGGATGGGTTTTCCCTGTAGGTGGTATTACATGCCTTCCGTGTTAGGATGGGAGGCTGGGGAGTTGGAATTGCCTCCTGCCACCCTTGCATTTGCAGCTACCTGGAGCTCTGAGTGTCCATCTGTCTGTCCCAGGCCATTTGCTGCAGCACGATGTCACTCTGCTGTGATCTGTCCCTGTGCAGGGGATGCTGTGGGCTCATTCTGGTGTGTGATGCCCCTGGTGTCACCAGCACAGGCTGTTAATGGCACCATTTACCCCCCTGCTGCACGAGTGTGTGTGAGAAAGGCTTTTCAAACTTCCTCATGTACGGGTGGGTCCCCATTACCTACTCACTGCCCTCCTGCTGCTTCCACATCACCTTGTGTCCCTGCACACACATGTTCCCAGTCCAGGGAAGCACCTCTCCACCAGGGTCCTGCAGACCCACCTGCCTCCCACATGAGACCTTTCTGCACCAGGATGCAGCAAAATGCCTTAAAGTTTCCTTTTAATAGCTCCTGTAAATCTTATTTCAGGCTAAAGCCAAAGACACATTTATTATTGTCAGAAAGGAGGAAGAACTGGTGAGTTTGGGGCTGGCCCCAGACTGGGTGACTCTGGAAGAGCAGAGGGAGCAGGTCAAGGGTCCCAGTTATCCCTCAACAGCTGACACATTTGAGGACACATCAGTGACACCAGGTGAAAACCCTGGGTTGCTCATGAGGTGCAAACCCCCATTCCTGGGATAAGCTCAAGGAGTCCTGGGTGCAGCATCTGGAGCTGTGGATCAGGACTCAGGAACCAGGCTGGGAATGTGCATATCTAAGCAAGAACCCCAGTGCTTGTTTTCTTCCAGCACCTTCCACACCATAAGAAGCCATGCAGGATATTGTTGGGTTTTTTTAATGCTTTTATTCAATATTTTTTAAACCATTGCACAGGCAACCTCAATCCCAAATCCCAGCCCAGAGGTCAGCAGAGAGTTGGCCCTGCACCTGCAACCTGAAACCAGCTCTGCCTGGCTGGAGAACCTCACGCTGCGCCGCTAATGAAGGGCTCGGGGGGTTGTTTTTCTGTTCTATTTTATTTTGAGATGCTGTTTTGAAGTGCGTGGCCAGGAATGGGAATTTCATAGGGTAAACAGGAAAGCTGCTCTGAAGTTATTTATTAGTTCTGTTTTCCAGCACGTGGACTAGTATTGATTTATTTTGCAGTGTCTCTAGAGGCTTCTTCAAGGTTAAAATGTAGACATTGCATGTTAGGCTGGACTAAATACTGGCAGGAAAACACATTTGGCTTTTTTAATTGGAAAAACATACTTCTTTTATCACCCTAAGGCCAAGACTACCATAGCAGCACAAGGAGGGCAGAGGAATGTATACAAGCAGGAGATGCTCTGGTTCACACTTGCTTGGGGAATTCAGTGGGAGCACAGAGGTCCCCACAACTGGCTCTGGGGTCCCACCAGACCCAGAAAGCAATTCCCTGAGGGAAGTTTGGGGTCAGCAGCAATTACCCATGTGGGTGTGAGCCTCCTGCTGACCAAACCTGCACTGGTTTTAGGAGCCACCAAAACTCCAAGCTTGGTCCCAGCTTCAGTTTTGCTTCTGTGAGCTTCTCCCAGATGACACCGTGCTGCTCCTGTGCTGCTTGTGCCCCTTTCTTTGGCAGGTTAAGGGACTTGCCCCAGGCCCCTGAAGGAGGCAGTATCAGTGACAGGATGGCTGGTGCTGCTGCAGGTTCCCCTTCCCCGTCGTTCCGAGCTGGTAGTGACTGCACACAGCCGGGATGGAGGTGGGGAGCTCTGCTGGGAAGGTACAAGCTGAGGTTTAGAAATCATGATGTGTGAATTGAAATGGGAAGCAACGGATCTCGGGAATCACCGCAACTGCTACAAGGTGTTCCTGAAGCTGTCAGCAAGCCATCTGCCCGCTCGCCCTGAGTAAACACCGCGCTGCCGCCAGCCCTCCTTGGAAAGCCATGAAGCAGAGGGGTCCCATGGGGTGAACCCCTCCAGGGCAGCAGCGTGGGCCGGGTGGGAGCGGGAAGGGAAGGGCTCTGGCGTGTGTGTGGGGAGGGAGCTGCGCTGCCTCGCTCGTGTTGGGGCTCTGGAGCGAAGCCCTGGCTGCGGCGCTCGCTCCTCGTAACTCATCCCGGAGACACCCGCCGTGGGGAGGCAGCGGCGACCGCGCGAGGGCCGCTGGCCCCGGCGTGCAATTTATGGCTCCGGGGGAAACGGAGCAGCTGCTTTGGGAGCGAAGCGGAGAGCAGCAGGAGAACGCCTGGGGTCAGGCTGCTGCCCGGTTTCTTTCACTCTGAGCTCGTCATTCAAGCGTTGCCCGTGCCCGTCGCTGCCTGCACGGGAAACAGCCGCCCCTGTGCACAGTGGATGCAGTGGGGAGGGTGAGTGGCGCAGAAACAGCAGGGCATGGTGTGGGGCACTGGGTGGAAAGCCTGCTGTGCTCCTGTCCCACCGCACGTCACAGCCCCTGGCACAGCCTGGGCAGTGGGAATGTCATCCCTTTTCCATGAGGACATCCGGGCCCCCGATGCCCTTTGGCATCGGGCACATACATGCATTGGTGAGCAGACAGAAGCCACGTGGAGAATTGGAACGGGCAGGGGCTGGCCTCATTCACAGTCCCAACACAGTGACACCGGCAGGCGGCCCTGGAACAGCTGATTGGAAAAAGCTGAGCGACCTGGGATGACATGGGTGGCTGGTAGTCAATACAACCCCAGAAACATGCCTGATGGGTTGGGACTGCAGCATCAGGGCCAGCCATGAAGGTGGGGTAGGAGGAAGGGTCCATGGCTGAGACAGACCCTGGTGAGGGAGGACCTGGGGGGGCTGCTCGTGGTTCCCCACAGAGTTAGCCCTGGCTGGTGCTCCCAGCCCTGTGCTTGCTCCATGCCCAAGGATGTGGGTCGTGCCATGCCTAAGTTTCCCCTCTCTGCAGAGACAATGGTGCCCCTGTCCCTGGGTGCCCAGAGCGATGCACTGACCTTTGGTAAGTTCTGAGACTGAGTGAGCTGGAGAAAAGCAAAACTGGGAAACAATGTGTATTTTTACAGAACCAGAGAAGTGAGTGCCAAGGTCCATCAGTGCCTCGTGCATCTGTGCAGAGAGCTGAAATTTTGGGGCTGAACCCCCTCACTGAAAAAGACTGGGGTCTACATTACACTGAGTCTTCCTGCAGTGCCAGCCAGCGCTCTCAGCCCTCCTGCTCACTCACAATTCAAAATAAATAAAGAGAGTGAACATGACCTTGAGTGTATAGTCTAAAGCTTTTAAAACTCTCCTCTAATTCTTTTAACTTCCCGCACATCTATCCTCTGCACCAGCCTCCTCATTTCTCTTTCTCTACAGTAAACTTATACCCTTTCTAAAGTGCCCAGAGAAGACGCTGCAGATGAAATGTTACTTTAGCTTAATTTCCTATTCCTAACATATGCTTTAATTAATGTCATTTGCTTTGATTTGCTGCCAGCATGCCAGTGCGGCACTTCCTTCGTTTCTCAACCTTTACCATAACCTTCTGGGAATGAGTATCAGGTGTTCCCGGCTGATTTCATCTGTTTCAGGGCATTTATCTTGAGCTCTGAGGCTTTTCTGTGCTGTGTCAGTGGCACCAGCACAGAGGCAAAACCACAGTGTTCTCATTCACTGGAGGTGCTGAGTATATGGTGTGCACGAAGGATGGTTGTATGGAAAGCCCTGACCAGCATTTATTATCTATGGTTTTTACACTTTGTAAGGAAAAACATTAATTCCAGAGCAGGAGCGTGGCAAAATAAGGGAGAGAAGAGGTGGGACCCCCCAGCTCCTGGTTTCTCTGTGTCAGGATCCAAGAGGTGTTCCTGCAGCTGGTGGGAAAAGACTACCCTGCTGCTGGCTCTGAGAATATCTGTGCCTGCTGTCCCCACAGTTCCTGAGGCTCCATGGCCAGTGCTGGACCCTATTAGTCAAGACACTTCCCCAGGTTGATGCTCCCAGCCCAACCAAGCATTTCCTGGCCACTTACCAGAACAGAAATGGATGAACCTCATGTTGCAAAGGTGGGGAATGATCTTGAGGATGTCCCAAAGCATCCTGGCCAGCCCCTTGACCAGCTGACAGACCTGCAGGAGCCTCATCACCATGGAGCAAGGTGAGAGATCCCATCCTGGATCTCTCTTCTCTCATGGTGGAGCAGTGGTTGGGGTCTGGGGCAGAGGCCATTTTGCCCCTTTCCATAGCTGACTCCCAGGTAAGTGCAGGGAATGGCAGGGGCAGAAGCTCCTGGACTCCCTCTGTAGCTGTGGCTGTACTGAAGCTCAGTGGTGCAAACCTTCTCCATCCCACTGCACTCAACAACGGGGTCCCATGGCAGCATCTCCTGCTGTCCTCACTGCTCCTGCTTCTTCCAAAATTTCACCCTATTCATTTATGACAGGTATGAAGTGATCAAGAGGACCAAGAAGCCTCCTTTCCATGCCTCTCATTGTTTCCACTGCATGGTGAAACCCTTGTGCCCACATCATTGAACATGGCTGCAGACATGTGCTGCCCACCCTCCAGCTGGAGATCCCTTGGCTTCTCTGCACCACCAGGTCAGTGCCCTGAGCTGTTTTGTGAGAAGGAAATCTGTTAATTTGGGAGGTCTTTTTCCTTCTCTTCTCCTGATGGAGACAGCTTGATATCCCATCCCAGGCAGAAAAGCACCAGGAAGCTCCCCACGACTTTCTGTAACTGCTGTGCTTGAGAGTAGCTCCTTGTGCAGCTGAGCCTGGAGGAAAATTTAGCAATTGTCTGTTCTGGCCCCAAATCACTGGCACTTGCATACAGCAGGCCTGAAATGGCCCCTTTCCCAGACAGCTCCTTAAGCAAGGTTTTCCTGTCTCTTTATTTAATGAATCTCAGCCATCCTTTCTCTCCTTGCTGGAGCCAGGGGCAAATGCTGCTCCAGCATTTCATCCCTCCTCTCTCTCCAGTTTCCTTTTTTCTACCTGCAGCAAATTTGGGATCCCATAGCAAGCTGTGCCACATAAGGAGGAAATCTCCAGCTTCTGGGCCTCATCCCAGTTGGTTCTCTTTTCCCTTCCTGTTTACTCTTGTTGAGAACCTTTCACAAGAATGGGATTGTGATGCCTTTTTGCAATTCTTGCCCCCTTACTGTAGGGGCAAAGGCACTTCAAAGGCTGAGCCGTGCTTTCAGAGCAACCCCACTCGCTGGATGAGGAGGAAAACACACAAAATGGAGAACAGCATTTGTCCCAGGCCTGGTCCTGCCCCACTGCAGCCCAAGGAATGTGTTTCAGAGCAGCCTCCCAGGATGGGATGGAGGCATGGAAGGGATGTGACTGAGCAGGGAGCAAGTCACCACATCCCAAAGGTCTGGTGAGAACCAAACCCAACCGAAGGGTTTACCTCTTTATGGGAAATTCTCTGGGGAATTCCCATCCCGGTATGCCCTGATAGCAGAGGGATACAGTGGTGATTTTGACCGGCTTTGCTGACCTGCTTCCTAGGAAGAACCTTTCACTCCCCCTTCCTTCCCTCCCTTCCTCCCTCACCACCACCAGCTCTCCAGCAGCTCTGCAGCCCCACAAGGCTGGGACTGGCCCCGCACCTCCCCCCTTCTCACCTGGAGGGCACAAACCTCAGGCCATCGTGCTGCCCTTTTAATAAAACCCCTCCCCAAGGTGGCCCTTCCCACCCCTGTCCCTGCTCCCCAGTCCCCCAGCAGCTCCCTTCCTCTCCACTCTCATCTGTCTCTCACCTCACCCTCCTCCATCCCGTTATTCCGCCTCCTCTCCAGCAGCTCCACATCCGGATGCCTGTTTGTGCCTCTCCGCCCCAGCCCATGAGCCCCCATGCTCTGAGGCCGACTGCTTGCACTGCTCACTGCTCCCCTCTGCCCTTTTAAATCCCAGCTGCCTTCCCACGATTTGGAAGCCTCATGCCCCTAAATCTGCCCTGGGTGATTTAGCAAGATCCCGGGACACGACTGATCCCTGGGATGATACACGGTGATTGTAGGCATCTGGCAAGTGTTTAAATCCCTGTTTGCTCCTGGCTCAGTGTTTTCTATGAGCCTGAAAGAGAGGGTGTTCCTCCCCATAGCTCCAGTGCTGAGCTCTGCTTTGCCCCACTGCCATGCTGTGGGTCTGGCCCCAGCTGAGGGAGAAAGGATTCCCTGTGGGCAGCACCATGGTGGAAAGGGACTGGCCAAGAAGAGCTGCAGGCTCTGATGGGGTGCAAGGGCTCGTATGAGCAAGCTGGGAGATAATGGCTTTGCCCATGTCTTGAGATTATGCTTTTGACTAAATAGCACTGAGACATTAAGGAATGTGGCCTACAGCCTCCTCCTAAAACATGGGAGTGTTCACTGGGTAATACTGGCACACCCTCATGCGTTGCAGTGCTGCCTTGCTCAGGCTGTGGGTTGGTGGGGTCGGTCCCAGAGCTGAGGATACACACTCTCATGTTTAAATATGGTTGTTTCACCTGACTGGCCCTGTTTTCTGTGGCAGAGCATGATGATGTTCCACACAGGGGGCTTGGGCAGGGTCTACACCCAGCTCCAGGGCAGAGACAGAGCTTGGCAGCTGGATGTCTTCATCTCTCCCACTGGGAATTTCTCACCCAGACCAGTATTTCCCTCTGTTTACCCTGGAGGACAGCGATTTCCCATAGCAATAACCTCTTCCTCTTCCCCAACACAAATTAAATAATCGCTTTGGGCAGGACTCACCCCGAGTCCCTCATCCCCTGCACGGTGATGGGTATGGATGATGCCAAGTGCACCGTGCAGAGCCACAGTGTGTTGCTCTGTGCTGGGCTGGTTTTGCAATACCTTAAAGCAATTTCTTGCTCTGATGCGAGGCTTGAGACCAGCCTCTCCTCTTTTCTTCCTGCCTGGTAAGAGGTGACTTGTAGTGTTGTCACTTGGTGGATTGATGTGCCTCTGGGTTTTGCCCACATTCCATGTGCTCCGGAGCAGTTTGCCCAGGAGATTCCACGTGTCCTCCTCCTATTCCTCCAAGGTCTCTGCAGGACACGGAGCTGCCTTGGGGATTCTGTTCCTTCTCCATGCAAACATGTGGCTGCCACCCCAACCCACACCACTGCCTGAGTCCCTTCTGTCCCAGGCTGTCCTCCAGGCCTTGGCAGTGCCAGTGACCATGGCACATCCAACCAGGGGATTGTGTGACCGGAGCCACTGACCCACTGTCCACTAAGTGGTAGAGCAGTGATGGCAGGGCCTGCTCAGACCCCATCCCATAGTAAGCAGAGCCTGCTCAGACCCCACCCCATAGCACCAGTTCGGTGGGTGCAGGAAGCAGAGTGGAGCTGTGGCTGCCGTGGCGTTTGCAGCCAGGCTGTGGAAAAATCACAACGCTCCGAGCACTGGGCTTTGTTCTGCTTTTATTTTTCAAACCATCACTCCCACTCCAGTGTGGCCCCATTTGTCTACTCCATCCTCCAGCACACTTCAGGGCTCTTTTCATAAAAAACAAAAACAAAAAAGTAATTGCAAAGTAGATGGAGCAATTTTTATTATATATATATATATATAAGTTAAATCAGAGCTTTGGCTAAGAAATACTGTTGAGGGCTATCTCACTCTGACATTCACCAGGGCAGTGATCTCTATCCATTCTTACAAAGACAACTGCCAAGCTCATGGTAAAGTCTCTTCCATTAAAAACAAACAAAAAAACAAACAAAAAACCCCACCACGTGCAAAGGATTTGAAATGTTAGTTAGATGCTACTTTAAAAAAAAAGTAAGAGAGCATATTCAAAAATAAAAATCCAGAACATTTAGACAAAATTAGCTTTAATTAAACGAATTTCACCATTGTTTGCTTTTATTTATAAAATACTTCAGCTTTTTAAAAATGTCTAGATGTTCGTTCATGGTTTAATCATGAATGGCTGTATGGTTAACATTGCCGAGTTGCATCTCGCAGAGCTTTGCTTGAAATTCCAAGGGGTAAGTACATAGTACGCTGGGATAAAATTAACAAGTATCCCCCAAATATTTTAAAACAAATCGGAATACGTTGTTCGTTTGATTTACCCAGTTTCAGCGGAGCTTGGTGCAAGACTGAGCAGCACATTAGTTTATAACGTCTTAAAACATTCGTTAAAATATTTACTTGACGGTTTAAAACAAAGCCTTGTAGCCTACAAATGTGCCCAGCTCAGGGAAATTCATGTGGATAATTCGAGTGAACGATTTAAAAGCAGAGAATCACTTGCATTTCAAACAATGCATATTTCCAATACCCCCTTAGTGCATCTATTTTAAGCAGATGCTTAAGATTAAAGGGCTGCACGTCAGCCCGTATCTTACCCACGCTTCCTTGTCATCGTTTCTTTGCGATTAAATTTTGTGTTTTCCTTTCAGCCTAGAAGTGTTTGGTACCAGTCTCTTGGCAAAAGAGCCTGAGGAATGGAAGGGTAAAGAAATATGACCCAGCTGCTATGCACAATGAGGTTTGTAAGTCCTTGTATGGTATAAATAAGCATATTACACAGTTATTAGAAATTTGGCACTGTCGCTCTTTAGAAGCCCGACTCTGATGCTGTGTAATTCCTCCCGAGTCCATGCATAACTCAGTATTAGGCTTCCATTCTTCCAGCCTTGTTACTGGCCAAATTCGGCAACTTTTTCTCAGTCCTCATCCATTCAAACCCTTCTCAGCAGTGTCAACCGGTGAGTTTCCTCTCAAGCCAGTAAATCTATGCCAACCCATGCGGCCGAGGCTCGGTCCTGACTTTCCCTCCTCCTCGCACGGGGTTCTGAGCCGCCGCCGCCGTCGGGGCCGCCCGGCCGCGGGGCATCGTCGGGTGCGGAGTCGGGGCTCGCTTCTCCCCTCGTCTCCGTCGTGGTTTGGCAGCTTTTCTCGGGCTAAAGAGAAGCAGGTTTTCGTTGAGGGAAGAGAAGCCAGTGAGAGGACGCGGCAGCGGCCGGCGCGGCTGGAAGAGCGCTGGAGCATCCCGCGGAACCCGCGTTTCCCACTCGGGTTTTCCCGGCCCGCGGACTGACTGTAACGATTGGAGAAAAGCGACAGTAAACTTTTATTAATCGCCGGTGTTTAGGGCCAAGGCAAGAGCGAGCTCGGTGACAGTGATGAGTGGTTTGGAGCGCTGGTCCCTGAAAGCGGGGCTTATCCTCCCCCTGCTCCCTGGGCTCGGCGTTGATGAGCCGTGAATAGGAGCCACCCTGCCGTCGGGGATCTGGCCGTTTATCTGCCGGGTGATGACAGTCGGGCTGGTTTCGCCTCGCCGTGAATTGCCGGAGTCTCCGGGAAGCGCACGGCGCTGCCCCAGCCGGGGGCTCGGTCCGAAGGGGACGCTTCACCCCTCGGCGTCGTTCCCGTCCCCCCGGCCGGGACATGAGGAAACCGGCCGCGGACGAGGCCCAGCGGAACCGACCCCGGGGTTGCTACGTGCAGGTGCTGTCCGGGCTCAGGGCACGGTGAGCCGAGGGCGGCAGGACTCAGCCGGGGCCGCACGGAGGGGAATGGGCCCGACCCAAGCGCTCCAGCATCCCCGTACGCACCGACGGGGAAGGCCGGGGCCGCAGGGAAGCGGCGGAGTCTTTTGCTTTGCTTTAATTAAATCCTCCTCACCTGGGATGGCCCCCTCCGCATTTTTTTTCCAGGGGGAAAAAAACTACATTTAACGGCGGGAAGCGCAGGCAGCGTCCGAGATTCCCGCCGTCCTTGCCTTGACTGCGGGAGGAAGGGCTGGAGGGAGACTCACCCAAACAAAGCCGAGCCCTCGGCACCACCTGCACATTAACACCAAAATTCACCTTGCCGTGGAGCTCGGCCCTCGGTAGCCGCCCTGGCCGCTCAGCCCGCAGGGAGAGCCCGAACCGGCGGAGGGACGGACGGTCTAAGAGGGGGCGGCCGCGGTGCCCGGCGGTGCAGTTGGGGCACGGGCCGGCCCTTGGCTCAGAGGCAGCTACGACCGCGGAACCAGCGCGGCCTCGTACGGGGCCGAGCGGGGCAGGTCAGTGGCGGGAGCAGCGCTCCTGGGAGTCCCCGACCGAGCAGGGCCTCTCGCTGCCCCTCGCCGGGACGGCTTCTCACTCATGGGTCCTTCTCAGCCCCAGCTCCGTCTGTGCGGGGGCAGGACGGTCGCGGGTTCCCCCTCGGGGCCCGCCGCGGCCCGGTCTCACCTGCCCCGGTCCGCCTGCTCCTGCGGGAGCCTCTTGCCGCTCCCGAGNGCCCGCGGGAGGGCAGCGGGGCACAGCCGGGCCAAGGGGGTGCGCAGGGGCTCGGGAGGCGCGGTGTAGAACAGAGTCTGGCGGTGCTGTCGCGACAGACACAGGTACAGGTGATAGCGCGGAGGCCCGGGCGCGTTTCGGATGCAAGGGTCGGCTCAGCACACGGCGGGCAGCCCCGATAGCAGCGCTGTGGGTGTGCTTGTGTCTTGGTAATAGTGACAGCAGAGCTGAAGCGGCCCTTTAAGTCGCGACAGCACGCGACGACTCTACCGAGGGGGTTCTCCCCCTGATTTGAGGGTTTGCCGTGGCAGTGGGAGCGGTGCCCGCGGCCATAGGGTGCGGAGGCTCCAGCAG
>WEIV01003206.1:28662-93607 GCA_013390005.1 Calyptomena viridis
GAGCACCGGGGTCCCCGTCCGGGGCGGGAGCCGGGCCCTCGGGGCTCGCCGCGGACCGGACACGTCCCACCTGTGCTCCCCCGGTCACCCGGCTCCGTGGTGCAGTTGGACGCCGGGAACATCCGCGCCTCAGTCGGGCTGGGGCCGCCCTGTCCCGACCCCCCGAGTCGGGAGGAGGGACCGGCGGGTCTCTCGAGTCACCGGGCCCCGGACGTGCTCCTGCAGCCAGGGGCTGTGGGGGCTCCCTGGCCCGGGAACTGCAGCTGGACACAAGGGTACGTGTGCCCGCTCACACACAGGCAGGCTGGCTGTCCGGTTTCTTGTCGGGATTTCTCCCTGGAATTCTGCTGGGACTGAAGCTGGGAGTCCCAGCCCCGCTCTCACCGGAGTTCTGCTGAGGCTGGAGTTTGGGGTCCCATTCCCGATCTCCCTGGTGTTCTGCTGGGGCTGGAGCTGGGGGTCAGCCCCGCTCTCCCCCTGCACCGCCCCTGCCCCGGATAGCGGCTCGGCCTTGGCGGCGCGGGACAAGGAACTGTCCCGAGACTGTGGGCCGGGAACAGGAGTGCTCCCTTTGGGGCCGCAGGTCCTTGGGCAGCGCAGGTTTCGGTCCCCAGTGCCGGGACCGCACAGCCTTCTCGGGGTTGCTCCCCCTCCGCGACACCGATGCCGGTCTGTCCGTCCGTCCGTCAAGCGGGGCGGGCGGCCGCGTCCCTCTGAGCTGTAAAAGTCCGGGTTGATGTGCGGCAGCCCCGGCGGAGCTGTCAGGCCTTATCTTTATTGGCTTTTCCCAGTCTCCGTCCAAGTTTAAGAGGGGCCCTTTTATCTCGGAGCCCAGCACTCCGCCTGTTTACACCGCCCGGCTCCGCAGCAGCGCTTTGCCTCGGAGCCCCCGCAGCCCCGACGGGACGGGGCAGAGAGACCGGCCGGGCAGGGCTGCCCTCCCCGACGGGTACCGGAGGGGAGAGGAGAAAGGGTCTGGGCTGGGGGGCTGCGGCCACATCAGAGACGAGCTGCCTGGGCCTCAAGAGGGAGCGCAGCCACGCGTGGGCTCCTCCGGGCACAGTGGCTTCCCCCGGGGCCGGGGGCGCCACGTCCCATTCTCGGCGAGTGCCGCCTCCCGAGGAAGGACCACGGACCGGGCCGGTAGGGCCTGACCCCGCAGGTGGCCGTGCCCGGGACTGGGTGGGAGTCAGGGGCTGGACGTGGCGCCCGGTGCCGCGAGCTAACGGTGCCCCTCTCTCCCCCAAGGAAATGCTCCAGGAGAAAAGCCTGTCTGAAACCGAGGAAGGGTTTCCAACAGCCCCCGCGCCCGGCCATGCGGACTCCTCCGCCGGCTCCCCCGTCCTCGGCGTAGCCGGGGGGAGCAACACGCCGCTCAGCAGCCCGCAGCTCCCCGACCCCGAGCAGGTACGGACCGTCCGGCCCCGCGCCCTGCTCTGTCAACCGGCTGTGCCCCTCGCCCTCGCCACCAGCCTGGCCGGAGCCCGGCCCGCGCCCGCATCTCTCTCGGCGACGACACGAGGAGGGATTGCGAGGACAGCACAATTTTCTTCGCTTTTCTTTTTTTTTCTTTTTTTTTTTTTNCTTTTTTTTTTTTCTTTTTTTTTAACTATTTTTATTTTCCCTGCCTAAACCAGGCCGCCCCGCGCCCGCCGTCGGTGCTCAGGTCTGGAAGGGCGAGTCCGAGCGCCGCGGCCGTCGGGGCCTGTCGGGTGGCGGAACGGCCGCCGCTCCTTCCGAGGAGGATCCGGCCCGGCGGGAGGATTCGTTGGGGGTCTTTCCACCTCTAAATAAGATGCCGGGTCTGTCGGTGTCCTCTTGACACAGTGCGGCTTCTCTGCCTTCGCCCCCCGCGCACGGCGATACCCCCGAATCCCGCGGAAAGGAACGCGCCCGAGCACAAAGCGCGGCCCTGGGCTCGGGTGTGTTGTCCCCGCTGATGCTCCTGTCCCCTGTTTTTGGAAGCCCTAGGGAGAATCTGCCCCAGCGGGGCATGGAAACCCCTAGGGGGAAAAAAAATAGAGAGAAAAAAAGTCCGTTTGGCCGCAGTGTCCCGCCTGGATGTGAAAGTCTGCAATTAAAACCGGCCTCAGTTTGTTTATCTTATTTTTGGCAAAGAGCAGCGGAATTTTTGGGACTCCATCCTCCTCCCGCACAGGCTGGTGGCTTCGCCCGGAGCCTCGGCTGCAGAACTGCCCTGTGTGCACAGTCCCCAAACCCAGCCCTTCCACGGCCCTTTCCAGCCCTTCTCCCAGGTTTTCTCCGTCATTTCTTGCTGTTCTCATTATCTTTATTTTTTACAGACAATAGAAAATATCAAAGTCTATCTCCATGAGAAGGAGCTATGGAAGAAATTTCATGAAGCTGGCACCGAAATGATAATAACCAAAGCAGGCAGGTTAGTGAAAATTCCCTGCGAACTTGTATGGCTTCTGATCCCTATGAAATGTCCTTGTGTGCCGAGACTGGGTTTTGCAGAGCTGCCTCAATGTGGGGAATTTAAAAAAATCGTTATTGTTATTGCAATTTCAGTTAGATGATATTTTCAGCGTAAACCGTGCATGATTTTGACTGTGGCCACGGGACTGAGGATGCAAGAAAGAGTTGTAGAGTCATTTGGAACATTTAGTCCCGATTCTCTTCGGTAATTCCTAATTTTGTATTTTTTTAATTAGGATATTAGCATTACTGTGGCTTTGGTTTATTATTATTATTTCTTCTTTTCTCCACAAAGCAAATACCAATCCCCTTTTCTGCACCTGGGATACTTTGCACCAAAATTTTAGCAATGCAAAGGTTTAGGCTATTCTTTTAACCTCAAAACTGAAAGAGAAACAGGTACCACTTTTAGGTTAAAAAAAAAATCTGTTTTCCTTTGGAAACAAACCATACTTTATTCAAATCAGGTCCCCTCAGTGTGCACACCCCAGTGTGACACCCCAGCGTCTCACAGAGGCTTCACTTCCCAAAAAAACCCACCCCTGCATCTGCTCAGGGCTCCCGTCCCACCCGGGCTCTCTGGTGGGAGATGGGAAAATTAATGTCAGTAAATGAAGCATCACTATTAAACCTCAGATCATCACCAGCCCGGGAACCTTGGGAACCAGACGGTTCCCAAGAAAATTAGCCGAGTACTTCTGTGGGCACCAAAGTATCTGTCCTTGGCTTCTGCGGGAGCGGGCTCACAGCGCTGCTGCCGGAAAAGAAAAATTTGGGTGTTAGAATTTAATTCCAACACGCTTGTGTGGTTCTGCCGTGCCCTATGATTGCTGGTTTTACACCGTACTAGAGATCTGTGCAGCCAGACACTGAAAAATAGGGAGAAAGGAGAGAAAAAAATCCCACAAATAGTATCTATGCAGTTTTTACTTCTCTGTGATCGCCGATCCTTCGTGCAGGGCAGCGGGAGGCTCAGGGAGTGGGTGTGTGTTTGTTTTTTCTGCCCTCTTTGCTGCTCACGCTGTGAGATGCAGAACCCAACCCTCGGGTATGGATTTTTGGGATTGATGAGCGCTTTCCATATCCTTCCCTCCGTCCCGGCAGTGCTGCTGGTCAGTGTAGGGACGTTTTACTCTAATAAGCAACATATTCCCACCAGTCCCCCTGGAGAGGGGGTGTATATCCCGGGAATATTCGATTTGTTTGCTACTTGGCTGTTTATGAAGTGATTGTGCAGGTAACTCTGTCCTTATCACACTATATTTTGGGGTATAAAATCCTAGGGCTTGTTCTGTAGCGTCTGCTGATGGGAAGAGCCGGATTCATTTGGATAGGTCTGCTCCCTAAGTCAGCTAAGACGAGGGGATCAAGACCTCAAATATTTCACCCTTAATTTATAGTATCTGAGTGTGTCTGCGCGGGACGTGTAATATCTTTACCAAATTCTAGACCCTAAGCATCCCAAACGTGCGTGTTATCTCTTCGTAAGTCTTAACGTGGATTGTTTAAACAGCTCCATATGTATAGGGCTCAGTCCCACATTCCTTGTGGAGTTGGCAGTGCACACGTAGTCACCTTCCAAGAGGATGGGATGGGGGTTAGACCCCAAGATGTACAAAACTTTGTGGTTTTTAAGTTATCCGAGCCGAAATCTCCATTTGTGAAAATCAGCGCAGCGCCATCGAGCTAAGAGAATTTTATTTTTAAAAAATTAAATAGTTTTTAATTAAAAAAAAAAAAAAAGGAAATGGATGAAATGCTGGCGAATAATGCGAAACAAAAGAATCGCTTCGTTTCTTCTCGTTGCTTCAGTTCCAGATGGTGTCAAAACACAGGGCGAGGGGTTTTGATCAGTGTTTTTAGCAGGTTTTTAGCAGCGAGGAGCCCACGCAGCGGCACCGCAGCCCCCGCGCTGCCGGGGCCGGGCCCCGGCTCTGTCCCCCCGGCCCCGGGCTGGGCTTTCCAGCAGCACTGACAGCAAAAATACACAAAATAATTAAATATCGAACAACTTCAGTCGGGTGGTGGCTCGAGTGTCTCGGTTCATAGCGATGTCAGGCTGAGCCACGCGTGTCCTGAGAGCAGGGCAGCCCACGAGCAGGAATCTGCTGTTAATCCTCATGCGAAGGACAAAATGAAAATTATTACTTCGTGCAGATTTTATTTTACCCGAGCTATTTAAATGGAGGGACGTAATAATAAACCTCCTCTTGACCCAATTAAAAAAACGCTGGTTAATGGAGATTTCTGTGCACTTGCATTTACCATTTGGGAGGGGGTGGAAAGAGGGAAAGCGGCTAATTGCAGGCACTAATTAGGAGTCTAATCCCCCTCCCAGCAGGCACAGAGATGCCCCTGAATGCCGTTAGTTGAAATCACTTAAATGTCGGTCTGTCTGACCTCAAGGGGCACAAACGAAAAGAAATGGAAGCCTGATTTTTAAATTTCAAACAACAACAACAACAAAAAAAAGAGTGACTTTAATGACAAGTTCACTCAATGGAGAGGAAATGTAAAGCTCAGCGGAAGCGTTAATTCCATGGCAATGGTGTAAAATAGCTTTTTTGTATAAACAAGGCAAATATTGATAACTTAGTAGGGGGGAGAGGGGGAGTCATTTGTTTCATTCTTTGTAGAGCTCCACAGAACGAGCCAACTATAAATTATCGAGAATTTAGGGCTAAGAATTACTTTGGGGGATTATTACTCCCTCTTAGGACTGATCTGTAGGAGATATTAGGAGAACACAGCAAGCTCAGCATTGAAATAGAAATCATGTTGTTGCCAAGAAAGTTGATTTATAAAGTGGAAACATCTTTAAAATGCACTCGCTATCTTGTTAATGTCCGACTGCTTCGTTGTGGGAGGGGGAAAAGCAGATTATTTTATATTAAAAGGCTCATCAAAAGATAAAAAGTTGATGTTAGCAAAGTTGCCTGAACTTTGCAGAAAAGCGCTCAGGTCCCTCAGAGCGCCCGTGGCAGCGCCCACGGGATGGGCGCCGGCTCCATCACTCAGAGCCTTCCTCTTCTCCCTCCTCCTGGAGGTTTGCTCCTAATTACGGATTTCTCCTCCAGAGGATTGTCTGTTGATGGCTTTAAAAGGCTGAATAATGTAGTGAAAAGATTGTCCCGGAGCCGTGGGTACCCTCGGGCTGCCCGGACAGGGGGGACACGAGAGGAAAAGGGGCCACGCGTGATTCCTTCGGGCGCTGCCCATCGCGAGGGGCGTTTTGCGGAGCAGGTTTTCCGGGAGGCAGATCCCGGTCACAGTTGAAAGCTCGTTGTTGGGGGGTTGTGAGCCCTGCGAGCCCCTCTGAGCAGCCCCGGTCCAGCATCCCGCTTCCCATCCCTGCTCCCAGCGCGGCTGGGTCGCTTTCCAGGGACGAGGGAATGAGCCCAGTACCCTCATCCAGCCGTACATGCCTGTGAATAATTGTTCACAAAGCTTCCCGGTTACTTATATATATATATGTATGTATGTGTATATATATATATATGTAGATATATACGTAAAACAAACAAAACAACCCCAAAACAATCAACCAACCAACCAACCAAAAAATTCCCTCACTCCCCTTCACTATAAACCCCCCCCAAATACCCTAAACTACCACCACAACCAAAATTTTCCATTGGGTGAGGTCCTATTAAATCAGATCAATCAAACAAATCTAGGGTGTATTAGAGGATGGAGATGGAGGGCGCACACCTTTCCTGTGGGATTTTAGGAATTCCACAGTGAGAAAGTTGTGCGAGGGGTGGGTAAAGTAGAAAGGAAACGAAGGGTCTTCATTATAAATCTTGCTTTCCTATTTCGTCTTCTCGCTTTTATGTGCTATTATTTAACTGAACAATTGTAAATTTTTTTTTTTTTTTTGCTTGTGGCAAACCCTGCTTTGTCTCACTCTTTGTGAAATCTCATCTTCCAGAGTTTGTTTCTGCTGGAAGTTAATCTTTAGAGTCTTCTCGGGTCAGGATTACTTCTTTCTGTTCAATTATTTATTTAGCTGTTCCCTAGTATTTTTCCGAAGGTGCCAGATTTCGCAGCATCGCAGTTTCTATCCAGGTGTTGCCAGAGGCAAACAATTTGATAAAGCTTATGGTTAATCAGTAAAAAAATGCCAGTTCACAGGATGTCTGGTCACATTTTTTGAACAGTTCCTGAAGAGAAAATGACGTGTCATTCCTCTGTGGTAGCAGAACTATCCCTGAGAGGTAACAGGAGGCTCAAGATACTGGATTTGAGTTTTGGCTGGAATGCAGGACGGGCACAGGTACACAGACAGCTTCAGTCTCTATGGTAGCAGGTTTTAAGAAGCATATGCAGGAAAATATTGCACAGGAAAAAAATAGATTCAATAAAGTAGCTTTGCATGTGTTGAAAAGACTCAAACCCCCTTTAGATGTTCAAGTTTCATTTTAAAAGTGGCTTATTTCAGTTTAAAAAAATCTGTTCCTAATCAACTTTAGTAAACCAAAATAAAACTAGTTTTTAGGACATCAAGGTCTGAAGAAGTATAAATGCTTTGGCTAAGCTGGTGCAGCTTTCCTGTGTGAATAATCCTTTAAAAGTTAAATTTTCCATGGCTCTGTAGGGCATATGGATGCCCAGTTCCCATTACAATTAAAGGGAAATATTTGTCTAGAATCTTTTTGAGGCAGTTACAAGAATTTCTGCTAAAGGGGTTTGATCCAAAAGCAAACCTTAATATCTGAGATCAACGATGGAATGTAAGCCATCAATTTAAAACTTCGAAATAAAATAGATATTTGAGGAATGTTTGATCCGCTTGCTCCTAAATTTGGGGTACTGGAATTACCCTGTTCAGGCAAATTCCTGTTTTTAGACAAAGAGCAGGAGCAAACTCCAATGGGTCTTGGAGTCTTGCTAAAGTTGTCGACAGCTTTGGCAAGGGAGACAGAGCCTGTGCACGCCGAGCAGGGCAGGGAAGGGAGCTTAGTTTCTAATACATTTCTCTCTTCAAGGAGCAACCCTTTATTTTTGCTTGTTAAAGGCACAGGATGCTCACAGTTAAGGGTGTTCCCAAAGCTTTCCCGCTTGTCCCCACACCGGCAGCGCTGGCCAAGGGGAGCAGGGGAGGGTTTGCTCAAGCCCAAACCAGCCGGGGAAGGTCCTGAG
Source organism: Calyptomena viridis (assembly GCA_013390005.1). Classification (NCBI taxonomy): domain Eukaryota; kingdom Metazoa; phylum Chordata; class Aves; order Passeriformes; family Eurylaimidae; genus Calyptomena; species Calyptomena viridis. The sequence goes on from WEIV01003206.1 coordinate 36,244, forward strand.
CATCGCTGGGGCTCTGCCCCTGCAGCGGAGGCTCCTGGGCACAGGGGCTGTGGATCATCTGCTCTGCACCACGGCTCTTCCAAAAGCCCCTGTGGAGCCCATCCTGCACTTCCAGGGAGCTGGAGAGGGAGCAAACCTGCCCTGGGATGCTGTTCTTGCACAGGTTCTCTCTGAGGTTCCTCTGTGCTGTGCTGCCGGCGCTGCCGGTGCTGCCGGCACCCACCTCTCCCATCCTCTGGCATTTTGGGACCTTCTCTGCCCAACTTCAGCTGCAGCAAAACGAAAGCACTGGAGAAACATCCCATGGGCAGAAGCCTGCCCGTGTTTCAAGTCACCACGGGGCAAAGAGAGGAAATGTTTGTAGATCATGAAAGCAGCCATCCAGCTAACCAAGGTCTCAAGTATGTGAGAAACAATGCTTTATTTAAAAATTAGATGTGCTAGCCAGAAGAAAAAAATACAACCTCACTATTCCAAAATATAAAAATCCCTTAACTGTCTGACCTTCTCATCACTAGGTCATGGTCCTGCCACTAGATAAATCTCTCCTATCTGTCCATAGACTGAGAGTTCAATGTTGCTTGTGTTAGTGACAGTGAATTTGGGGCTGAAAAATGAACTACTGATGAGAACTCCTGTTGAACCTGTATTGTTTGTTATTCTGAGGCAAGGATCTGGCATGGGCTAATCCAGCACTTCAAAGTTAACTGCTCTTACTTTGTATACAGAGCGTCATAACGGAGTGGCGTGGGTGATAAGAGAAATAAGGGACTGAGGGTTAGGATACACTGGGAAAATGGGACCCTGTTGAAAAAGTCTTTGATCTCTTTAAAGTATTTTCTGAAAGCAAGAATCTATCAAAAAGGAAATGCCATTTAAAAGGCTAAAAGAAACAGCTGACATCCCCAAATTTGTTTTAATCTGCCCTGGAGAATATTATTTTTAAAGATGCGTTAAGGCACTGGAAGAAATACTTGTCAAAAGAAGAGAAATAGAAAAAAAAAAGAAGAGAGATCATCAGAATGGAGACATGGTCTCTGAAACCTCTGCACACCATTCTTTTCCCTCCTAACAATGAAGATTAAAAGCATCGCCAAGCAGCCATGGCCAATTCCCAAGGAGAATTTGGGGCCACATTAGTCATTATCAGGGATGCAAACGTGTCATCTGCCTTGAAACCATCACTGGAGGTATCTCTGCATGCCCAGCAGGTTCTGAGGATGTGGTTGTTCACCCATGGCATGGCTTGTTAGCCACGATGCTGAGTGATCACTTGTTTTCCTGGTCCTTTCAGAACCCGATATGCCACAGGCATCACCTCCCCAGACAGCACCATATGGGTTTCTGAAAAACCAGTTGTCACTTTACTTGACTATCCCCAAAACAAGGATTGTAAAATCACTGTGTCTTTGGAAATCTTTGTCTTACTGCCTTAAAAAGTAGAATTTCAGATGCTGGAGGAGGGGTGGTGGTGGTTTACCTTCCTGAAAAGGACAGGAGGAAGCACTTGATAGTATCTGAAGCATCGTCCACCCCATGAGGACATGCAGTGAGCACCATTTCCATGGGCTTCAGAGAGCACTGACAGCCTTTGGTGAGTACATGACTCCAGCAGGACTCAGATGTCTTGTTTCCATGCAGTTTTCTCTATGGAAATACCAGTTGAATTCCCCATGTCTTCCCTGCTTACCAGGTGCTGGTCAGAGACATCCCTTCCCAGCAAATGCATCAGTAGGGACATCAGGAATGATGTTGGCATTTAAGTGAAGAAGACCAAATTAAATCCTTGTGGGCACGAGGGTGGTGAGGGGTTTGCATGACCCAGTGTCCCTGGGACACACAGGTTCTTGTGTGCAGAGTCAAGTGCTCAGGGGAGTGTTTTGAGCTCTTTGATCAGCTCTGATGATCTTGGCTTTTTTGGCTTGCTGTCCCCTGCCCCAAAAATTACTGAATTGGATCTGGGAGTCTTGCTCCCATCTCTCCAGACCTGCTTATATGGGGATTAAAGCACAAGTAAGATGCCCACAAAGTGGCCAAGCCTGGAGAGTCTGAAAGGCTGGGAACTGCTGCTCCAGAGGAAAGCAAAGCTTTCCTCTTATCACTCACTTCCAAATCCAACCAACCAATTACACATCAATTAAACTTTGTTTGAACATAATAGGAGCTTTGGCTCCATGTCAGCAACTGCTCCATGGTTAAGGGGATTGGATAGTAATAGTATAAATAAATAAACAAGAGATGCTTATTCTAACAGTTCATTTTAAAACAATTTGTGAATATCATGTAGAGATAAAATGTGCCTAGCATAAACTTAGCTAAGCAGTGACTGCTTCATTATCAGAACAAATAATTCACTAGCACATCATCTTTGAAGCTTGGGAGGGCTATGGAATTGTGCTGCTTGTTTATTTTCCTGGCTTTTACTGGTTTTACTACATTTCATCTGCAGGGAAAGGTTTAGCTGGGGCTGTGGCAGTGTGGTGCCAAGCTCTGGTGATGCCCATGGTCCCCAGAGCCAGGCTCAGCCCCTCTGCCCTCCCCAGGGCATCCCCAGGGATGGGGACCAGGCTGTGGTATTTTAATGCTGCATCAGATGTCCTGCTCACACAGGAGGCACCGTAGCCTTTCCCCCATGATCACTATTTCTGAGGGCAGTTTCTCCTCCCTGCCACATAAAAACTGGTTTAAGTTTTCCCTGTGAAAGGCAGTGACAGCTGCTGCCATTGCACAGCAGTGCTTTTCCCCCGCCAGTGCAGGGAGTGGGGCAGAAATGTGCCTGTCACAGACACTAAACCCATCAGGATGGGGATGAGGAGCCTGGGTGGTTCCTTCTGCTCTGGCTGGAGCTGGAGGGAGGGAGAAGTAGACTTGAATGTGCCCAAAATTGGAGTCCTACTGACGTGGTGTCTTGTAGAAGAGGCTGTTGGGGCTGGGGCTTGGCTGCTTGTGCTGTGTCCCCTGGGCATTGTCACACGGGTGCTCCAAGGGCTCGTGGCTGGTCCCTGGGTGGGCAGGGGAGCTGTGGGGGTGGTGGCAGCTCCATGGCTCCCACTCCCTGAGCAGCTCCACAGGCTGCCCTGTGCCTCTGCCTAAGGTGTGCTGGTGGGTTAGACACACGCCTGGCAGGGACACACGTGGTTCTCAAAAAAACGAGGATAAATTGGAAGAAATTGGTCCAGTACTTCCCCACCTCAGGGGTGGTGTTGTTTGCATGTTCAGGGCATTTGCTGCAGCCCCTGGATACTGTGTCTGACCAGGCTTTGGGTCTGAACACAAGATGATGAGGCCAGGAATTGCTGCTTTTAATTTCCTGGTTATTGGTGGCTCAAACTTCACCTGAGAGTTGGTTTATTCTGTGCTGCACATGAGTCCAGCACTGAACCTCGCAGAGCTGCCCCAGGCAGGGCTGCAGCCACCCTTGGATCAGATGCCACCTGCTCAGGTACAACCTCTGGGAAGCCAGAATTCCCAATTTTTCTCCCCATTTTCTGCACAGCAAAGCTCTCTCCGGGTTTGGAGCCGTGCGTGGCAGCGCGAAGGAGAGTGGGTGAAACACCACGATCAGCCTGGCTCTTGCTTCTTTTTTCCCACCACAGCCAGGCTGAGCTTTCCCAGAGCTTGGCAAGACGTTGGCAGGTTTTATTGCAGCACTGGGTGATTCCAGTGCCGCCCCGGTCCCCGAGCAATGGATGATGAAGCAACCTATTGTCCGGGAGCTGCCGGAGCGGAGCATCCTCCGCGGAGCCGCCCATCCGCCCCCAGCTCCTGCCTGCACAGAGCTGGCAGAGGGGCTGCTTGTGCAAAGCTACTACTGAGCGTAGAGCCCATGGCTGTGAGTAGCTCCATTGACCTGTAGTAAATTTGGGGAAGCAGGCAGGTTTTTGGCCCCTTCCCAGGGCTGACAGGGAGCTGTATAGAGCCACTGTAGGCACGGCCTCGCTCCTGGGAAGGGCTGGTGCCTCTGCCGTGGTTTTCTGCTCCTTTCTTTCAAATAGGACATTTAATAAAGGCCAGGGCATGATATTAGGTGCTCTCTCTTGCTTCTTTTTTTTTTTTAGTTCAATCTCTATGACTGCATTTTTTTGGCCCCAGCTCCCCAGTTTGTCATGTCTTCCCACCAGAAATGCACAGCCCATGTTTGTATCGTATTGCAAAGAGATATTTACTGAACGAGTCTCTGCCAAGGGGGTTGAGAAATATGTTTTCATTAAGAAAATTAAACTGACAAGTCCCTGGACAGCACATTAGTCGCATATTTTTTCTTTAAGGCCAAAATGCAGCAGCTAATAATAATGATGAAATGTCCATGCACAGCCAAATTACTAAAATCTACCCTGTGTTTTCCTGGAAAAGAATGTGGAGAGTTGGCAAACTTGGTTGTAGCTGGGTCTGTGGCCGGCTGAGTACAATGCTACCACTGCAAGATAGAGAGTGGTTTGCAAGTTAAGCAACACCTTCAATCAGATGTGAGTCCCCATTTGTTATCCTTAAAGAATTTCAGCTGTATATATTATAGTAGTACTTTGGCTCTTTGTATTTATTTTAGAGGGCTATACTAAAGAACATTATAAACTCAGGCATGTCCATGCTATATGAACTCCATATGCTGAAGCTTAATTTTAAATGCCATTAAAAAAGCACTTAACATTTACAATATATCAGTTCAGCTACTTTAGCAGCTTGGATGTTCTACAGTAAATGAAACGATTGAGGAAAAAAGAAATTCAGAAGCTAAACGTTATAAAACCCCTCAATGCTGGACATTTGCCTTGTACAATGAACTGTCAAATTGTGTCCATCTCATTACTTGTTTTTAATCAATTTCTCTCTCTCTTTTTTTTTTTTTAATTTCTGTTTCATTTTTAAATGCCATTTTGAGGCCTAATTTAAAAAAAAAATCTTGGCATTCAGATTGGATTCCTTATAGGATTTTTTTCAATGTGTGAATTGGGCTGTGTATTCACAAATTGAAATGTCCTACTGTATTTACCCAGGTGCTTACCTGTAGGAGGACAAGGTTAAGAGGAGTGCAGAGTTTATGAATGAAAATCAAAGACGGACATTGGTAAACCACCCCTTTTTAGTCCTGCCTAATTACATGGTAAACATCTGGAATTTATGCAGGGCGGTTAAAAGAGTCAATTGAAAGGATTTTGAACAGGGCCCATTTTGTTGCCTTCTCCCCAAGCAGTGACAAAATGGTGCTGCAGCCCTGGCCCAGCTTGGCTGGTGAGGGGGCAACACACAGGGAAAGGAGGGATAAATTTGGGACAGAGTGGCCTCGATGTCTGATGGAGAAACACCAGGATTTGGGCTCTTCCTAATTCCCGTAATTCGAATGACTCCAGGATGTGGTAATTCTCATCCTCCAGCCCCTTGTGCCGACAGGAAGGAGAACTTTGTGTCCTGGCTGGTGGCTGCAAGGCTGTGGGGAGCCAGTTTGCTCTATTGACTTGGGTGTTTTTACTGGATGAGGAGGAGGTTGGGAAGATGGAGCCAAGAAAATAGTTACTCTGAGGATGTGAAGTGCCTAATCCTGCAAATCCTGGCTGCTGATGAGGTCTGGAGGGATTGGGAAGCCCATGGCAGTGCCAGTACCCATTAGGGCCATCTCCTTTGGATTGCAAGGCTGGATGGAGATGGAATATACTTATTTCTTAGCTTTATTTAAAAACGTCTTTAATATTGCTAAGATTTTTTAGGTAGGTAAGATACCTATATAAACATCTTTTAGTGGTGCACTGGTGATGTTCTGGTTGGTGTTGGTTGCTTTGTGTCCCCCGAAGTCAGTGGTAAATCAGTGGGATGGGCTCATTTCAGTGAGCAGCTCTGCCCTGCTCTTGCTAACCAAGGTTTCATGGATGTGCTGTGGACTTGGGAAATCTGGGAAGGCCAGAGGAGCCTGTCTGCACCACCTTAGGGTTTAACCCTGGCTTTTCCTGAGCCTCAGTTTTCAGTTTGTTGGAGGGAACACAGGAGTAGGGACTTGGTGTTGTGGGTATTGGGATCATGTGAATGAGAAACCTGTGTGTGTTCAGTGTCTTCTGGAGTGGAGTCAGATCTCGTGACTTTCCATGCACTTTCATGGCAGCAAAAAAGCTGCAGTTTTGAGCCTCCTGGAGTAGTGAGGGCTCCCTGTCCAAGCCTCCTGCAGACAGGGATGTGTTGACCCTCCTGTATCTCTCTGTGCACCCAACTTTTCCTGGCACTGCCCCTCTCCATGTGCCCTCATCCATATTTGTGCCCTATTTTGCACTGGCACGTGCTCTGGAAAGAACAAATTGAATTCGGGTGATGTAGAAGCAGCAACAATGTTTTGTAGCTTATTTGCCCTCGTGAGAATTCATCTCATGGTGGATCTGCCTTTTGGGGTGCTCCTCCAAGTTTCCATCAGTTCCAGCACTGCTCCAGGTCACTCACTAACATGTTAACCCTTTGCTTTTCCCAAGGAGGATGTTCCCTAGTTACAAGGTTAAAGTGACCGGGATGAACCCCAAGACCAAGTACATCTTGTTGATCGACATCGTCCCGGCTGACGACCACCGGTATAAATTCTGTGACAACAAATGGTAAGAGAACATTTCTGTTTGCCTTCTTTTCCATCGGAAAATTGCAGTTGGATCAACCATTTGTTGTGCAGACTCAGAAACCAACATAAATACCTTCCCACGGGAGGGACGCCAACGTCCCGGAGCTCTCTTTGGTGGAGCAATGGTGGAGACAAAAGCCAATGGCTGGAAGTTAAAACCAGACAAATATAAAATAAAATATTATTAACAGGCTGGGTGATTAACTGCTGGAGCAAAGGGCTGATGGGGGTGGTGAGTTGTCCATCCTCAAAGTGCTCTGGATTGGTGTCTTTTCAGAGGAGATGCTTTAGGCCAAAAACAGGTTATCTGGCAGTGTGTGGTGTAGGAGGGCAAAGCCACAGCCTGCATCACACCAGGGGCTGGACCGGATGATCTAATGGTCCATTTTGGCCTCCAAAATTAGGTCTCTATGTGAGTCAAGACAAGTTTTAAATTCCTTTCCTCTACAGTAATATTTTGCTTTTGGGAGAACAGCTACAGAGTGAAATGTGGGGTGTTTAATCAGAGCCCCGGTCCTTTTTGGTTATTCCTCCCTTCCCTGTGCCTTTGACAGTGAAGTCCCTTACCTGAGAGGCAGCTGTGACTTTTGCTCTCTGACAAAGGAATTTGTCAGAGATTGTTGTTTTCTCTTTTGATTTCTGCCCCCCAAAGTGCCCAGCAGCCTCTTTCCCTCCCTGCCACTAAAACCCTTCCTGGTGAAAAGACGAGCAACGGAAAATCTCCCAGTCGTCTTAATGGGAACGAGCCCAGAGACATCCCATAAAGCAGGAATAATTTACTTGCACATTAGGGCTGCTCTAGTTTAAAAAAAAACATCCCTTTTCCATGTGCTTTTGTCCCGGAATGCCAATGGGGAAGAGGAGTGGACTGAGGGTCTCTGCACCACGGTGGCCACTTTGTGTGTTTCAAACATTAAACACGAGATGATGGATAGTTGTGAACTCTGTTTAATTTAGGTTTTGCCAGCCCTAAAGCCGTTTCCCCTTCTTTTATTGCTGCTGGAAAGTTTCTGTTGTTTTTGGTAATATTGCTTTTATGGGGGTTTTATAAGAGGAGAACAATGCTGAGTAACGAGGGCGTTGCCATTAAGTGATGTCTCATGGCTGGATCTTGTGTCCATGAGAGCTGGTGATGGTGGTGTGGGGCAAGGGAAGCTGGCAGGAGGGTACAAGGGCAGCACCCCTTGTGCCAGCACTCAGCTCCAGGGTGGGGAGCAGCCCTTTCCCACTGGGAAAGGCTGTGGGAGTGCACCCACACCAGCATTGGTACATCCACTCCTGCTCCTGGGGAAGTGCCTGTGATCATCTCTCTTTGCAGAAAGATCTTTGGAGGCTTCCAAAAACCCAGACAAGATTTCCTCCTCAACCAATGCCAACGTAGAGCCACTGCCCCGAGGAAATACCGAGTGGGAGCAGGGATGGGGTTACTCTGCCAGCCTGAGATGCTGCAATGAGCAGCAGGAGCCTCCTCAAACACCCATGTCTTGATGTGCCCCCCCAGGGCTGGCAGGAGGGTTGCTGGGCCGAGTTCAAGGACCAAAAGCTGTGCCTGTGAGGATCACTGTGTTTGTGCTGTGTTTGCAGGATGGTGGCTGGGAAGGCAGAGCCGGCCATGCCGGGCCGGCTGTACGTCCATCCCGACTCCCCGGCCACGGGAGCCCACTGGATGAGGCAGCTCGTGTCCTTCCAGAAGCTAAAACTCACCAACAACCACCTGGATCCCTTTGGACATGTAAGAGAGACATTCTGCAGGGGTTTGAGGGGGAGGTGGGCTCTCAGTGCTGCTTGTGGACTGGGATACTGGGTGGGATGTCACAGTTAATTTGATAACGAGGAACAACATTTATTTTGTGCTGCCAGAGCAGTGGGGAGGGGAGTGTTTCAAACAGAAGGGACCACTGTGGATGTCTGTGCATCCCCTGCTCTTGGAAGCACAGCCATGACTTGCTCAGTTGTGTGCTGTCAGCTTTATTTTGTGCCCAGGAATTTCCAGGCAGTGCTGTGGGATTTTCAGCCCATGCACCTCACAGAGACAGGTTGTATAAACTCCTGATCTTCCAAGCTGGCTTTGGCAGCTCTATAAAAGATGAAGTATTTTATTTTGAAAAATGTGTATCGGGAATGCAGAGGTGGAAAGCACACAGTTTTCTTCCCCAGTGCATTTAATAACTCAGACTAAGGATGTTTCCAACCCTCCAGGAGAATGAGTGACTAGATAGTGCATATAAAAACACAGACCTGTCTGGTTTGCACCAACCTAGCTGAAAGTTGTGCAAAAATAAACCATCCCAGGCAGGAGGAAGGGAAGATAAAGTTTAAAACCCTTCTAAGTTTAGTGCCGTCAGCTCCTCCTTAGTACCGCAGGTAAGAGAATCCAATTTATGTCATCAAATGTTTTTTAACCTGCTAATCTTTCAAGCAACAGCAGTTTAGGGGGTAAAGGGGGCTGTGAGAAGGTTCTGAAGAAGGGTGTAGTGGGAAGGGGTGTATCTGTCTTGCTCAAAATGACTGTGACCAAGCCTCTAAAGAGCAGATTTTCACAGGGAGTCAATGTTCCGATGCCACCTGAAAGTGCAGTTCTGTCACAGCAAAATCAACTGGAGATTTATAGGCTTGACCCCAGAGGCGGGATGACCCCACTGGCTTAAAATGCTGCTAAAAATCCAAGATTTTTGCCGTGTTTGTAATTTTTTTACAAATTTGGGGCTGCCAAAAGCAACGCGCCGATGCCGCGTGTCGCCGGTGCCGCGGCACAGCCGGGCTCTGACGGCGTGACACGGTGATAACCCAGCCCTGTGCCAGGACCTGACCCTCCTCCCAACCCACTGACCCCAAGGAAACATGTGGGAACTTCAAAGGCTTGTCGGGACCGTTCAGTGCTGGTGTTATTAATCACAGGCCATCTCTCCCCTTCACTCTCCTCCAAGGGGGAAAAAGCACCGTGGAAATGAAAAGAAACAACTGTGTTGAGGGTTGCACAGTAAAACTTACACAAAACTCACCAGTGCCACTGATTTAGGGCCACAGCCACCCCGACCTGCTTGACTTGCACGTGGCATTCTTTGCCTCTGTGTTTTTCCCTTGGTTAACTGTGTAGCCCAATATCCGACTGTTTATGTTGTAAAATGTAAACCATAAAACATACAGGATGTGCCATGTGGCTGTAAAACAAACAGGATGTGCAGTGTTGGTTTTGCAACTTTAAACGTTTGCTTTTCCTGACTTTGTCATTTTTTAACTGCGATTTTGACGCTGCATTTTAACAGGGAAGATTTTTTCCCCCTCTCTTTTTTCAATGAACAGCCTGTTTGTCTCCCCACAAAGCTTCACAGGAGACCCAGAGAGGACTCTGGTTTGGGTTTTGGGGTGCAGCATGATGGCCATGCTCCAGATGAGCCCTGCTCAGTGCCCTCTGGCCATGCCAGCCTTGTAGCACAGCCCAGCATGTTCCATCTCACACTGCTGGGAAAATGCCTGAAATATCTATTTTAAGTGCCCGTTTTGCTGTTCAGTTCAGGCACTGACAACCTGCCTGGCTGAATGGGATTGAGCCCATTCTCAGACAGCTCCTTGTTAGGCTTCTAAATCAATCATCTGCTTTAGAGATGTGGTGTTTCTCTTTTGTTGTGTTTCTCTTTTGGACTCTACCTGGAGAGTGGGAATTCTCCCATCAGTTCATGCTGAGAACTGTTGTGCTGTTGCAGGAGTGGCTGATGTCCCTGGAATGGGCAGTGCTTGCCCAGCACAGTCCCACGAAGGCACTGACTTAGGAATAATAACAGCTTCTCATTTCTAGGAATTTGTTCCCAGCGACTGCAAACACTTTCTTAAAGCTCCCTAAGAAAAACAAGTCAGAAAAGCCACAGGGTTTGTTTGCCTTCCTGTGTGCCAGCAGAGCCTGCCTGCATTTCCTTTTGTCTTTGATTTCCTCCAAACCTCAAAACCACGTGGAATGGGGATTTCTGCAGCCTTGGCTGGTGCAGATTTTGGTGTGTGGGCAGCTGCCCAGCCAGAGCTGTGCTGGGTCACCCACCTTGCCACCTTTGGCCACGTGGGCTCCTGAAGGTATCTCAGTACCTACTTGGGACACATCCCTCTGAGCCTGGCTCCTGGATTGCTGGGATCTCACCTGAAACACAGGCAGGCAGAAATTTCCCAGTATTTCAGTGACTTGGTTGGTAAATGAATCCCTGCCCTGACTCTCAGTGCTGCAATAGCTGCTTAACATCAGGGACAAACAGCCCCGTGGAGTTCATAAAGAGAAGTGTAGGCACATTTGAGGATTAAAATAAGTAACTTAAACAGCTTAGTTAATAAGATGTGGAGCTGAAGCTCTTGCTGCAATCCACAGAATTAGATTGGAGATTATTTACCGTGCTGGGGATGCAGGAAAGCCTCACTCCCTGACACCCCACCCAGAACCCAGGCACCAGCCCTTCCTTTCCAGCCTCACAAACCTCACTCCTGTTGCTTCCCCAGGTCCCTTATCTTGTTGTGGTAAATGGTTGGTTGCAGTCAGAGGCATGGGAGGCATTTGTCAATGCACACACATTATATAAGGATAAATTCAGAGCTCTGTAATCTGCCTCAAACCCCTGTAGCTGAGCAGGTTTTGTGGCAGGTAAGTCTGTGCCCAGCTCACACACCACTGAAAACGTGGGCTGTATATTTTCCTCCGGGGGGATTTTTCATCCATGAAAGGCTTCTTTCACACCAGGCTTAACAACTGAGAAATGCTCATGTTGAGAATGGATTAAGAAATCAGCAGCCCCTGTAATGTTTAGCTATGGTGAGGTCTATCTGATCCCAAAGAAAGCATTGTAAGCCACCTCTGCTTAGAGTGAAATCTGAATTTATGTATTTTCAAAGCTCTACATGCAGAGATAATCAGCCTGATAGAGCTCTGATTTACGTGGGGCTGGTGAGTGATTATGAGCATTAGGGTTAAGGATTGTGGCAGAGCTGGTGCTTTGCTGTCTAAAGCCATGGGAGTAACAGGCAGTTGCAGAGATGAAAATAATCCTGTAAGAGCCAGCAAGGATGGCACATCCCTTACCCTGCCTGGGAAATACCTGGCTGTGTTTTCCAGGTGAAAAATGGGAGTGACTCCATCATGAACCAGGTTATATCGTTGCAAGTGCCAACAGGTCATTGGCTTATCACAGTCAGAGGATGCACAAAAATCACCTTTCCATTGGAAAGGAGAGTGTAACACTTGGATTTTTTTAGATTCAGGGCATGTGGGGAAACACCAAGTGAGTATCCCCACAGTGATAGATACTCAGGAATGGAATTCCACTTTCTTCAGGGGTTTGAAGTATGTAAACAGGGGGTGGAAGGTGCCCCTGAGATCATCCTTATGGAGCTGTGGGACAGCTGAGGGGTGCTCAGGGTGGCTCTGGAGCTGCTGGGGGAGTGTGGGGGTGGCTGAGGGGCTTCAGCTCAGACCTGCAGTGAGGTTGTTCTGTTAATGTTACATAATAATGTGTGTGCAGGTACATAATAATGTGCTTAATATGTATAAAGGTATTTAATATCCTTTGAGGGATGGTGAGATGAGCAGTGAAGGCTAGAAATGGCTCAGCAAGGGTTAAGCAGCATCCCTAGACAGGAGGGCTGCTGCACAGAAGCAGAGGCTGTTAATTGTTCCTTTTTTTAATTTGGTTTTACACTCTGCACCTGACAGGGAGGACATGAGGATGCCTTGCCAGCTTTAGGGAAGGGCACCAGGCTCTGGACATGTGCTGGCAGCACAGGAGCCCAGGATTTTTCCCCTGAGGATCTTTTGAACAGGGTTTCAGCACCCAGAGGAGCTGATGATGAGCTGGATGGCAGCTCTGAGGGAAAACTCTTTCTCCAGATGCAACGGGGCTGATAGAAAACCTTCCAGCCTCACTCCCAGGTCCCCTCTTGCCTCAGTTTTAGGCAGCTGTGAACACTCAGAGTCACGTAAGGCCAGTGCTCACAGGCTGGAAAACAGCAGAGGAGGAAGTGCATCCCATCAGGGTTTGTGCTTTTGTTGTTGCTGTTGTTGTCAGTGACTCCACTGAAATTAAACCTCTGCCAGAGGACTCAGCCATTCCCATGGCTCCTGCAGCCAGGCCAGCCTGGAAAGGGAGGGAGCATCACATCAGTGTTTCTGGCAGGCTCCGACTGGGACCAGATGAATTGGAAGTTATTTGTGTTAAAAAAATATATAGGGAATATATAAATCTATTCCAGAATTATTTTTTTTTTACAAAATATGAGGAATATAGGAATATATTCCAGAATATATAAAGGTATTCCTGCAGGGGGAAAAAAAAAAGAAGATAAGTAATAAATGAAGATTAGAAGTGGAGGTTGTGACAAATAAAAGTAGGTATTTAGTATAACCTCCTCCAACACAGTATTGGTGAGCTTGGTTTTGTTACATGCCCTGTACCTGCCTCACTCCTTGGCTGCTGGTGGTGCCTTTTAATTGCCATAATATGGTTTATCTGCTTTGAAAATAAAGCTTTTACTTTAGTTTTGGACATGTAACATAGTGAGGGTTAAAGCTACAGGATATTATAGCTGTCCTGTCACTTGTGACAGCACTTTAAGTGATACTCCATTTTCTTGACTCAAATCTGCTGTTTACTGGCTTTACTCTTTAATGCTGATGAGTTTGTTATTTCTCTCCAGATTTAATATTTGCACACTTGGTTTTATTTGATTATCACTGAAAGACTTAATTTTTCTCCCAGTCCTGGGGTTTCCTTTCCATTTTTCTACTAATTAAGTTTTCCTGCCTGTGCTCGTCAGGGGCACTCAGGCACTTTAATGAGCTTCATGTCCTACTAATCTTGCAAACCCCTAATTTTTAGTTATAATTTCTTTTTATTTGTTTGCTTTATGACTTGTGGCCAAGCAGTTTCCTCCCTGGTATGAGGTTTATGTGTTGCCTTGGCAGCAGCTCTGGATTTTCCAGAGGGATGGATGGGGCTAAGGCAGCTCCCAGGGGAAATCCTGCCTGGGGGAAGAGACACAGCCTCACCCCACTTGTCCTTCTGTAATATCTTTGTAGTAAGAGAGCATTTCACACCCTTATTCTCAGCTAAGATTTTATATATTTATTTATCTGATTTTTATTTTTATATATTATTTATTTTATATATATAAATAAGATGTTATTTAATATTTTTATAGATAGTATTTATTTTTAAAATACATTATTTCTTATATATATGGAATATATTCAATATGTATTTTTCCTAGATTTATATTTAAAAATAAGAAATACATGAGATTTTTTTATATATATATGTGTATGTATACACACACACATATATATATACATATGTACAAACACACACATATATATACACATATGTACACACATATGTATATGTATAAAAAGAAATCTCTCCCAATACTAAACTACCTTTTTCCCAGCCCATTTAAACCTTGAAAAAACCCTTTTGTCCAGCCCTAAATTTGCAGACAATTTTTGGAGGAGCATCACTAATCCTTCAGCTGGAAGAATATCCATGAAAGTTCCTTTTTTTAAATTTTTTTTTACCCATCCAGTTTAGGAAATGTCTTACAGCTGATCAGAGCAATAGTGGTGCCCAAATAAATTACAAAGTCCCATGTGAAGTTTTCCATTTTTGCTTTGTTCCTGTGAAAAGAAAAGGGCTGTGTTGCTGCTGGGAATGGTGTGTGTTCCACAGGGATGAATGGATCTGGGAATGCAATTTAAATAGCTGGGGAAGAAGCACCAGTGGAGTTCGTGACTGAAAAGATTTACATCTCTCTGTTAAATCTTTTTGTTGTTACATTACTGGTTTATATGAGTCAAATACTGTGGATTTTAGTGAAGTTTAACTGGAATCAGACCCTGAATGGTGGGAGCTGACCTGGAGAAGGGTGAGGGAAAAGGTCACTTTGTGTCCAGGGGTGACAGGAGGGCAGGTGGCAGATTGGGGGTCACACACTGAAGTGTCCCAGGATCTCCCACCCTGGCCTGCCCATTCCCAAACAGGGAGGTGGAATTCACACCAAAGCTGCATCCCAAGGCCAGGAAACACCACGATGAATTCCAGCTGATGTCAGATGAAAAAGAACTGGGGGGAGAATAAAACCCAGAAACCCCAGCTTTGGCCCTCTCCTAAGGAACTATTTGTCTGAGCTCATGTTGAATCTTTTCCCAGGATTTTCCAGCCCTTCTTTTATTCCTCCCTGTGTGGATTGCCAGGACAAACGTGTGGCTTTGGGAGGCTCCTCTGCCTGGTGGGATGAGCCCGGATGGATTCAGGGCTGGAAGGAGCCCCATCCCATCTGTGGGGCTGCAGCCCCATCCTGCCTTTGGGCAGAGGGAGGTGAAGCCTTCCCTGGGATGTGACTAAAAATAGGAATTTTCAGGGAATTTTAGAGCTCAAGTTTTAGCTGCTGTAGAGGGAGTGTGAGTGTAATATTTTAATTGGTTGAACTCAATCATCTTAAGGGTGTTTGCCAACCTAAATGATGGTGTGATTTCAATGCTTTGGGGTGAGGTGTCCCTGTGAGTCCCCTCTGCAGAGGGGAGGGGATGTGTGATCCCACCTGGACACATCCCATTCTTCCTGGGCAGCAGGGCATTGCCAAACCAATCACTCCTGAAGAAAATTTCACTTTGGAATGGTTTCCACCATTAAATGCTGTAAATACTCATCAAGGTGTTGTGGTTCTGCAGAGCCTCGTTGATTAACACACCAGTTTTCCAGGCAGAAAAACTGAATTGTCAGGTTTTTGTTCTGCTCAGTGTGGGACCAGGGGCAGCCTCAGCTCAAAGGCTTTTTCACTTTGAAAGAATAGAGGGAAGGAAGAAAGAAGCAGAAAATATATTGAAATGCAAGATTTTATATTAGTTATGTGATCCCCTGGGACTGACCATAAAATTATGTGGCTTTTTCGTGGCCATTTACTATTCAATATAAAAAGGGGAGTTGCCATAACAACCACTGCATCAGATGACATCTGATACCTTGGCGAAACAGGGAGTGCTCTTAAATCAACTCCCCAAATTTCATATGAGAGTAAATACATTTTACTGGTGATTTCAAGGCAAGTTTGCACTGTGACAAGGAATGTGGCACCATCACCCCACAACTTCTGCCCTCTGGGCCCCATCCTGCAAAGTGGCAAAGCCTTCAAGCTCTGCAGCTGCCATTACTCAGCAGTGTGAGAGATTAGATGCTAAAGGAGTATGTTTTCCTAAGTGAAATTAAATGGAAGGAGCAAGTGACACCATTTTTTTCTTTTTGACATTTCTTGCTGACTGGGGAATGCGAAAAAAATAAAGAAGCTGAGCTCTATTACAGCCTGAAGTTCCAGCTGCAACTGTGTGAGCAGCACAAAGGAGGGAGCCAGGGGGGTGAGGAATAAAAAGGATGTTTGTGTAAGCTCACATTTGACTTTGGAGCTCGTCTCTCCTGCAATGTGGTGCACATGTGTGACATTTGGGGTAGCAGTGACATCACCCCGGAGATCATGTGCTGGCTCCTCTGGGCAGCACTGAGGAGGTTCCATGGCAGGGGGAGCAGCTCTGCCTGCTCAGGCTGTGCCTCCCAGTCACTGCTGTGGAGGGCAAGAGGTGTCAAATGCTCTTTAAAAGATTCAGGAGCTCTTTGCTCTCCCCTGGTGCAGCCCAGGAGGGTCCCCACCACTGGGTCCTTGCAGCCTTTTGGTGCCTCCACACTGATGCCCTTAAAGATGAAGGTGGTTGTTCCTCCCCTGGGTCATTTTTAGCAGCTATTTTTCTTGAAAATGTGGGTTTTCCAGGCAAAGGGAGTGTTTGGGTGGTAGTGGTGGGAGATGGCAAATCCATGAGGCCTGTGGGGGGACATTGAGCCAATACCCACTTCCTAAATTGAGGATTCTGGATATCTGTTTGATTTACCATTTGTTTGGTTTCATTTTGGTTTTAATACAAGGAAAAAATTATTATTACTTATTTTTATTTATTATTCATGTTTGAGCTGCTCCTTTTGTAGGCAAATAGACAAGATGACTGAGTTGCAGTGAGAGGCTTTTCCCATTTCCTTTCCCTATTTTATATCCTTGTCCTTTATCATGTTCAAATTCCCCTTTAACCAATACACCAGTAACTATTTTCAGCAGCAAGACAAGGCAATATTGTTTCTTTTTGAGCAGCCAAACTATTTCAAACTACCTACATTTCATACTGCAAACAATTTAAAAACGAGTGTGACAGTGTCTGACACTGAATTAATCTCCTGTGACCCTGCAATGAGAAAGTTAAGTGCAGAAAAATACAAAGTTATTGTTTTAGCATCATTTTGGAGGCTGAGAGCTCCTATGTGCTCCATCCTGTCAATTAAAATACTTCTCATTTTTGACACAATTCTTTGAGTTAATCTTTCCACTGATCTTCGTCATCAGAGTGGAATTTACACTCGTTTTGTGTATTTTTAGCCAGTTTTCCACAGCAGCCTTGAAAACTATTTAGCCTGAATTGTTGGCATTTTGCTTTGCACTGACTCGGTGTTTTGGAGCTGAAGGTCATTTCTTGAATGGTTTGTAGGGATTTTCAATCAGGGTTTACAGCAAGCACAGGGAGGGAGGGGTGTGTGCACACACAGCCTCTGGACAGGATCTTGCACATCCCAAACTCATCTCCTTTCATGGACACACTCACATTTGGTGCTTTCCAACAGGAAAATATATTCCAACTGGGCCAATATTCACTTTGGTGCAAGGGACAGAAATGCCAAATCTTGTAAACACAGTGGTAAAATGAAGCCATTTAGGTTTTTTTTTGCTCCCCTACAAACATCCCACAGATATCAAGCAGCTCGTAATGAACCTCCAGGCAGATTTGCAGCCACAACTGTAACCTTGAGCATCTGTCAGAAATCATTTCCTGAATTCTTTTATCAGGCTCCAAGAAGTAATAATCTGTTCATTTTGGAAATGACTCCTTGAAGATGTTATTAAAATACATTTTAATATCTATTTAAAGGGGTTGTAGCCCAGTTGTCACTGCTTTGGAGGGGAAATACAGGCTATTCATACAGACTATATCAAAACTTGAAATCCTAATTTTCCCTTTGGAAGTCTCACTTTAAGATTGTTTTCTTCATCTTGAAATTGAGTTGTTCTGACTGTGGGGACAAGTCACCCAATCTGGGACAGTGGGGAGAGCTCAGCACACCCCAGCTTTTGCTCCAGACAACCATTATTTATCAGCTTAGCTCAACTCTTAATTATTGAAAATTAAAATGTCCCTCCTTATGAAAGCCTCGTCCCTCTGGCCTTGGCTTTGTTTTACGAGTGGCTGATACATGAAAGCAGAGAAAAACCTCCAACCCAAAACCTGAGCCGACCCTCTCAGATCTACACCCTGCCCATCAACAGCCACAAAGTGCTTAAGAGACTTGATGTGAAGCTGATAAAATGCCAAAAATTCCTCATTCTCTCTCTTGGGGAGCAGGGAGGGTTGTCTGGAAAATGTCAACAATAAAAATTGCATTTAAGTGGTATATAATGCAGCAGCTACTGTGGGCAGGGACGTGCAGCCAGACAAGGGCTTTAAAGAGTACAAACTCCACACGCTGTCTCCCATCCCGAGCTGCTGCTGGGAGCTCTCCTTGGGATGGGAGTCATCAAGTAGAAAGGGCTCCTGAACACAAAAGTCTTCTGTTTCTTCTAATTCTCATTTTAAATTGGCTACATGCACGATTAGTGTGAACTGATGCTGCTCTGTTGCATTTTGGACATCCATCCATCCATCCTCCATCCATCCATCCATCCATCCATTCATCCTCCATCCATCCATCCATCCATCCATCCATCCTCCATCCATCCTCCATCCATCCACCCATCCATCCATCCATCCATCCATCTTCCATCCATCCATCCATCCTCCACCCATCCATCCATCCATCCATCCATCCATCCTCCATCCATCCATCCATCTTCCATCCATCCATCCATCCATCCATCCATCCATCCATCCATCCATCCATTTACCCCCAGTGGAAGACATCACCCATGACAATCTTTCCACTTGGCCCTCTGCCTGTGCCCCTGCTGGGGACAGATGTGTCCCTGCCAGCTGCTCTGGGCACCCCAAAAAGTGACAGCCTGGATGGAAATCCTGAGACCCCCTCGCCTCCAGGAGCAGCTGGGCTCAATTAGCCCTTCTGGGAGAGGAAAGAAGAGATTGAAAAGGATTATGCCAAGAAAACAAAAAAGCAGTATTTCTTCTTTGCCCAGTAAAAGGAATAAAGGCTTTTCTTAAAACCATCCCAACTCTTAAAAGAAATTCCATTTCTTGAAGCCATTTCCCTCCCAGTGTCTGGGCACTTCCCTCCTTTGTGGAAGCTCAGTTCTGCAGGGTCAGGCAGGGCTGGGCAGCCCCTCTCAGCCCCAAATCTCCATCAGATGAGCCTTGAGCCATAAAAAAATCCCTTGGCTGGGTCCTGCCTTTCACTCCCCAAGACTTGAGGAGGGGCAGGAGCTGTGGGGAAGCTGTGAGAGGTGCCCAGACCCAGCCACCCACACGCAGCCGCTCCACAAACAGCAGGAAAAACAAATCTGCTCTTTTGTAGTTTTCTATTACCAGCAGATAAAAGAAAAACAGCTTTCTAGTTTTTTTTCCCCCTGTGGTTTCTGTGTTGTTTTTTTTTCCTCCGCTAAACTGTGTATTTTTCAGCTCAGTAAAGTATTTATTAGGAATCTTTACAGACCAGTCTGCTGGTGAATTATATATTGTACAGCTTCAGCCTGAGCTGGGGGAAAAAAAAAAAGGACATTTTTTCCATCCAGACTGACTCTATCCAATAGCAATAGGAAAATGAGAGTTTACCAGGAAAGCTTTAAGTTCAGTTCTGCTTGCCAGAGCAGCAGATACCTTTTCTGTCTTGGTTCATGTGCATTTATAGAGTGTAATTTTCCCTTCTAACTTACAAACAAAGCTAGAGCTGAGCACTAGTGGGCTTTGGGTCCTGCTAGCAAAGTCTGGTGAACAGCTATGGCTTGTCTTTTTTATTTTCTTCATGGATTTTTACTTTAGCATCAATTGTTTTTCAGATCATCCTTAATTCAATGCATAAATACCAACCACGACTGCACATTGTGAAGGCGGACGAGAACAACGCCTTTGGCTCCAAGAACACAGCCTTCTGCACCCACGTTTTTCCAGAGACATCCTTCATATCAGTGACCTCCTACCAGAATCACAAGGTAGGCTGCTTTTTGGGCTAAAAATGCTTCGTTTCTGGTCTGCTTTTTGGGCTAAAAGGGCTTCATTTCTGGTCAGGGGCTTTGTAACTCGCAGCGATGGCTGTGAGAGGATCTTCCCCACTGCAGCAACATGGTGCTGTGCTTTGGTGAGTGGGATTTGTTTGCTTGGAGGGAGGGGGAGAGCCTGTTATGCTGCTTTAAAAGACAATTTTCCACCCTGGCATTAAGCATGAGAGAGGAGCCAGAGGATGCAGCTCCGGAGCAGTGGAACATCCCTGGTATGTGACATTTGGCAAACCCTGCGTGTCCGGACTCTAATGAATCGTTGTGCTCATAGTGCTGAGATGTCATTCAACCAGCAAAGCAGATCTAATAATGACCAGTAAAGCTGGCTCATAAATCTGCAGTGAAAAGTAATTACAGTATGTGTGTTTAGTGAGACATACGAGGAATGTAACCATAAAAACGCCGGCTCTGCGGTTTGCACGGGAAGGCAGGAGGGGCTCGGGGCTCTGGGGTCGGTTTTTGGGGGGATTTAAAGTACAAAGGGCTCAGTTTTGTGCTGGGGGGGTGTGACAGGGATACCCATGTGCTGCAGGGTCGGGTTTCTCTTCTTTTCTGAGTGTGTTGGCACTGGGGAGTTTTACCAACCCAGCAGGACTGAGCAGTGGGACAGTGAATTGTCACCTCCCCGTGACACTGTCACCAGGGCAGGCAGACTGGCTTCAATCCTGCTACTGCTCTGCCTGCCTTTGCTCCTGCTCCCAGGCTGTTTTCCTAATGCTTTTGCAGGATTAATTGGAATTTTTAAAGTTCATCAGGATTCATAACTAAAGATGCAGAGTGAAGTAGCACCACCAGAGCCCTCCTGCCATCCCCAAATCTGCCATGTGTTACTGTACCAGCTCCTTTTCCACACATTCATAGGAAAATCCTACAGGAACAGGAACAAGTGTGAAATTCTTCCTCCCCAATAACCTGACCAGAGCTTTTCCTCCCAAGCAGGATGCCTGTGTGCCCTTTGATGCTTGAAGCATAGAGTCCTTGAAAAAATGTGGCAATTAGGGAACCAATTAAGAGACTCAGAGCAGAAATATGGATGTGGCTGTTATGGTAAGGGAGGGGAGGGAAAAGATGCCCATTAGGACACTGAAGTGAATCCTGTTGGAAAAGTTGTAGCTGTTGGTGTAAAATGACCAGTTGCCTAAACATGGTTAACCAAAAAAGAAAGAGCTTATATTTAATATGTACTTAAAATGTTTCTGACTATGAAATGTCAATAGTGCCTTTCATCCCTAAAGTTCCCAAAGTGCTCCATAAACTCCACACTCCCACTGTCACCACTGTACAGCTGCTGCTGGGTGGCAGCACAGGGTGGACTCGACAGATTTAGGGAAAATGCCCCAGATGAGCCCCAATTCCTTTGTGAAGATGCTGTGATCTGCAGGCTGGGGGGGTGGACACTGCCCAGAGGGGGGGACATGGTGGCCTGCAGCAGATGAGCAGGAGGCAGAAGGTCTCACCATGACCTCACAAGGCTGAGAATATCACAGTCTCAAAGGAATAACCAAAAATTTCACTTATTCTCTTAGGCATTAACAATTAAAAACCTGGTCTGGGCGTCTTTTAGGAGAAACTGGACTGGTTTTAGCTCAGAAATATCCTGCTGGCAAGAAGTGTTGTTGCAAATAATTGTCCTAGTCTTGTTAGTGAGGGTTCCCAGGGATGGAAAGCTGAGGACAGAGGCTGCCCCTGGGCACAGGTCAGCAAGGAAGGTGTGAGTGTTCACCCAAAATCCCCTCCTGGGCTGGATGAGGCCAGGGGAAGGTGACAAGGAGGGGCTGAAGCCCTGATTCCTCATGCCAGAGGAAAACCACTAAATAACAAAATTAAATAAGATGTACAAACCTGCTGTCAGGCTGTGGGTTTGGAAGGGTCCTACTCTTCTCGTGGTTCCTCAGCTGTTTGGGAGCCTCCATGGGCTGCAGGAGGAGAGAGGAAGAGCTCAAGCCCTCAAGGCTGATTAAATTCACATGTCACCACCTTCCCCCTCCAGCACAGATACCAGCCAGCTGTTTTCTCAGAAGTTTTTTTGGTAAGGGGATATTTTTCCACATTGCTAAAAGTGTAGTTGTTAGTTACAGCAACACTCATGCAAAACCATCCAAAAGCAGAACTGGCTCTTTATCCTGACAGCTAAAATGGGATGAAGGGGGAGAGGGGCTGTGCTGCCCCGGGCAGCCCAGAGATAAAGCTCTGGTTGAGTTATGATTCTTTTCACAGAGGAAAAATGACTGAATGATGGACATGAAGGTATATAAAAATTACATGGAAAGTAAAGGAGAGCCACACCATAACAAACAGGAATTTCTAACTTGGAAACATAGGAAATATGTTTATAGGTGTCTTTTAAATAAGACAAATATATTCTTTCTATCAAGAGCCCGGAATAAGAATACAGGGCCCAGAACAAGGGCCAGACTCTTATTCACAGGGTGTCACACACAACTGGGCACCTCAAGCCCCACCACCTCAGCCCTGCTGCTGCACTTTTTTGGTCTGATCTGCTTTCAAACTCTTGGTTTTGTTCTTTTAAAGATAACGCAGCTGAAAATTGAAAACAACCCCTTTGCCAAGGGGTTCAGGGGCAGCGACGACAGCGACCTGCGCGTGGCTCGGCTGCAAAGGTACGAGGGTCCCTCCCTGCTCTGCTCCTCCTGTGCTGCCCCTCTTTGGAGGAGCATTTGAAAAGTGCCTGTGCCAGGGGGCACTGAGGCTCTTAATGCCTTTTATACCCCTGAAAAGCTCTTTCTGTAAGTCAGTGACACACTCTGTGTGCTCTCATTCACCCACACCCGGCGGGGTGTGATGAGTTCCTGGATTAGGCAAAGGGGGTTGAAGTCACTGGCTGGGGATGCAAAACCAATGTTTCATCATTCTGTTGATGCTGGTCTCTGTCTAACCAGTGCTAATTTTTCTCACCTCTTTTAGCAAAGAATATCCAGTAATTTCCAAAAGCATCATGAGGCAGAGGTTGGTGTCCAGTCATGGCCAGCTTTCAACAAAGCCAGATGTTAACCCACTTCATGGGAATCACCAGACCCTTCAACATTATCAGTATGAGAATGGTGCTCACATGCAATTTGCAGCTTCAGATACTCAAGATCTGCCACTCAACACCTTCACAGCACAGAGAGATTCAGGGCTCTTCTACCATTGCCTAAAAAGAAGAGGTAACTCGAGTTTACAGCTAGAAAAATATTCCAGCAAATAAACCTGAGAGCACAAACTCTGAAAGCTTATGGCTGACTCTGGTTTCGTTTGGATCTGTCTCTTGGGCCTTGATTTTCAAGGCTACTGGTGTGGTTGAAGTGTTTTGTAGGGTCAGGAACAAAGAGCTGGTGTTTGGGGCCATTATTAGTGGGTTTGTCTCATAGAAGGTGAATTCAGACTCTGACTCAGAGCTGAAAAAATTATTTAGAATGTGTAATTCAAAAGGCATGAAGCTTCACTGGAAATTATCCATTGTTACGATCAGCTGAACTAAAATTTGTCTGTAGGAGGCCATTAGCATAACAAAATTTCACATGTTCAGCACTTTCCAAGACAAAGCCATCAGCAATTCTCTCCATGTCTGCAGACTAGTGGGACTGTTGTAGCTGTGTCTAAGCAGCTCTTTCCTTTTATTCACTAGTTCTCAAGTTTAAGTGAGCTGTGACTACATTCTCTTCCTTTTAGTCCAGCATCAGATGAGATCATGGCATGGTTTAAGTTAAACGGAAAAATTTTGTGCAGAAAAAAAAATCCTTCTATTTGCATGTCTCATTGCCTGCTAATTTATTTAAGCTGTGAGGATCCTCTGATCATGGCCAAACGAAGAATCTAACAGCACCAGTAATGAGGGCTGCAAGGCAAATGTGTAATTTTAGCAGATGTTTAATCTGCAGATGAATTCACGAATTCATCCACAGAATATTCCTAATAACTAACAGAAAGCTGTTGGTAAACACAGCCATTGTCCCCACAATCTGCAGGAGAGGGGCTACAGCTCTTCCCTGTAAAGCTGAGGAAGGACTGTTGATTGGGAAAGGGCTCCTTTATCTGGAAATATTTCTGCAGCTTTTGACATGAATATCTGGGAAGTGTAGAGTCATTTTTGCAGTGACAGGAAGGCAGGCTGAGATAAGACCCCCTAAGAGACTTCTTGAATTTGTCAGGAGGAACCCTGCAGGAGTGTCAGGGCCCTCTGTTATCTGGATGAACGTGGAGTAATCCCTGATGTGAGAATAGTAGCCCAAGTCCTTCACTTAACCTGACAAATGTCACCAGAATGCTTGGAGGCCGAGGGGATTAGCCTGACATTTGCAGCACAATGTCTTTTTGATGTTGTACATTGTTTTCCCAAACCAAAACGGTTTAACTGGATTAATCCGAAAAAAAGAGCACCAGTTCAGTGCAATAATGGCAGCTGCACTCTCAGCTTCCAAAGGGACTCCATAAACTACACAAACCCAGCCCAGGCTCCCAGCAGGGGATGTAAAACCATCGCTCTGGGAGCTGCTCCTGAATGTGCTTTTTTTTTATCTCCGCAGAAAGCGCTCGGCACCTGGACCTGCCCTGCAAACGCTCCTACCTGGAAGCCTCCTCGTCGGTGGGAGATGATCATTATTTCCGTTCCCCGCCTCCGTACGACCAGCAGATGCTGAGCCCTTCCTACTGCAGCGAGGTGGCTCCGAGGGAAGCGTGCATGTACTCTGGGGCTGGCGCAGAAATCGCCGGGGTCTCGGCGGTGGATGATCTGCCGCCCCCGCCTCCCCCCTTGAGCTGCAACATGTGGACTTCAGTGGCACCTTACACCAGCTACAGTGTTCAGACAATGGAAACTGTCCCCTACCAGCCCTTCCCTCCTCACTTCACCGCCACCCCCATGATGCCGCGGCTGCCGTCCATCGCGGGGCAGGGCTCGCAGCCCCCAGGTAACAGCCACTTCAGCGTCTACAACCAGCTGTCCCAGTCTCAGGTCCGGGAGCGCGTTCCTTCTTCATCTTTCCCGAGGGAGAGGGTGCACGCGTCTGTGTGCGAGAGAAAACCCCCCTCTCCGCACCTAAACGCGGCCAACGAGTTCCTGTACTCACAGAGCTTCTCCCTGTCGAGGGAGTCGTCGCTGCAGTATCATTCAGGGATGGGGACTGTGGAGAACTGGACTGATGGATGACTCTGAGGGCCAAGCGATGCCACAGCCAACGTTACTGCTCCAGGACAGTGTTCTATCAGTGTTGATACCTGTGGGTAACTTGCACTTCGGGGAGACAAATGTGCATTTCCAGAGGGATTTGTGTGGGTGAAGAGCTTGTATCTTCAGGCACACACAGAGTTACATCTCCTGTCTCAGTGGGCTGGATTAATCAGGCTCTTGCTGATGCCCAAATAAATTAATTCTCGTGTCTTCATCCAGTAGAAACCACCTTCATGACTAACAAGGGACGTAGCTGGTCATTTTCTTTTGCTTGTAATATTAAACATCCGTGAGCAAATTTTGGCTATTTGGGAAAAAGATGAGCTTCACTTTTCAGGTGTTTGGTTCAGGAAGTGAAAACATTCAAAACTCAAAGGAAAAAGCCATCTGTTTGGTTGTGTAGCTCAAGGACTGCTGTAGCAGCACCTCTTTAGCTCTTGTGATCTGTGGAAATTCCTTCTTCCTCTGGAAGTGACGGAGCCGTAGGAGCGCAGGGGCCGGCGGGAGGCTCGGAGCGCGGTCAGGGAGCTGCGGTGGCACCGCGGGGTTTGTGCCATGGCACAGAGAGCAGGAGGCACCGATGCACAAATGTCTCTTCTTCCCCCACACCACCACTGTGGGAAGGGAAGGAGTGAAGAGTTGTGCCCGAGGCCAAATAGCAAATGAATTGCATCGTCAGGAACAGACCCAGTGTCTTCAGACTCCCATCCCTTGATCGAATCACACTTGCTTATTGCAATATATTTATGAAGTTTAAGCTTAAGAGTCGCTAATACTTTCCAGAAACGATTTCTATATTTGCTGGTCCTTGATTTCTTTGCTATTCAGCTGAAATGTGCCTTTTGTGCTATGTTGTTTTCTTTTGCAGCTCACTCAGAATTGTTTTCAGCCTAAAGGAGGCAGAGAGGAATATTTTCTTACCAGTGGGGAGGGAAGAGCTCCCATTACCTGTCAGGCTTTACAGTGTACAAATATTTGTAGAACAGGTAAAAATCTGTCCCCAGTTGCTCCTGTTGTTCACTGTGGAAGTCTCTTGAACTGACTCCTCCAGAACTGGCTTTGCCCACCAGGGTAAACCAGTTGGTTTGCCAAACTGAACCAGTTGGTGAGGCTGGGATTGGTTTCAGGTTGGACTCAATGATCTCAGAGGTCTTTTCCAACCTAAATGTTCCCGTGATCCTGCAAGGAGGGATCACTCGGCCGACACTCACGTGGGGAAGCAAAGGGAATTCTTTCTGGAACAAAACTCTCGCTGTGTTCACCCAAAAAGCTCCTGAGCAGGGATGTATCTGACTCTGGTCCTGCTGAGCATCCAGGTGACTCCATCCCAAGGGATGGTGACACTGAGGGGATGTCGGGAGTTTGGTTCCACCAAAGAGCACAATATTCCAGCTTTAGTCACTGCACAGTGGGTTTGGTTTTCCTGCCACTGGTTCCCAAATGGGCAAAGGCAAAAAAGCTGAAATCCAAGTTTGGAAGTCGGGAGATACTTCTGTGTTTTGGTGAATCCATTCCAAGGAAGAGGCTGAGGGATGAGGGCCCGGAGGCCACTGCAGGGGAGGTCAGGTTTCAACCAGGACAATACCACACACCCATTCAGCAGTTGATGTGTGTGGCTGGTGTGGATTTTGTAACCAGATTTGGGAAATCACTACAATTTTTGCATGCTGAATAGCTATTTATATACATATATATTTTATATATATATATATATAAAAAATATATATATCACAAATGCAGGCCACGTGTCCAATTCAGCTTTGCTTTTTAAGAATGAAATACTTAATAAAAATGAATGTTGTGAGGGTTTTTTTTTTTTGGAAAGACATCTATTTAAGATTTTTTTTTTTAATTACACACCTTTGATGTAAAAACTAAGAATTGGTTAGACAAAAACCATATATACTACAGATAAATCTTTATTAGAAACCACATTAGCTACAGGTGGTATGGAATTTTTAAATGTTTGTTACATAGCATGGACATTTTATTTTACATATCAGAACATAAAGTCATTTTACTGCTATAAGCTGTCTCTGGGTGCATTTCATAATTAGTATAAAAATGTTCCATGGTGAATTAAGATGCCTCGTCTCTCTTCTGTCTCCTGCTGAATACATCAACCAAACACTTCCCTGGGGTGCACAGTTGACCCTTTTTCTACCATCACAAAGCTCCACCATCACACTTGGGTGATGCCCACGGCAGGGGTTTGGGTTTGTTTGGGATTTCTCTCGTGTTCCTTTGTTTTAATGGACACAGGGATTGATCTGAATACACAGAATTAAAAGCAGCCACTGACCTGATCACGAGATGTTCTTGTACTTCTGTGCAGCTCAGTGACAGTGACAATGGTGAAGGATTAAAGGTTGGAGGGAGGGGGGAGAGGTCTGAGGGTGTCACTGCCCATAATTTGAAATGCTCAGTTCATTTCTCATAGTGACACTGGATCAACACTGAACCAGACAAATGCTGCCACTATCACCTACAAATTAATGGGGTCACCAGCCCAGGGTGCAAATGACAGGCTGCCTGGATCTTTTGCCTGTTTTACAAATATGACTGAAAGAATAACAATGTCATTTTAAATGAATAATCATTGCTTCTATCTTGAACCATTTTTCATACACCTTCTGCTCATCAATGCAATATTTATTGATTTAAGGGAGTTTAAAAAGTAACTCTTTTAAGAATTGTTCCGGCACCTTTCACTTAATGCAGGGGATGTAGAGAAGACTTGACCGTGTAATTAATCCAAGTTTTACCTGGTGAGCACAGAGCAGGCACTGCTGGCAGCCTTTGCAAAGGACACAGCCAAGGCTCCATCTCAAACCAGCCACTGGAACTGAGCAGGTGTCCTGGGAAACCCTGGGCCAAATAACAAGCTTTTCCTTATAAAAATAGTGCATGAATTTTGACAGCAAAGGACCTGATCGTGAAAGGCTGAGTTAGCATAAAAATGTGCAAAATTTGGATATATGCTAATCTGGTCATCTGGGCTCCTTTTATGGTCACTGGAGAGAGATCAGACATTCAGATTAAATGGGATGAATCATTCTCTAGTGATGATCTTTTTCCACTCACAGAGGAATCTAGTTCAGCCACTTAGACCAGATTTCCTATTTCCAAATGGCTGAAGTCAAGTGACTTGGATCCCCCCTCTGTGTGACTTTCACAAAGGCATTCACACAGCACTGAAGTGTGGTCAGCTCACAGATCCCACCCTGAGCACAGACCCATCCTGAGCACAGACCCAAAGCACCTTCTGCTTGTATTAATTTTATGGAAACAGGTTGTTCCTTTTTGTTTTTCAGTTTGGTTTGTTTTTTCATTGCAAGCTTTCTAACCTGTTTTTGTGCCCAATGCCAAGCTCCTGGGCAAGGTGGGCAGCTCTGGTGTGGCCAGAGGAGGCATCCAGGTTCCATTTCATTCCTTCTGAGTTTTCCATCTGGGTGCTGAGTGTGCAAACCCCTGGCTGAGCAGGATCCTTCCCAGCAATGCCTGTTCTGTGCTGCCCAGCTCAGAACCAGAGCGTGGCAACATTGAGTGTCCTTGAGGGTTTGGTCTATTTGTTTTTTAAATCAGAAACTGTGGACATCACTAAAAAAAGAATCCCAACAACCTGCACAGCTTTAAAAGAGATCAAGTGTGCTTACTGTGTCCCACTGTGATTTATTGCATTTTAAACAGCTTTTAATTCTCAAGAATGTGGAGTTTCACATGTGGAGGCTTTGCCAGCCCCAGCTCTGGTGAGATGGTTTGCTGCACTGGGGCTGGGAATGGCAACCCAAGCACAGGAAAACTAAGCTCATTTCAAATCAGATTAAAGCAAAAATTAGCAAGTGAGAAAAACATGGATACACACAAGGTCTGTTTTCCATGGATGTGCTCTAATCCGTACTAAAAAGCACAGGGAATTTTTAAATTCTGTTTTTCTTTAAGGTAGATGTCCAAATTTAATATTGGCACAGGCAAGTTCAGTTCCACTGAGCCCAACAGCACTTATGCCAAGCTTGGACTTCACTCTAAATAGAACAAATATTTGTATCAGCTTGCTGAGAATGTGAGTAATAGGAATATTTGCCAAAATTTAAACAAGCTAAACTTCAGTCCTGCCAAAAGCCCCACCATTCAATTTGGCACCACTGGCAGCTCACAGGCTCGAGAGGGGCCTTAGTCTGGAAGAGCTGGGATGTTTTTGGCAAACATTTTTTCTCTCCACATTTTGGAAAATTTGTACCTCTCTGTACTAATTTATGATGTCATTAAATAATTCTTTTTGCAGCTTGTATAGAAAGAATGTCTCTTTTGAAGATGAGAACTCCCCTGAGGATGGTTATAGTGAAAAATTCCAGCCAAAGGGAAAAAAACCTCCTCTCCTTGGCCACTCATGTTTCTGCAGTAGTGCTTAGACAGCAAAAAAAATTACAATATTTTAATTTAAGGACCTGCTCCAAGGAGGTGCCATGCACTTGACTGTGACAAGAGGCAGCCTAAATTCAATGTGATTAGAGAGGTTTTATTGCTGTGATAATAGGCTGGAAGAGAAATCAGAAGTCTGTGACTTGCTGGTGGAAAACACCAGGTTTTGGACTGATTTGCTTTCTACAAAGTACAGGATGAATATTAAAAATTAAAGAGAAGAAAATATTGGGAATGGTACAACCAAAGCAAAAAGCCTTGTCCAACATGAACCTTAATTAATGGAGAGAAATGACCCTTTGGGCTCTGCCTACAAAACATCCCTTCAGGCACTGGGGTTTAGATGGCTAAAGATTCCTGCTGAGATCCACAGCTCCTCCTCCATCAGTGCTGGGCAGTATAGAGCAGCCTGTGTTCTAGTTAAACCAAAATTAAGTTTAAATTTGGAAAAAATTTAAAATGAAGTTTAAATCTCAACCTTGCTGAGAAATGGCAGGGGAAGTTCATACCCCTGGGGCTCTGTGCCTCAGTGCTGGGTGGTTGTGGCCACCAAGTCCCATCCCAGCCAAAAAGACCATTTTCCTGGTCATGGGCAGCAAATGTACCTGTGTGACCACTGGTGGCACTGGCTGGTCCAGTGTCACTGTGGATTTCCACAGGCTGTGCAGCAAGGACTGGAAATTGCACTCCTGAGCTTGAGCCCACCTTTGGAACTGGGTCCTGAGAGAAGGAAATAAAGCAGTGAAATAATTAGTGCCAAGTGCTAATAACACCAATTCAATTAAAATCAGGATAATCATAATTTTTGGTAATTTGAAATTAGTTTAACAAAAGAAAAGCAAAACCCACTGGAATGAAAACAGGAGGAATGGCTACAAAAGGTCAAAAGGCTCTTGCTCCACAGAAAAATACTGATGGGGAAGAGGTTTGAATGAGTGTTTGGCAAATGTCAACATCTTTCATCTATTTTTTTTTTTGTAATTTTCCTTAGTTTTCAGCAAACACTAATTTTTGGCTTTCAATCATATTACTGCAGCAGTTTGGAGGAATATTTTCAGTGGGGTTGTATTGATGGAAGATGGCTTTTTAATAAAGAAAAATCATGTGGAATGTCAGCATCATCTACTTGACCAGCAACAATTTTAACAATTCTGAAAGACAAAATTTGACAAATGTAGCTTCTAGTTGGGAGGTTCACACTGACAGCAGGAAGCTGGGCCAGACTTGTGTACTCAGCTCCTGCCAGCAGGAGTGGACACATCCTTGAACAAGTATTTACTGGAGAACAACATGTCCAAAGAACAATATGTACAACACCAACACCACTATTCCTCCTCAACGGGCAGACAACAACACATGATGCAGTTCAGCAGAGATGAAAAGGAGTATTTTTGTATATTCGTGCCAAAATCATAAAGCTCAGTCTTATTTCTGTTGAAGTCACTAGGAAAACTTTTCTAGACTTCAGTACAGCAGGACCAGCCCTGTGATCTTTCTTGCACAAGCCCAGCCTTAGCCTTGGCTCTGCAGTGCAGTTTAGGAATGAGCCACAGGGTATTTGAGTTTGATGGATGACACAACCACACTCTGAAAATGACACTTTGCTCATGCTCAGTGTATCTGAGCAGCTACTGAGAGAATAAGAAGTTTGAATTTAGTATTTTGCTGTATTTAATACCAGTTGTAAATATAATGCACAAATGGATACCTCAAAATGTAAGAGATTAAGACTCGAATCACTGATTATCCCCTCGAAATCCAAGCACTCATTTTAGCCTGAAACTTTAGAGCAGATTTCCCTGGACATGAGGAATCAATCACAACATCCTGGAAAGGTGATGAACTCACTTGGAGCATCAGAGTAATGTGAAACAGCCAGTGCAGGGATGCCCAGGCTGCAGGCAAAGGTGATGGCTCTGAGGGGCTGTGTGCAGGACACAGAGGGAAGTGGGATAGGGATAATTCCATTTACAGGAAAAAATAAAGTAGCCACAGTGTCTCACCTGATCAGAAATCTTTGGGTAAGGATTTAGTCTCAGCCTTACTCATGTGAACACCAAAGGTAACAAAGAGTAAAAGGATTTTAGTCAAATAAAAATTCTGTTTTAAATTAATCTGTTCTTCCTTCTCATTCCTCTTAAGACACAGCCAGTTCAAAGCTTGGAGAGTTTCTCCCCCTCCCTCACCCTTTCCTTCCCACCATTTATCATCATGAAGGTAAGTAGACAGGTTAGAGGCAGGAAAACCTTCC
The DNA here is from genome assembly GCA_013390005.1 of Calyptomena viridis. Lineage (NCBI taxonomy): Eukaryota > Metazoa > Chordata > Aves > Passeriformes > Eurylaimidae > Calyptomena > Calyptomena viridis. The sequence goes on from WEIV01003206.1 coordinate 67,951, forward strand.
ACTGGGATTTCTGTCCAGTGTCCCAGTGAAGGACTAGATTTACACCCAGCAGCAGAACTGAGCACATGCTGTAGTTTCTCTCCATTTCCTCACCAGCAACATGTAAGGAGAAAGGGGTTTTAACTCTGCATAAACATTTCCCAAGCACTCCCAGCCTGGAAGGTCTCAGTGCAACAGGCTGGAGGAGTTTGCTCTAAAAACTAAGAGGGCAAATATTGTCTTTCAACACATACAGGACATTCAGTGTGAGGCAAGTGGTGGTGGGAACACTGATGGATCCACTGACCATCCTCCCTGCAGAGATGCAGAAACAGGGGAGCAGCAGGGACATTAAATCAAGTACATGGAAGGTGAAATATCCTGAAGGTCGGAGAACCCAGGGGAAAAGAGAACCCTCACATCCCACATGAGGGCACTGCTGTGAGCTCGGCGTGTTCAATGGCTGCTGCAGACACAGCCCCCTCTCCTCCCAGCAACTGCTGAGTTAAAGATGCAAAGAAGTCACTCCTAAGTCCTGGTTTAGACCAGCTACTACTGAAAACCAGCACGTGTGAAGCTAAAACCCCCTGTAAAAAAACTTACCTGTATTCCTCTTGGCTGTGAGAAAACAGCTCCAACTGCAGGCTAAGGACTCCACGAAATTCAGGATTTACAAATGCTCATTCCCTCAGCAATGATTCAGCCTCCAGCCCTCAGTGAATGACTTGCTTCTCTCATGCAGAACATGGAAATAACATTCACTCACCTCTGGGAAGTAGTTAATTAGCTTGTTTGAAAATCAGTTTTCATCCTATTAAGAGGGAAAGAAGGGGAAGCAGGAGGTCAGCAACCAGGAATGAAACATAAGGAAAAGGTGAACTGGAAAACTAAAAAGAGGAGGGGAAAGGAGAAAAAAATAAAAATAACTAAATATAAATTCCCTCTTTTTGCCAAGGAGCAAAAGTAACTGGCAAGAGGCAAAGGAGTTGTCTGAGGATCTGAGTGTCCCTGGTGAGGCCACAAGGTTGTGCTTTCACACTGTGAGTAACAAAACCATCCTGGCTACGTGCAGTGAGTAAGGGCAAGTTCCCAGTTCCTATAACTGAGGCTGGGACCCTCGTTTATTTTGTAATATTGCAAAGTCTGGCAGCATTGCATGAGATGATGAGTTGTGTTCACTGCAGTGTCACTGAGGGGGGAGTCACAAGGTCAGTGTTATGGAGGGAGGTTTAGGTTGTTCACTTGTTTTAGATGTGTCCAAGTCGATAATTCCTAAAGAGCTATGGATAACACAGCCATGCTCCTCATAGCTGAAAAACAGGCCTCTGAAAATGTGCAAAAAAAAGAGAAAAGTAACTTTTATCCTATTTAAGGCAGACTAAACATCCCCTCCCTCTTGGGATCTCTTACTGCTTCCTCAGTTAAGTTTCAATTTTGCAGGTACATGGGCCAGTCCTGGGCATCACCCTGATGCTCATAAAAAAATCCTATTAATTTCCAAATGACAGGTATTCTCCTACCCCATACACTGTATGACCCTTTCCTGACAGGCTAATTCAGGAATAATTCCTTGCTTGGCTCCAACACCATGCTCAGATGTTTCCTTGGAAATACTTAGTTCCTTTTTGTTGTTTTTTACTGTGGATCGAGATCCTTTGTGTGGCAATGGTTCCTTGAGTTGGTTTTCCACAGCATAATTTCTTTTGTGACCTTCTCAGCTTTCCTCTCCACAGATACTGAAGTGCACCATTTCAATGAATCATGCTTTCTTCTAATAAAATATTATTTGAGTCCCATGCCAAAGGCCAGATTCCTATAAAAGATTCAGAAAGAGCAGGAAGTACAGGAAAACCAATTTTTTGTTTTTCTGTGTTTCCTTTCCCACTGTCATTTTGGGGGGGGTCAGAGACTCCTTAGGAGACCAGTAACATTAGAAGAACTGATATTTTATATCTTTAGTCTCACTTAAGAGACACCTTTTCTGTTGGAAGCTGAGGAGGGAGGTGTTCCTGTCTTCCTTATGCTCCTGGGAAGGGCCATCAAGAGCCACTTCAGTTCTTGGGTCAACAAAACATCTGTTCTCTCATTCCCCTGAGCTTTCTGACCCCAGTCCCTAAAACATATTAGAGAGCCCAGAGGCAGCTGCCAAGGGTCTGAGCAGAGGGTCCCTGGGGTAAAAGGGTTTTGCTGAGCCCTCCCAACCCAAGGGGAATCTCTCTGCTTATTCCTCTCACCTCCCTCCTCCCCTCTTGGCAAGAAGCCGACCCAGCACCCAGTAAAGTGTTCAACCAAATATTTGGGAGGGTTACGATGCAGAGCAAAGCTGAGCCAGGTTTCCTGGCAGAATGGAGAGCCTGGAATGAGGGATATGGTTACTGGCTATGAAACCATTACCCAGAAACTTCAGGAGGAGGAAAAAAGTCAGCAGACAGCACAGTAAAAGTCACTGTAACTTAACAGGGATACAAAGGGGAGTTGCTGTGGGTGACCCACAACTGTCCTGGTGAGCACAGGGCTCGCTGGGTTTGGGGTATTTTGCTGCCTAAATTGGCAACATCTCCAGCTTTTCAAGGTATCAACAATGTTTTTCATGTGTTGGTACAATGCCCCGAGCAGGGGAACAACTGGGAATTGCCAATATAAAGTGATAGTAAAGGCTGTCCTCACATTTCATTTAATAGGGTACATTCCTTTTTGTAATATTGCTGAAAGTCACTCAAATATAAATGAAATAAAAACTGTTCTTTTACTTACTGCTAATAACAGCCAGTTGTACTGTCCTTGAGAGCCACATATAAAAACATTCAAGAAATATTTGAAATGTCTTGCTCTATGGTAAAATACTGCACTATTAATGAGATTTCTGGAGATGTTACCTAAATGAGGCCTGTTCAAATGCCTTTTGATATTTAATCATAATAATAAAAGTCAGAGTGCTTTTGCCTTTCCATCAAACTCGTTTTGCTGGTCCCAGCTCCATACTGGCAACGTTGTGTCGTGGTGTATAATTTCACAGACACAAAGACACTTCACTACCATAGCTCTCATTATTAAACAATATATTTTAATTGTCACCACCTTTCTCATATAGACATGGGCCAAATCTCCCCTTATTGCCTTCAACTGAGCTCCACAAGGGATGAATTTGGCTCAATATATATAAAAAATACGGCAACTCAAGTAATAAAAAGAAATGTTTGGGTTTCTTTTTTTATGGCAGGCAGTGCTTTTTGCCATACAGACACACATGCCTGGCCAGTAAAATCCCATGATAAAGGATTAAAGTGTTTAAGACTTCATATGCAGAATAGCCCATGGTGTTTAATTACAATAGCAAAGATGCCATGTTATAAAAGGGTTTCTTACCTGGAGAAGGGATCCATGCTCTCCAGTGAAGCTTAATTACCCAGGACACGCTGGGTTTTTCCCTCTGGCAATAACCTCTAACACCAATAACTCTGTTATTTCTTTTGACATCTGAATAGCTGAATATTGTTAATTTTTGGTCTAATTTCCTTATTTGGATTATGGCTTTCCAGTGGTTAACTTCTGATGAAAGTATTGAGCATTAGAAGATCTTCATTTCTGGGACATTCCTCTTTCTTTCTTGCACTTTTTCCTTGGAATTTTGCTCTCCCCCAGCCTGCTCTGGCACTCCTGCTCCCCCATCTCCTTATGCCTTCCCAGCACACTTGGCTCCAGCTGGAGATTTATGCATTTCCTCTCCTGTGATCCTTTCCTGCTCCACCAGCAATTCTGCATCATCCCAGGCCCAGAAGATGCAAATTTCTGCAGAAAGAATCTACTTGAGACATTAAGGAAAAAGCTTTGCCTGGCTGTGAGTCCCAAGCACTCCCCAGTCATTGGTTTTACAGCTCTCACACACTCAAACACACAAATCCACACACAGGGCACAGGGCAACAACTCAGGAGTCCAAAAAAACCCCCATCCAACTGATATTATTTTGGGGAAACTGAGTCTTCAGTATTTATTGCATTAAGTGAGATTTATAGCTCAGATTTCTGCTGAACTTTTATCGATTCGTGAGGACGAGATTCAATTTTTATCTAGAAAACACCACTTTTTTGAGGTGAGGAGGAAACCTCTCCCTTGGAAAACGATGGGATCTTGAGCCATGATTTAGAATCATCACCTGCATGATCCTCCTCATCCTCACGCTGGATCCTCGGCGTTTGATGAAGGCAATTTCCTGAGTGCATGTGAAAGCCTGTGGCTGCAGCCTGGAACAATCCCACCTCAGTGCTTCCCTTATGTTGTTGATCCTTTAATTTCCTCCAGCCCACTCCTGCAGGGGACTAGCTCAGAGTTTTATGCTACTCTTTTGGACTAATCATTTACGACTGACTTTAAAAAAAAAATCTAAAAAATCCCTTTTCTGCTGCTACTGCTCCATGGAAGGGTCACTAATTGGGATGTGCTTGTAGCCAAGTGGCAACACAGGCTTAACCAGCAATTCACAGGGACCTAAAAATCCTGCCCAAAGTTTTATAACCAGAGGAGTTATTTAGAATCTTATTCCAAAATTATGGTTGCAATCCATAAAATACCTCTGCAGTGCAAATTTTCACACCTTGAAAAACCAGGCGAGTAGAAAGTCATATAAAACTGATTAATAGATGAAATCACAGTATCAAGAGAAAGATCTCCTGTTCTGATGGTTATGAATGTTACACACAGGGCTCTTATCATGAACACAGTTCTGTGGGTTAAAAATACAAAATTGAAGAGTATCTGCAATTGTAGATTTGAAAGAAAGGCACATGTTGGATTAGAAGTTCAAAAATGTGCCTTAGGGGTAACTGTTGACTAATGACAAAACAGGAAACCAGATGAAATACAGAAGGGACACACATTAATTTCTCCAAAGTATTCATGTTAGTGCTCAGTAAAATGGAGATCAAAACAGGAATTTTATTATATAAGAAAACCAATATTCATTTAAGGCTATTTTTGTAAAAAAAATTCTAATAAATTCCAACCTAAAGCTGAGAATCTGATGCTCAGTTCTTAGGCAACACTCTTAATTATTTTATTTTATCATGTTAATAATGTAATCACAGATGCACATCCTTCCTATATACTTTTCTTTTAATAGTGTAGCTTTCTGAGCTGAGCTATTTAGGAATATCACAATAGTTGTGACCCAGGCTTAAACAGACAGGCATGAATGATTGATTATTATAACTAGCTTTGTATTTTTAGACATTATAAGTGATATAACTGTCCTTGAAGAATTTTATTATTGCATTAAAGGATAGATATATACAACATTTTATGTATTTTGCATACTAACTACCACTACAAACTATTGTTAAATCTTTAAATTAAACCATTACTTGAAGTGAAAACAAACCCCTACTACATTTTCAAGCCCAGAACTGGGTTTTGCAGCTATTTCTGGCTGCATCTTCAGCTCAGCCTCACTCCCCCAGAGTGGCTGAAAACGGGTAATTCAACATTTCACACGCTCATGATAAAAACCTGAGATTCAATTAAAAAACCCTTCTGGCATCCTAAATCAAGTGTGTTCCAAAAGACTTGAGGGACAGAAAGGAGGGGATGGAAAGGCTGGAGGGTGGTTTATAGGGATGGTTGTGGGGCAGGACCAGCAGAATCGCAGCCGATTTATTCGCTGCTAATTCCTGCCTTAGACGGGCAGACTTAGACTGGTCTGATTTCAGCAGGAAAATCTCTGCATGGAGATCAACACTGGGCTCAAGCATAAGATCCTAATTATTTGAAAGGCATTTGTTTTCATAGCTTTTTTTTATGTGTCCAAGTCGATGGCATTTTAATGCCTTATTAAATGGTTGTTTTACAGCAGCCCGTCTGTTCAGTCTCTGTGCCCGTGTCTGTACTTTGTGCTGCAGGATTTCACCTTTCATGCTGGCCAAAAAAATATTTTCCAAATTCCCTGTAAAAGTTTTTGATATTTCCTAGTATTTCCAAATAGGGTGAGGTTTTTACCTGCCTTAAATTGACATTGATATGGGAGATATGACATCTGTGTCTCTCTGTTTATGGCCTGCTTGCAAGAAAGGTTTGTGTTCATTAAAGGACATGCTTGGTAGCTCGAGCCCAATTTTATATGACTTTTTTAATTACATAAACAAATGCAAATGTTTTAATTTCTGCTTTTCTTTAATTCAGTTTAAATCACAGCAATACAACATATGCCAACGTGCCCCTACCATGTTTCCAGTCCAGACATTACCATGTGGGGTCTCTAAAGGCACAAGAAAATAAAAAAGGGAGCAATTCAAACTTGGAATAAAATGGAATTGATGAGAAGTTCTTATATGAAATCACTCTGAAGTGCCTGTAAGGTAAACAAACATTCAAATGTGAAAAGGTAGATTGAAATATTATACATTTACCAGCATTCAGACAATAATCCCAGTGAAATATTTCTTTTAAACACGTGGTGAAGCCTTTGCTTTGTTGAAGTCAAATGGCAGAACCCCCACTGAGTTCATTTGGGCCAGAATTTGTACCCAGGTACCTCCTTCCCATCCCTCACAGATGAATATTGTGCTGCCTTTCCACTTGTGCTGAAAACAGCTTTATGGGACTTGGCATTAAATAACAAAGTACTTACCTGTCTTATTAGTCCTGATGAATACGTGGCCTGGATCAGCAACAATCTTTCAAGATAAAGTATAATTTAAATTGTTTTCAGTTCTCGAGGGTTCTGTAGCAGTGAGCAAGAATGAACAGATGATGGAAGCAGCCAGACCTACAAAAGAAATAGTATTTTAAAAGGGCTGTATTTAGGGGGAAAAAAAGGCTTTGCCTTTGTACATAAAGAGTTCTATTCATTAAAAGAAGTTTTTACAAATGTGGTTATTTCAAATAGTTAAAAAGTGTGAAATACACTTAAAATGAGTAAAATTTGTGGGGTTTCCTATGTATTAAATATGTGCCATACTAATAAAGCTCTTCTCACACTTCTTCCTAACTCTGAGTCTTTGGCCTCATTCTGCAAATGTTATGAATTGAGAGAGCTCAGCACTTTTCTGGAATGGACCATTAGTTCTCCAAGCCCCAGCTCTGCAAAGATTAATGGGATTTAAAGGGATCCAGATGAAACCATGTCAGCTGGACATTCAGTGTGACACCAAACTCACACACACCATGTCACCTGGACATTCAGTGTGGCACCAAACACACACACACCATGTCACCTGGACATTCGGTGTGGCACCAAACACACACACACAAACCATGTCACCTGGACATTCAGTGTGACACCAAACTCACACACACAAACCATGTCACCTGGACATTCAGTGTGGCACCAAACTCACACACACCATGTCACCTGGACATTCAGTGTGACACCAAACACACACACACCATGTCACCTGGACATTCAGTGTGACACCAAACACACATCATGTCACCTGGACATTCAGTGTGACACCAAACTCACACCATGTCACCTGGACATTCAGTGTGGCACCAAACACACACACACCATGTCACCTGGACATTCAGTGTGACACCAAACTCACACACCATGTCACCTGGACATTCAGTGTGACACCAAACTCACATCATGTCACCTGGACATTCAGTGTGGCACCACACTCACACACACACACCATGTCACCTGGACATTCAGTGTGGCACCACACTCACACACACACACCATGTCACCTGGACATTCAGTGTGGCACCACACTCACACACACACACCATGTCACCTGGACATTCAGTGTGGCACCACACTCACACACACACACCATGTCACCTGGACATTCAGTGTGGCACCACACTCACACACACACACCATGTCACCTGGACATTCAGTGTGGCACCACACTCACACACACACACCATGTCACCTGGACATTCAGTGTGGCACCACACTCACACACACACACCATGTCACCTGGACATTCAGTGTGGCACCACACTCACACACACACACCATGTCACCTGGACATTCAGTGTGGCACCACACTCACACACACACACCATGTCACCTGGACATTCAGTGTGGCACCACACTCACACACACACACCATGTCACCTGGACATTCAGTGTGGCACCACACTCACACACACACACCATGTCACCTGGACATTCAGTGTGGCACCAAACTCACACCTGAGAGCTCCATGTGCTCACACAGCTCCTGACAATCCCACCTGAGGATCCCACTGGAGGACAGAGTGGGGAGGAGCTACTCAGAGGAGTAGCTGTTACACTGAGTAGCCAAGCAGGGTCAGTAAAGGTGAAATGAGAACAGACACCAAGCCACACAAAGCAGAAACACCAAGCAGCCCCAAACCTTCTTCCACGCAGCCCCCAGCAGGTCAAATAGTAAAGCACAAATTGCTCTGAATCCTGTGTAGGTGCTCAGATCTCGTGTTATTCCAGAGTCCAAGCACCTCTCAAGTATATAAATACATATATCTCTCTATATCTGGAGTCACTGACTCAGAGGCCCCCATATGAGGCACATAGAACACCTGATTCTGCTATTTAATGACAATGTCCTTGTTTCTGCAGGACAGCTTCCCACATCCAGCATTCTCTTGCTTTTCTTCCCATTCCTGTTTTTAAAATGTACCTGGCACTTTCAGTGTATGAAAACAACATCAACAGCTTATACATGAAAAAACATCTCTGCATCATGTTCCCTGAGATGCAGCTCAGGGTTCCTGGAGAACCCAGAGGAACCATGGATTCCCATGGGAGCTCATTCAACAGAGGTTTTACAAACTGATTTTCCAGTGTTTGACCTTTCCTTGAAGAAATCTTCAAGCAGCTTTAAAATGAAACAAATGTGTTAAAATCTGATTATTTATAAGTACCCACTTTCTTAGCTTTCGTCCTTTCAGTTTTCAGCTGCCATTGATGCCCAGAAGTTGAGATACCAATGTTTAACATAAATGTGTTTAAACTCATTTCCCTTTGATTCCATAACTCTGGAATCACTGTCTGTTGCTTCACACGTCAATGAGACACTAGAAATACAACATGAAATCTCCATGACTGTTTAGGTATAGAAAAATAAGATATTTTGTAAAGCATGGCTTAGACACAACAACTTTTAAGCTGAATCTCTGTTTTCTGTAGCAAAATCCCCCCAAATTTTCATAGCACCTGATTTAATGCAGCAAGAAAATGATCAGTCTGTTAGTTCACATGCACTGACCCCAGAAATCATAATGATATTTTATTTATGAACAGGGATAAAAACACATCTGTCTCAGCCACATGGTATTGTATCAGCCCTTAACCAAGGTACAGACTTTAAGAGCAGCACATCTTCCTGAACAAATTAATAAACTTCAATTTATTGCCACACATTTATGTCAGTGACTAATGGAGGATAGAGCCATGTGTTTCCTCAATACAATTGTGCTTGTTTAACACCACAAGGTCCATAACTCTGTGCACAGCAGGAACATTTTCCGAGGAGTTGATGTCTTCACCCACTGCTCCAACTCCCTGTCCCAAAGGAACACAGACTTTCAGGAGTACCAAACCACTAGCAGGGCTCCCCCAGGTGAGCTGTTCCTGATGTTCTGGGATAACACAGCACTGGGGATGAACCTGCAAAGCTGCTGTGGAACTGAAGCTGTGCTGGAGTCTGTCCCACACCAGGGAAGCCCCACGTTCCTCCCCTGAGTGCTCCGGAGGCCACGTGCCCTGCGGAGTCCCCGGGCTTTGTCCAAACCATATATCCTTCTCCAAGGAAATAGCAGGAAAAACCTTCTCTAGATTTAACCACTGTCAGATGTTCTTTGAGCAGAATATTCATTTGTCTCCTGAGAACATAAATGTTTGGCTGTAATAAGCCACCAGCCCCTCAATCCTTTGATTTGCTCTGTGAGTGCTGCCCCAGGCCGTACACATGAGGATCCATGTCCAGCCTGGAAGGTGTTTGGAACGTGGGGAGGAGAAAATGGGAGCAGTTACAGGAGCCTTTTTAAAAAACAATTTGGGAAATGTTAAATCACACTGTGCCGGTCACTGAAATGGTTTCCTTCTCACCAAACTCCTGCAGTGGTTTTACAATATTAACAAAGCCACAAAAAAATCTGCTTGAAATAGTAGCAGTAATCCATAAAAAAATCTTTAAAAAACCCTGAAACCTTTACCTGAGTGCCCCTGTCTGGAGAGCTGGACAAGATTGTCCTGCTTCCATTTTCCTTTTATGTGTGAAACCATTCCCTGGCTTCCCATGTACTCACAATTTATCATTTCTGCTTCCAATGGTTCACTTGTCTTTGGAATTGATTTCAGGTTGATGGCTTTCAGTGTATTACAAACCATTTGTAAATACATCAGTTCACATTTAAACGCTTTACTTCATACCAAGACACCATCTAAAGCTAATCTGATCCAGACATGCTGTTCCACACCTCCTTCCCATCCTCCAAGTGCAGCAGGTGCTGGGCTAAAAGCCATGTTTTTAAGTTGCAGTAGGTCTTGTCCTGCTCTAAAAGCTGTGCCCTCCCCCTTTTCCTGTTACTTGGCTCCACAGAAGGTGCTCAGGCCACCATTTGACTTTAATCAGAACTGTGAGTGAGGTGCAGGAATTGCTGGAAGCTCAGTTATCCCATCCCAGTTCATTTCCTTGCTGCCCAGTAGCACTTCTGCCCACTGTGCTGTGCTGGGCAGTGAGGGGCTGTGGGATGGGCTGGTAAAAACCAGAACCCATCTGTGGAACACCCCTGTGGGCAGCCTGTATATTTATTGCAGTCAAAGAACTGATTTGTAACTGGAAAACACTTCCAGGGAATCTAAACAGTACCTGGAAATTGGGGTTGTGGCACAGCCATGGGGCTTTACTTCTGCTAACACAGGCACCCCCAGCAATGGCATCTCTAACTTCAGGAGAGCTTTGGAAGCTCAGTGGAGCCTGCAGGTACTTCATGGACCTTTAGGACTTGTATTGACCCTTGAGCTGCTGCATTTTCAAAGTTACAACTAGTTGTGCCAGCTGGAGCAAAGCTAGAGTAAGTACTCCAACCTACCCCCTACCTACAGCATCACGTGCTGCAGGGGAGTCACTTGAGAACTTGCTGCACCTCTGCACTTAAATTAATTTAGAATTTAAATTTCTTAGCGCAGGAGAAAATCATCCTTCCCTTCAGATCCAGCAGCCAAAGTTTCTGCAAATGGTTGGCCCTTAAAATAAGATTTCCACCTTTATTTTGGTAAAAAGATACTGCAAGCAGTAGCTGCTGTAGTAGCTGATTGCTGTACCAGGAAAATCTCCTCACTCCAAATCAGTTATCTTCAAATCTCTGCTTCACCTGGGCCACACAATTAAAGAAAGTTTCCAGGGATTTAATTTGTAAGACAATACTTCCAGCATGTATTACTCTATTACCAGCCATAACGAACTCCAAATCCTTCCACAGCTTATCCATCATTTTAGTTACATTTCTTGCTCAGAAGAGGATGAATTTTCTGAATCAATTTCCTCACCTTTGGAAAGCTCCATGTCTGCCAGCAGTCACTCTCCCTGCTTGAGCCCAATTTATTCTTTTCCAGTCCACCTTGTCCAATAACTCCAGTTTGAGAAAGGGGACTTTATTCCATTCATTTCACAGATCCTAATATACATTCAAAAAGTAAACTGACCAAATCTAGAGAAAAGCTTTAAGCTTTATCCTCATTCCTTTGGAGCTCAGCACTTTCAGCTTCATGTCCTCACATTCCCTGAACTGATTGAAGAACATTCCCCAGACATTTGAGGCTCTGTCCTGGCCAGCCCCAGAACAGCTTTTATGGCCTTTCATAAGTCAAATATTAAACTGAACTACTTCCTTTATTTTTTTCCCAGCTGCCAATTTTCCTTGTTTCACAAACGAAGATTATAACTTTTCCTAATTGTACAATAAAGGAAAGGATCAGATCAGGATTGTCCTTTTTCATCATTCATTTCACAAACAGCACTTGAGTTACAGAATTTGGCTGCCAGGAGCTGCACTTGCTGCCCACCTTTCCAGTCATCCATCAGGGCTGTGATGTGAAAGGACCATATGTGCTCCTCCTGGAGCCCAGAGCTCAGAAGTAGAGGCTTTGTTAGTCTTTAAGTTGATCTGAAATACCCCATCAGACTATTCTTGAATTTCAAATCACAATTACGTTTTTCCTCCTAATTTCTCATCTCACAGAGATCACTAACAGAAAATCATTTTGTTACACTGTGGACTTCAAAGTTTGATTTCATTCCAAAATTAGTATTTTGGCTTGTATTTTCAGCTGACCCAAAGCTTCCTCCCTTCTGCTGTTTTCTGGTGATGTTTCTGGGTGATGACAGTCCCACTGGAGACAGTGACCTTGTCATTCAGGGAGGTCTGAATCCAGCCTTCCCATCTGGCCTGGGAATTCTATAGGTGTCCCCACATCCTTTTTTCATATCACAGGTCTCAGACCTTCCAAAAAGAGCTTCCAGACGTTGCAGATTCTTGTTGAAATGACATCTGGTCACCTTTGATTTCTGTGAGTCCTGCAGAAAACAAGGTACTTGTGAAAGAAGAAAAAAATAAAAAGAAGCAACAACTTTTCAGATACTGGTGTTTAAAAACACTGTCTGGATGTTCTGAATTAATATTGTGTTAGAAGAAGGCAAATGGCTGCAGGCCAAGGCTCAGCTCAAGGTGTATTTTTATGGCAAAGCTATAAACTCACAAAATAAGTGGTTTATAATGGAAATTCTGACACACTTTTAATATTAAGAGCAGAAATATACTGTACTCACCTGTCAGCTGCAGTGCCTGAGCAATCCCTTGGATGGGAGGATTCCTCCTTTATCCCATCCTGCCCCAGCCATGCTCTGGGGGCAGATGGCTCCTCTCATATTCAGCAATTCATTCTGGAGTCTTTCAAAATCTTTTCTCTGGCTGATCCCAGGGAAAAGTGGGATTCACAGAGTCCTGCAGTTGCTGAAGCTCAGCCCTGGCTCCAGGCAGAGCAGCTTTCAGCAGCTGAAAGAGGAGAGTTTTTCTTTGACACTGACCCTTTGGAGTGGCATTTCCATAGGGAGACAATGTGGGATTGAGCAGATGGGCCTTGTTGTCAATTGGAAATTCAGTCAAAAACCATCCCTGGAAACTTGTTGATACCCAGCTAACACACAACTGGAGAAAGGAGCCACCTCGAGGAATATTTAGGATATTCTATCAGTTTACAAAGGTATAAAGATTATTGATAAGCTGTGAGTGGGATGGTAATAGAAAATATTGGCAATAATGACAAAGGACTAAAAAGAATTCCACAAGGCTGAAATTTATTTCTATATCATAGAAATAAATACTACACATAAGACAGTATAACTCTAATTTGAGAAAAGACAAGGGATATATATATACACACACATATCTCAAGGGAAATCATGAGGAAGAACTGGGAAAAGGCAGATCCATTTTTCATTTTCATATTCAAGATGACAATATTCAATACAATGGTATGAACTGTCTCTATGGCAAGTATTAAAGCTGAGATTTCCAAATACAGTTCAAGGGATTAGGGATGCTTCTCCCATCCCAACATCTTGATTTGCACTCGTGTTCCTCAGGAAAGCCAAGGAAGAAAGGAGTCAATCTTTGGGTGCCAGAACAGAAGTGGAGACCTGTGTACACACATTTATATACACAGCTTGAACTTATTTCAACTTGAGAAAAGACTGGGACTCAAAGGGAAGGAAATTTAAACAGCTGACAAATAAACACAGGATGATGGATTGAACTCCCCAAGTACCATTCATGCCTTCTATGCTGTAAGATTTTAATGCACAACTACAACAAATAACAATGCAGAAAGCTCTTTATTTAAATAAAATGGAGAGAAAATGAAACCCAAATCACACGTTACTTAAAAATAATCTGTCTGGAGATGAACTAAAATATTTGTGACTATGAACCACAATTTATACCTTTACACCCAACATCTTCAATTAACACCCTAGGAAATTCAACACAATTAAATTAATGTTCTGGAGGGTGTGCTGGCTGGAGGGAAGCAGAGCCTGGGGCATATTAACTGGCTGCAGCCTTTAAGAGAGTCTAAGAGCTTAAAGGCAAAAGCAAATTTTACTTGCATCTTGAGGATCTTATTCATAAATGTGCATTAGCTCAGTTTGGTATGTTCTAAGGGCATTTACAGCAGGCCTGAAATGAAATCAAAGCTGCAAAAAGCCATTGTTTTGTTTCAAATCACAGGCAGGGCTTGTCTGAGACTGGAAATGCTCTGTGGTTCTCCACAGAACTTCCTGGAAAAACAAAATGCTGCCCTAATGATTTAAGGCAGGACTGAACCACCAGTGACCAAAAGGAAATGTTGGATACAAGGTAAGAATCGGATGGAGGCTGATGGAAAGGCAGAATATGAAGGAATCTTAGCAAAGATGCCACCAGATACATCAGTAATTAGACAATTAGGAGCTTTCAAAAGGCTGCAAATTCAGAAGGAAGTCAGTGGTTAAACAAGTTTGTGCTTTCCATGCTGAGTATGTTATCAGGGTTAGTTCAACAGCCAAGGAACTCCTTGGTGGTTCTGTGCTCTGGTGTTTTCCTTTGGAAATGCAGCTGGAATGTGAGACTGAAATGGCTCAGTTTGGATGAGATGATCATTATAACCCTCCTCCTTTCATCAGTTATGGCCAGTATTGGTTTAAAATGTGGCCCAAAGCATGTTGTGCTCATCCCTAAACTCTGTGTATCTACACTGTACCTTGAAGTTAATGATTTTAATGGCTCTTTCTATGATAAAAGGTGTTTTTAGTATTGTGCTAATGGAGGTTATGTCAAGGCAAACATCTGCCAGCAAGAGAAACAGAGGATTCTGCCTCCTGCCTTCATCCTGTGTCCTCTGAACAAGTGGGACCTCTTGTACTTTGGTTATTCCTTCACTAAAGCTTTTTGGGTGCTCTAAGCATAAACACAGTTAGAAAACAACACTAATTTTTAAACTATAAAATCAGCTCTGATGCAACTTGGGGAGCTGCATCAACATGTCTGGGGGAAGAGCCTTGGGAAGAGAGTTTATTTTGATTTTTGTGGAGATGAAGCTTTTCTTTATGATTAGTTTCTTGGTGAATACTTAGGTTAATTTTTAAATATGAATTAATGTCTCTGTGAGTTTCATCTCGTTTTGGATGCTCTTGGAAAGCAGCTCCACTGTGGGGATGTGCCCAGTTGTGCCTTGCAAAGGAAGAAGAGGATTGACAGCAGCTCTTGCTGCTCTCCAGACCAGCCCTGCAGATCTCCACCAGCCACAGTGCTTTCCTTGGAGCAGCTTCCCACCTTTTATTAGCTCCAAGCTGCTTTCCTGGGGAAGAAAATCAATGGAAACTGGGGTTTTCAAAATATTTGTTTTGGTGTAAAACAAAGATAGCCCAAGGAAAGTACTTCAGGCAGAAATCTCGTGACTGAAAAATTACACTGGTAAGATTTGTAAAAGTTTATGGGTTTTCTTGGGTTTACTTTCTTTGGAACCTTTTTTTTGGTACAACAATACCCAGGACCCTTGAGGGTCTAAACATCACCTTCTGATATGATTTAAGTCAGAAGATTTTTCTTAAATAATAGTAATTATTAGAATATTAAAGACATCAACTTTCTGCACTGAGATGTAAAAGGTTTAACAACTCAGGCCCTTCCAGTCCAAGCAGCAGCAGAACTCCAGTATTTCCATTATGGCACAGGAGCAGGATATGGAAAGGTCAATGGAAAAACTCTGTGGCACAGGAACTCCATTTCATTCCATTTTGAAATCACCAGGGGGAAAATAGAGGGATTCAAGCCATGAGTACAACTCCAAGCAAGGGGAGTGCAGCTGTTGGGGAGCTCCAGGTCTGCACTGGGAATTTGGGAATTTTGCTGCCTGAAATGGCCACTTGCACCACTGTGCAAACCCCAGTTCCCTGGGCATTGCAGGGAGGCAGAGAACGGATCCATGTGGGAATGTGTCACACTTTGGATGGAGCAGAGAATCCTAAAATGACTCAGACAAAGACAGGGCAGTTCCTTAGGTGCTGCTGGACTGTGGGAGGGGGGTGGTGTCCCCAGTGCCCCTGGACACACGGGATCCCTGTCGGACAGCACAGCACACACCTGGATTTGCAGGACCAGTGTTGGCTGGAAACCCCAGCCCTGGGGACAAGGTCAACCTGCCAAATCCAAAAAGGAGGTTTTGTTGAGCCCCTTCTGCTCAAACCTTGTCTGCAGCTGAAGGAGGAAACCCCAGCATTCCCACGCCCAGGGAATGGCACAAACACGGGAGGTCCTTTCCTTGGAGAACAGGAGTCATTGTTAAAATAAATACTGGAAAACTTGGCTCTCTTTCTTCACCTCCCCAAAAAGGAACAGTTAAATCCATAAACTGAAGTTTCTGACTAACTTTTACAAAGTATTTCTTCTTTGAAAGAGTTGAGCAGCATTTCTTTGCTCTTTGTGTATGAAATACTTCAATTTTCAGAGTAATCACGGTGTCCGGTCTCATTTTAAAGTATAATCTGTGGCTTTACAACATTATTTTGAGGAAAAACAAAAAATATAATTCAGTCAATATTATGTCTGGTGTGAAGTCAAAGATGTTACAAATGTAAGTTCAGATATTCAAATTTTTCACATCTTTCAGAATTTTAAATTGTGTCTATACAGGACAAAATTTCTGCCTTCCCAAGGCTCCTTCCCTGAGTGATCCCCAGCTGATTCCAGGGTGATTTGGTTTCTACCTGACAGTAGGAGACAGAAATTGGCTAAAAGTAAATTCTGGATCATATTAAGGATTATTTTGCTTACCAGGTAACATTATCCTATAAATCTATCCAGTATAAACCACTATAGTAAAGGAATATTTCGATATAAATTATTTCCATACAAAAAGGAACTGAATAGGAAATCCATCCCTTTCTTAGATCAGTGTAACACTGTGGTACCATGAGCACAGGGCTGTCTGAAAAGGTGAAGCCTGGGGTAAAGTTTGGGGTACAGGGTGGGAGAGACCCCTTGGAGCAGAGATTAATGGAAAATGAAGAGCTGGAGGATGTTCATGGACTTATGCAAAGCACAGCAACAATTTAAAAAGATCAATACAAATAAAAGTTTGTATTGACAGAAATATTACCTGATGTAACACACACTGGTTTATATGTAGTAATAACTAAAAAAAAAAGGATTTGCTTAACTCTGTAAACACTTTAACAGGAGCACCTACAACATTTGCACCTTTTCCTGTCTTATTTGTGATTGTTTTTATAAGATTAGATGAACTGTACTACCTTCAGCTGCCTTAGGAATAACATCTCTAATAGTTTGACAGTGCAAGTCACACAATACTCCTTGTGAAAACAAGGACTGGGCAAGAAACAGCAGAATCTTATTTTGGAATTTTTGTCTCCAAAAAAAACCTGGTGTGAGCTCCTTACATAAGAAAATAATATACATGTACAAAGCAGTATTTTATTTGCAGTATCATTCATTTCATCCTTTTTAATAATACGAAATATTATTAAAAATAAATGCAGAAATAAATGTAGAAATACATGTAGAAATAAATGCAGAAAAACATCTTCAGAGCCCAGAAAGAAGCACGTGGCCTCAGAGATGTTGTTCCCAAGAGGCACCAACATAATCAGAAATAGGTGCAAAGATAAAGCTAATTAAGTGCTTATAAAAAAAAAGGAACATCCACTATCTCTGTTCCCTCCCAACAGCCACCCCCATCTGGAATTTATTTTTAGGATGCTCATTCCCTCTCACAGGTTCAATGCTACCCATTTCACACCACTGAACTACTGAAAGCTCTTGGAATTCTGGCCTGGAGCAGCCCTATTTCCCAGGGATGCAGCTAATGTGTCAGACTTGTAAAATAGCTCTTAGAGCTGGAGCTGCATTTAGAGAAAGACGGAAACTCACTTTAAATACTCCAGGCTTTAATATCTAGTCCATTATGCTGCAGCAAGGCCTTGTAAAGAGGCAATTATGGGATCCTCCTGATTTGATCCACATGCAAGGGAAATCCGCCCCTTTGCCTTTAAACCCCTGTCCTAAGTGTCCTGTTTAAATAATTAGTGACACTTTTTCTTTGATCAAATTGATTCACATTGTTATTCTTTTATGTTAATTTAAAGCTTAATCCATGTAAAATCCAAGGCAGATCCTGAGCCATCAGTCAGGGAGCTTTTACCAAAAGGCCCCCTCGTGAGATTGTCCAGAAAACACGACAGGTTAAAGGCAGAAGTGAACCAAATGGAAGTAAAATGACTTTTTTTTTTGGCCTTCTTGCAAACCTGTGAATCACCGACCCAGTTAATGGCAGTAGCAAGGGGAAGCAGTGGGACAATTTGGAAAGAGTTGTGAGTGGAGACACAAAGCTGGCACAAACTCCAGCACAAAGCCCATTCTCCAGCAGATTTAATAATGAAGCCAAAATCTGGGCGTTTTCTGCTATTAAAAATGTGTTAATAATGGAAAATATTTTAAAATAAACTGCGGCTACTTTTACTTATATTCTTGTTTTCTACTCAAAGCTCAGTTGCCCAGGTTACAGGGAGTTACCAGCAACAAAGTTGGGATGGTTTTCAGGCCAGACAGAGCTTGTTAAGGTGCTCAGCCAGTCAACTATGTAGAGATAAAAATAATCTTAATATTTATCATTTCATGTCCATGCCACCAACCTTGGTAAGATATTTCTACAAATCTATGAATCAAAGACTGATAACAAAGTTACCTCTATAAGTGCATCAATATTTAAGATTTGTCCAAGCCCATAAATTCAATATAAACCCAACCCTTTCTTTGCTGTACATATTCAAATAATTTGAATTAGTGTCTCTATGATGAGTTAAAATTAGTTACAGTCTTCATAGAACATGAATAATGAAAATTTCTGGATATCAGCTACATTCTACCATAACATTTCAGATGTTAGTATGTTTGCTGATAATAATTAAAAAGTTCTGTTTCTAGACAGCAGCACTTCTGCTCAATGACTAATGAGGCACAGGAACGACTTTACTAAAATCCTGCTGTACTTTTCTTAAAAAAATTTGATGGAGGAGCACTTACCAAGGCTTTCTAAAATGTTACTGTAAAAGAAACAATAACAGAAAATGTTTCACGATAATTAAAAAAAAAATAAGGCAAACAGATGATTGTTTTGTTTGTCTCCATGACAAAATATATGAGCAAAATTATTTGATAAAAATGACTAATGGGATGTAATTGCTGCAAAATTCCCACTTGGGGATGAACAGCTGGGTCTGGAGGACCTCTGCTGTCCAGGCACTGCACAGCCACACGTTCCCAGCACCAGCTCTGCTCCAAGGGGAATAATTTTTCCCTTATCTTTAGCAATTCCTCTGGCTCTGCAGTCACACTGAAATCTTAAAAATTACTTCATTTGCCATAATAAACTCAGTCCTTCTGTAAAAGAGTGTCTTTCCCTCTATCAGTTATAAAGTTAGAGACTGCTGTGAGAATTTCCATTGTAGTATCTTGATTCACCTGTTTAAATTTGTACAGTGGTGATGAAACTTGGAGATTTGGGGTATATTTTTCTTTCATCATTTCAAATAGAGTGGAGTGAAAAGAAATTTGCAGGTAACACTGGAGAGACCAAAGCTCTGAAGATGCAGAGGTACAGTCTGGTGAGCTGGACACTGATAAATCCAGGTGAAGATCAAATCCTCACTGGGCTCCTTCTGCATAGGAACAGTTTTGTCCATTTTCCTATTTGTCCATCTTCTGGGATAAATCAAAACATGGAACACCCAAAAGCTGGAGACAATCCCAGAACCCAGTGAGTCTCTCTGGGATATCACAGAGAGCAACTCAAACAGCACAAGAACCAGCCAGTTTAATGTCCCCAACACCAGCCCCTGTTATACACAAGGAGAAACACTGAAGTCAGGGCTACAAGTGCCAGTAAGGAAAAGAATGCCTTGATATTAAAGCAAGGAGGCACTTTTAGGGAGCATCTTATTCTGCCCTTTAAGCTTTGGAAAAACCCTCCTCTCTGCACCATCTGAGCACTGTGAACACAGAGTTTATACACAATGGATGGACTTGCATGTGCTACTTATAAAAGCAGCTGGGGTATATTACAATCTAAGCTCCTAATTTTCCTTTGTTAAGAACTAGTTTTTATTTTCCAGGAGAAGTTGGGCAGTCAACCTTTCTCTTTGGCTGTGGAGCCCCCTGTGAAGGGAGGCTGCACAGAGAGCAGCAGGCAGGGCTCCATCCCCACCCTCCGAGTCCTGCCCTCGACAAGTATTCTCCTTTTAGAGGTATTAAATCTTGGCAACATCCACTGCACTTCCCACTTAAGCTGAAGTAAGTACATGTACAGAAGGGCTCTGTCAACATATCTGAGTGGAAAGATGTTTGGATTAACTAAGAAAACCTATTTCAAATCTCAGATAATAAAATGTCCTCCTAAATCCTAATTGCAACTTTCATCTTGTGTCTTAGGCCCCGGCAGCAGCTGATGTGCCGCTCCAGATCAAGTGTTTAGTTTGATAAATGCGGCTTACGGGGGTCCTGGCACTGCTGAGTGACAGAGTAGCTGAATAGGATCCAGCTTCTAAAGGTGATTATCTGCCTAAAGAAGGAAGAAGATGAGCACAGGACAACCTTGTTTGTCATTTTGTGCACTTAATCAGACAAAGCTCATAATGCTAAGAGCTTCTCTCCACTATCAAAAATAAAACAAAAGCAGCTTTCAAATAAATTACACTACCATTTTATACAGGGGGAAATCCATAAGCATGTGTTGGAGAATTATGTTTTAGTTGCTGTTTTCTAGCAGAAGAATTTATGAAAGGAATATTAAATTATATTCCCAGGGTTTTTTCCTTACACTGTTGAGGTTGGAGTTTGTGGCAGCATAAAGGAGGCTTTTTGTTTTAAACAATATATCCAGGTAAAAAGTCACTAGATAACAAGATCTGTCCTTTTAATTTAAATTGTTATTTAAAAGAAGTAGAAATAAAATGTTCTTTGCAGGGAGATGACAAGGATTACTCACCAACACCCTTTTTCTGTGTTAACACCAGGGTCTGTGGTCATAGCTTTTTTGTGTCTGTACAAAAAATAATAAATGTAGAAAGCAATTCTAGTGGGATGTGACAGTGGTGTATTTCTCACTCATACATTTAATTTACACACATGTTTACAGAAGGCCAGGGAGCAGTGTCCCATCACACCTTTCTTTCAGCTTTGTTTTATGACAAAGAAAAGAACAATTCATTTGCATGGAGTTCTCTTGACTTTCAAAAGGGAAAATCTGAGAAGGGGAAACAGAAGAAAATTTAGGTTCTGCTTTAGGGTTAATACAAAATCTATGGCTTTCAGAAATTAATATTTTCCAAAATATCTGTGATATTTACTCTACATTTCTGCAACCAAGAGCTTGCATTAAATTTAGTTTAATACTACTATAAATACAAATGGAGTAATAAAAGCACACATATTCAAAATACACACAAATAAGCAGCATTTTCAGTGGGGAGTACCCCACTACTTAAATGACAAGTAAAACAAAACTCCCAAACCTGAAGAAGCAACAGAGGTGCCTAAGTAACTGGTATTTAAAAAAAAAAATTAAAGAAGTCAAAATCTCAATGGAAATTCATTCAAACCAGAAAAAAAAATTACACATTTAGAATTGCCAAGAATTTGTTAATGGCAATTAATGTTATTCTCATTACTATAATTTTACAAGAATTGAATTCCTATTTCATACTGAAAAGCCCTAGTCTGCACTTGTATACAGCAAATATCTATATTTTGTAAATATACTCCACACAGCAAATACTCAAACAGCCAATGGTCTAAATTCTGAATTAAAGGGTATTTTCTCTCAAGCCTCAGGGCAGGGACAGGGACAGGAGCACTCACACACTGCAGTTGTGCAAGGGCCAGTGTTGACACCAACAACTCACTTTTTGATCATTGACCAACATCAGAACAAACATATTTCACTCCACAACTGCAAAATTGTACCCCTGATTATTGCTGGTATCATTTATTCCCAATAATTCCATAGCTGAAAGGTTTTAATTATCAACTCTGTCACTGCAAACAATTTCCAAGTGTCTTGTAATCACACCTAATTCTACATCTAAATCATTGGAAGGATAAAGTTGTTATAGTTGCAATGGTATTTGTCCTACTTTGAACATTAGCAAACTGTTTAATCCTTTAGGAAACACCCTAATGAGGCTCATCTAATGGCTTCTCCTAGTTAGGAAGGCAAACTAAAAGATTTAGCTCCTCAGTCTGTCTCTAAATCTTCTAAGGGAAAGATGATTTACAGTTAAGCTACAAAAAATGTGACCACTCTCAAGTCTGGAAAGTCTCAGTCTGATTGCAGCAAACTTAGAAAAGATTGTGTCTCACTCACCTGAGGAATCAGCAGCTCTGAAACATTTTTCATTCACTTTTAAAAGGTTTATAGACTTGTCTGAGCTTCTATTAGGAAATAATGCTTCAATTTTGGAGACACTGATTTGAAAGGTTGAGTTTAGAACTTCTGTGTCTGAGACCTAAAATAATGTTTTTCTGTCCCACTTTCAAAAATGTTATAAAATCCAATAAAATATAAATTGTTGTTGTGAGAAAAAGAGAATCATCTCCATACATTAAGGCAAGTATTTAGAGAAATTAAAAGAGAAAGTGGGATGGTCCTTGTTATGATGAAGTTAAATACCCACCCTTGGAATTGAACTTCAGTGTCAGAAGAACCCAAAAGGATGGGACAGAACATTTATGACCTTACAGAACATTTATGAAGAGAAGGTTACATTTGGTTTAGGGCTTTCAGCAAAGATTTAACAACTGTTTCACAGCAAGAAAATCAGGAGGTGAGAATGGGAATGCAAGTGTTGTAATTCAATGAAAATATAAATTCATTTGTCCCAAAATATGAATTCATTTTGAAGGGCAATGTTTCTCTTTTGCCTTGTCAGAGACCCTTCTCCACCACACCCACTACAAGCTCCATCCCCTACTTTGACTTTACTCAGCACTCCCAAACAGGCTGGAATTTGGAAGACAGCTCTGGACCCAGCACTGCCCAGTTAAAACACCACCAGCTGCTCTGGATTAATAAAACTCAAGTCTCCAATAAACCAGGAGAAGCTGTTTGGTTGGACTGAATTTTTCATTTCATAATTAAACCCTGTGCAGTACAAAAAAGGCAAAATTGAACCTGCAGCCAACTCCAAGGACAAGTCATGGCCAGGACTGAGGAGCTGAATTTAATATATCAAGGCCAATTTTAACCTAAATATGTGTTTAAAGAAATGGATTTCAAACACCTGGGCTGAAAGTCACTTTGTGAGTGTTCACTGGTATGAGAAGCAGCACTAATGTCTGTGGGTCTCAGACTGTCTCTCATCCTTTGGGAACACTGGAATTCCAGCATATCCTCCCCTGGATTTTGTGTCCTCCAAGTTCCCTAAACCACATTATTTTTTTTAGTTTTATTTTTTTATTATTGTTGTTCTTATATGTTCTAGTGGAATAAGAAAGTAACAGGCTCATGTAGATAAATTCAGGTTTTTTGGTTTTCCCTGTTTAAGTGCACCCTCAGTGTACATTGCCTCTGCCCTGGCCACCAGTATTCCTCATTTAACCACAGAATTCCAGCTAAATGACATGGGGACCTTGCAATCTAAAGCCAGAAGAGTTGGTTTTATATATATACATATAAGCTCTATATAAATATATATATATGTAAGCTTTCAAATAAAACAGCCTAGGCAATATGCAAAGGACATCTCTGAAAGTAAATTAGATTTTGATCCCAGGAACCACTCCTAATTAGAATCAAAGAGGACTATTTCCTTGCAAAAATATTCTTGTGTCTTAAAAATAAAGTCCTGTGCATTAGGCAGGAATTTTATGAGCAGTTTGATGGCCCACCAATAATCACCAATAATCACCTGGGTGTAGGAACAGCTCTGCTGTTGTGACACCCCTGTGCAAAAGTTAAACCCCTGCTCCTCTCCCTGCACAGGAAAAAAGTAAAGAAAAATGGCTAGAAAGGAAAGTAGAACCTCTGAAAGGCAACCAGAAAATGGTTTAGAATAGAGGTGAAGGCACATCCAAAATATTTATAAGTAAAACCAGTAAAAAGAGTTGGAATAGCCACAAGTTCATCATATTTAAATGCAAATTAAAGGTGAAAGTGTACAAGTTTGGCTCCATGGGTTCATGTGCCCATTTTGCCTTCCTGCTAAGAAGATATTCCAGCAGAAATGTGGGAAAGGACGTGTTTTCAGTGTTCCAAGGGCTGAGCTTTGTGCAGTTTGAACAGCACTAGAAACACACCTGCTGAAAGCAGGTCAGCTTTACCTGGGGAATCCGAGTTTGGGCTTTGCAGTTTCTTGCTATGACAACACTGAAAAGGCAGTTTGAAAAGGTTCTTCTTTTTTCACTGATTTGAAAACCCCAAATCTTTGTTATTAACAACTTGCTATTCAGAGAACTTGTGAAAAGTTTGGTTTAATCGAGGATCAAATGAAAGCTTCTTGAAAAACACAACGACTTCAGGGTGTGACTAAAATGGGGAGCTCTTCAATATTATTTCTCGCTGCTTTAGCACATTGATGGGACTAAATTCCATGTGGAACTTTTGTCACACACAGAAAAGCCTTTCCAGTGCTCGAGGTTTTCTAAAGCTGAGCATTATTCCTGTTGAATGCAGCACTGACAGAAGGAACACTGAGGTGTGACTCGGGCAGAGCAAAGTGAACATCTGAAGCTGTGAATTGCTTATTTGTTGTACAGAATATATTCAATATTTGCTTTGAACTCCCCGTGCTGTGAATGGCGACTGGGAAGAACCTGAGAAAGTGGAGGGAGAGCAAACACAACCCATTTGCTGATTTCCAGCTCCATTGTCCTCCACGGGGCTTTTTTCCCCACCTTTGCACTGGGAATAACCACGGGATTAAGAAATCCCTTTATGTCATGGAAAGGTTTGATTCATGGTTTCATTCTCCCCACAGCACTGGCAGTGTATCCACAGCACACACTAACAAGTCATTTCCCTTTCTTTTATAAATATTCCTGAAGTATTTCAGAGTTTTAGGGGGAAAAAGTCCCCTGACAAATTGTAGACACAGTGGTGTTGTTCTCAGCAACAATTCCAATGGAAAATAAGATAAAACTACTGTTAAATAAAATGTGCACGAGTTGCCTTTATGTTTGTTAGAGACAATTTTTCCCTCTCCTAGCTCTGCTAATACAAATTATTCACACATTCTTCAGAGAGGAAATTTAGTTGTAGGCAAATATGCCAAGCTGACAGCTCCCAAAATAGTCACTTGCAAGCAGGTTATATTTTGTATNCTCCATACACAGCGTATCAGTGTGATTTAGAACCAAGAAAATAACTGTATATCTACAGGCATCAGCATTAAAATCTTAGAACTCTGGCAGACTAGAATGCTCTGTAATACTGAGAAAAAAAATCAGTCCTATCTGAAAAATAAATCGGAAAAAAATATTTCCAGGTTGCATATTAAAAAATAATTTTTTCAACAGCATAATCAACTTTTTATATTATCATTTTTTATATTATTAACCTCAGAGCAGTTCATTTAGACACTGGGGCCAGGGAAAAAGAACCCCAGTGTTCTGCTGCCACCTGCAGCTGAACCAGGAGTCCTTGTT
>WEIV01003206.1:93986-190646 GCA_013390005.1 Calyptomena viridis
ACCTCCAAAAAGAGTCACTTGCAAGCAGGTTATATTTTGTACTATGCTGCCACTTCCAAATATTTGGTTCATTGTACAAAATTCTACTGTACAAACATATCTGGTAAAACACCTGCCTATATTTAAAGTTACAGTGCTAATCTCCCTAATTTAATATTTTTATTTAATATTCTTATTTATTTAATATAATATATTAAAATTAAATTTTAATTAGTAAAAAGTAAGTTTAATTTACGATTTTTATTATTTAATTTAGTTGATTAAATTAANTCAGCAGCAACCCACGGGCACTGCTCCTGTCTGGTCAGCAACTGTTGTCAGACAATAAAATAAAAAATTATCTCTCCAGGGTTATAATCCCCAAATCTGGGTGAGTTTTTTTATCTTGCATTACTGAAAAAAACCTGAGAAATTCAAAAGGTTGATCCACCTACTCGACTATTTCACAACAGACCAGGAGGAGAATAAATGTATTAAAGAGTATGAAATATAGGCAAATTAAGCATGGAATATTCAATACCTGCAGAAGAATTTCAAACTGGCCTTTATTTAATATTTTTCAGACTTTGGGTATTTTGAAATTCCCAATGTCCTTATCTGTTCACAGCAGCACAAGCAGTTGAACTAATTCAGCAGCTTTTTCAGCACTTTGCTGTGGGATCTGTGCAGCACATACACATAAATCAGAATAAAATTCCGGTTTTATGCTGAACAAACCCAGCTCATGGTTTGCTCACAGAGCACACCCCAAGCTCCTGAGATACACTTGTCCCTGCAGGGGGGAAGAACCACATCCATCCATCCCCAGGCTCCATTTATACCTCTACAGAGGCCTGGGGTGTCCCTGAGAGGCTGCAAAACTTCCATGTTCCAAGATCCCACAGGCACAAAATATTCTTGATAGACATTCTGCTGTAGTGGAGTTTAACTAAACCTTTGGATGGTTCCCTGAGGACTCCAGTGGGAACTGGCTGCTGTAACAGCCAATTTCACCCTTCTGTTTTTAAAATACTGTTAATATTCGTGTCAGGCATAAACTAAAAGATTAAAATCCATATTATAAAAATGCATTAACACTGGGCATAAAGCTCTGTCAGCTGTGTTCCCTCATTAAGTGCTACCTCAGATGCTGTAATATTCTGTGCCTCCTGTTGGTCTTCCCAAGCAGAAACCAGGAGTAAATAAAGGAAAACATAAGAATTTATTGCTCTTCTGCACATGCAATGACAAACCAGGCAACACAAAATAGAATTGTGTCTTCAGAGCAAGCTATTAACAAAAAAGGGTAAAGAATAAATCCCAAGTAAAGAGGTTGTGTTTTAAACCTGTGACTGTTCAAAAATGAATGTATTCACTACTTGTTATCCTTATAATTTCTATAAGTTTAGAATCTATTTAACTTTTCCTTAATAAAACATTCCAAATATTTTTAGAGCCATCACAAACATACTTGTCACAACTTTTTATGCTTTCCTTGTCACCACAATCTATATAAATAGTTTCCTGAGATTACAGGTCCTTCCTCTTGGATTGAGGCAGCAGCAAAGTTCTGTTACAGCCTCCAACCACATCCTGATCCTTTTTTCTGGGTGTGTTATTCCTAAACATTTATTGACATCCAGAAGTCACCCAGCTCTGTATCTATAGAAGACTTAAGACACACAGTCATAGAAATTAAATGAGCCTCCCACTGATCTTTCAGCATTGTGTAAAATAGTCTTAATTTATCTGTAATCTTCAAAATAAACAAAGCCACTGCCAAGAAAGGCTTGGAAAGCTGGAGATTAAACCAGAAACTTTGTGTAGCAGATCTACAGCTTGGAATGGTCAGTTCTAAGAGGCCTGAATTGTTATAGAATGAAAGTTATATATACACCCCCATATCCTTATGCATGTGTGTATATCTATGTGTGTTTGTGTGTGCACATATCTATTTTAAAAGTAAAAATATAAAGGTAGGCCCTAAAGCAATGCAGAGCCAAGGTATGAACAGCCAAAAAAATTAACTTATTACATATTGCTTCAAGAAGATCTAGAAGGCAGATATCAATATTAAACCACAGGAGTAAGTAAGAAACTGGAAATAAAGCCTATAGCCTTTTGAAAAAATATTTGCTACCAGTAGCACGTGCCTGAGAATCAGTACAGAAAATGTGCCCAGACACCAAATAAAGTGCCAGGTGGTATCAGTGCATCCAGCCCTCTGGGGAGCCCCCGAAAGGAGCAGGGAGTGCTCAGCACTTGCCAGTGTGGGATCCCCTCTGACAGGCTGGAATAGAGCCTGCCTGCCTTCCTCCCAGCCCCAGAGCTCCACTGCAGCTCCTTGGCTCTCCTGCCCATGGCATTATCTTGTAAAATGTAGGGAATGGCATTATGATGCCTAATGGCATTCTAATATAATCCCAGCCAAAGAAGAGGGGCTGCAGTGCTGCCAGGCAGGGCCTGGCCTGGGTTGGTGCTGGGAGAGAAGAGTCACTGGGAAGCCCCATGGCACGTGTGCCCTGGGATGCCAAGTCACCTGAGATCTCTGTCTCAGCACAGCTCTGACAGAAAGGAAAGGAGATCCATGTTCTATATTCCCAACCACATGGATTACCAGAGGTCATGTGGAGCTCTGAGGAGCTGAGGTGGCTTTGAGAACACAACAAAACCATCAGGCAACATTTGCTCATTAAAGTGCACGAGGATGCCATGTCTGCCCCTGGCACCCTCCCCCAGAGCTGTTCCTATCGATTTTGCAGCTTTCTCTTTTCTGAAATAATACATCTCTAAATGTGTGTGTGTGTGTGTGAAACTCATCACTTCTGGTAATGTCATCAACCATGAATTATTGCTGAGCTACAGCGAGACTACTTTCATAGTTTCTTTTGGCACTTCATGTGTTCACTTCCACTTTCTGTCTGGAGCCTTGCAAGATCATTAGTTCAATCTGGAATGCAACTGGAGAACACACAGCCTGACAGGAGGATCTGAACGTTGGATTCCAGGGAGAAAAATAACTTCTCAGGCAGATATCCTGATTGCTTCAAATATCTGCCACGGGGTTCCCGGGAAAGCACTCGGGGTGAGGAGCACAGAAACCCCCAGGAACTCACGCTGGGTTTACTGCAAACCCTTGATGGCAAAACAGTGCACACTTCTGGTAGCAATCACAGCTGGGCACGAGACCATCCTGTAACACAACCTGGCCTGACCCTTCTTATTCATGGCTGAGGAGGCTGTGAATTTACCCAAGTACTGCAAGAGCAATAAAGCCTTTCTGTCCATCAGGGAGTTTCATGTTCTGAGTTGTGCCCACAGGCTGACAGAGCAGATCTGAGCCTTGTTATCCTGACACCGAAGAAAATAACACACCAAGAATGCAGAATGACTGTACAACTCTTCTTTTTGTTGGCAATTTCTTCCTATTTCCTCACACTGAACCTTCTCTAATGAGTGACCTGTTACAGCTGCCAAAGCCAGTTTTTCCAGGGAAGGTGAGTATTTGCTGTATGTGACATTTAATCCCAGCTGAGAGGTGTAAAGTACACCCACGTTTGGGGCAGCACTACCTGCACCATTCATTAGGAGATGCAGAGCCCTCAGCTTGCCCAGGTCTCTCTGGGGATGTATCTAAACAGACCCAAACGAGTTATCCAGCAGGACAATACCTTTTTTTTGGTGGAAAACCAGGAAAAAATGTTAAAACAATGGGAAAAATGAAAAAGAACTAAGGAAAAAAGCCCAAATTGTCTCTGCTTCAATTGCCAAGTCCATGTTGTCTTGCCTGTAGCAACTACTTGTACTTCCTGAATGGTCACTTAATGCACTAATTGGTTCATCATTTTTTAGTTTAAATGCTATGTGCCCAGACAAGTTCTGCTTTTGTACATCTCTAATTCTTTCATCCTTTTACTGCCTTTAATGCAATTCAGCAGTGACTCAGTTCGTGCAGGAGAGATGCACGGTTTGAGTTTGGACAGGAATTAACTGGCTCTCCAGCAGCAGCCAGTTTTTCCTTCCTGCCCCAAATGCTTGTCCCCCACAGCACACCATCCTTCCACTGTGGCCCCAACCAAATGAACTGATGAAAGTCAACATGTGTCATTCAGGGGGTGTTTGATCACTGCCTTTCCTCTGCATCTGAACCCAGGGGTTCTTTTCCAGGAGAAGTGCCCTCTCCCAGGGTGCTGCACGTGATTCCTGTTGTTACAGCAGACATGCTTAAACCACCTATTGTGTGCACTATCCATAATTCTATTTGTGGTTTTGTTCCGTTCTGGCTCCTGCTCTGGGAGCTCCTGCCTCTCCTAATCCTCTTTAAATGAATGAGACACAGTTCTGAGGCCCAGAGATCTTGTTACCAACAATTACCAATTTCTGCCTTTTTACAACACTTAAGGAATCAAAGGTACAAAGAGGATATTAAAGATCTTTCAAATACATGAATCAATAAGTCACATTGGATTAAAAGAATTTATCGGCGACCCTTTAATAAATCTGGCAGCATTAAAACTAAGAAATATTACAGTGACCCCAGGTTAAGTACAATAAGGGCACAGAGATGATGAAACATGGCTAATGATTGTATGGAAATCCATGTGTAAAGACACACAGGAGGCTGCAGTGCAGTGTAGGCTGTTCCCCTCCCTCTTAATCCTGCCCCACACTATTCTATTTATTGTGTAGATACACCATGAATGTTCACAGAACTAATTAAAGCAAAAAGCTCACTCTTCGTAACAGACTCTTGAAATAATTTGAGGTACCTGCAGCCCTGCAAGGTCTGGTTCTAAAGCAAGACTGAAATCAAAGCTGAGGGAAAAAATCTTCTCTTTAAAGGTCAAATGTATTTAATGTTTGACTGAAATAGAGAATAATAAAAATTACGGTGAATTTGGGACACAACAAAAACCAAGTATAAAAAAATCACTTTCATAATAAAGCCAGTTTTGGTTTTGTGGCACTTATTTGATGTATAGAAGTCTTATACCTTAATAAAGCTACCAATTAAACTTCTATTGATTCAATTTCTTTAAACAAACAACTGTAGGATTACTGAATATATATTTGTTACACTGCAATGAACATCTAAGCACCGTGTCCCTACAATAATCAGATTCATTCTAGAGATAAATATTTTATAGCAAGACCTTACTATAAAGTTAGTGTATTAACTACATTCTTTTCTCAAACACAAGAGACAAATTAATATCCACTCTGTGCTGATACCACACATAAAAGGTACTTAATTTAATTGGAATAGCTGGTAGACTAAAAGGAAAAAAATATTACAGAGTGCATTGGAATACTAACACCATTTCACAATCCTTAGTATATTTATTTCTTTACTGCCTGACTCTGATAGTTTTATTTGCTTTCCTCTATACAGAACATCTAAGTTGGATTTGAGAGATTAGAAAGTGGATGGAAATTTTTCATTGAACATGGCCAAATTCTGAGAGCTGACTACACTGCAGGAGTCAGGAGCAGACCTGTATGAGCACAAACATGAGCACAAACCAGTGCTCTCAGAGACAGGAATATAAAGGTTCAGGTACCCCCAAAGTCCCACCCAGGTAAATCCCAGCAGCACTTCCATCTCATGTCCCAGCTCTACCAGTGTCCACTTGATTCAGACTCTGCCAGAATCGAGGCAAGAGGAAACCACAAAAATCTGCCCAGTTCTGGACCCCCAGTAAAAGACAGACTGATGGACTGGAACCAGTTCAGTCTGCAGGAAGGTCACATGGAAAGGGGAGTCCAAGAGGAGGAGCTGGGAATGGGCTTGTTGGGGCTGGAGAAGGGCAGGTTTAAGGGGGCACAGAGCAGCTCATGGGTCCCCAGATCACAAGGAGATGGAACTGAGCTCCTCACAGAGGGGCCGTGTGGGACAAGAGACTGGTCTGGATTTAAGGCTCTGACTGCAGATAAGGAAACAAAAAAATCCTCACTGAGAGGATAACTGAGCAGTGCAACAGAGGCCAAGAGAGGTAGGGAAATCTCCACCCTGCTTTGGGAAGTTTTGGGGATTGGAGCAAGTCCCAAGAAACGTGGTCTGAGTGAAATCGTGCTTTGAGCAGGAGGTTGGACTGTGGATCTCCCAAGGTCTCTTCAATAAAGCTGTTTTAGTCCAGGCTAAACATCCACCTGAATCCACAAGAGCATTCTGAGAGTGACCAGGACTGGACTGACCACAAAGAGAAAAAAATCAGGAAAATCATAATGACTCACAGCCCAGGTTGCAGCTTATGGATTTCCAGAGCTGGGAGGATGTTTCTTCTTTATTAGCATCTTGTTCTCCATTCTTGAAATAATTAAATCAATTCCTGTTGCAGAGCTTTCTTCCATGAGTATTTCTAATTGCTTTTGGAATCCATTTACGCACAAGGCACATGTTGCAACCCGTTTCCAGGAGTCTCCCAATTTAATTCAACAATGCATGAAAAGCACCAGAGTCTTTCATGTACATCAAACACTTCTTGTTCATTGTTGAGCTCATCTTTTTTTTTTTCCTCATAAGAAAGCCTTCTTTTTATTGTTATTTTCAAACAAAGTAATCAAGTTTCCAATGATTACTTTGGAACCACTGATAAAAATGTCCTTTTCAGGTTTGTTTTCCCTCACAAGCAAACACACAGATCTACTATTTTGTGTAAGCAGAATGTAACTCCAGCCAGTTGAGGCTTTTCATTGCTGTTTGGCTCAGCAGGCCCCAGGTGGGCAGGATTTGGTCACAGAGGCTCATGCAGGAGCTCATGGTGGTTTAGGATTTGATTTGTATGCAATTTCTTCCTTTGAATATGTTATTTCTCATTATGACAGTTCCAGAGAAGAGGTTAAGACAATAAAGAGCTGCCCCCACTTGTCTTTCAGCAGCTGTTACTTTTCTTCTCAAGGTTTGCACTAAATTTAACTCTCATTGTTACAAAAATTGACTCCTCCCAAACCTTTCAACACGTGTTTGATGTTCTCCCATTGAACTGTTCTCCTTTGCTGTTGGATACAGGAGGAGGAATGAGCTCAACTTGCAGCAAAGATTAAGGCTGCACATGGAAAACCCTTCCAGCTCCAACGGCAGCACAACCCTGGAGCAGCTGCCCCAGGAGCCTCTGGAATCTCTTTGAGGGGAGATTTTTAGGATGACAAACATTGGACAAAGATGGTGTAATTCTATTTGATCTCGTCTCTGTGTGAGGGCCCAAACAGAACTGTCTGCTCACATCCTCCAGTGATTGCTGGGATTGATGGATTCTCTGTCAAATTTCAGCTCCTGTGCATTGTGTAATTAATACTTGTCTTCCAA
This sequence comes from Calyptomena viridis, assembly GCA_013390005.1. Taxonomy (NCBI): domain Eukaryota; kingdom Metazoa; phylum Chordata; class Aves; order Passeriformes; family Eurylaimidae; genus Calyptomena; species Calyptomena viridis. The sequence continues at coordinate 101,272 of WEIV01003206.1, forward strand.
AGCAGTCACTTGCTCATCCATCACAACACAAGGTGAGACCTAAGCAGGTACAGCCCATGCAAATCCTCAACATGTCCACAGAAGTTTCATGCAATTCTAGGAGCTCACTGGGCTTTCTTCTTTTTTTTAAGCTATCACCAGATTCTTGTCTTATTCTCCTTTTAAGAGTGTCTCAATACACACTCACACTTATCATTTATGCAGAGACCAATACACCCCATGAAACTAGAAAGACACAAGTTTTTAAAGTCTAATTACAGGAAAAAAAGGCATTTCCTGGGTTCCCTCATTCTACTTGCTGAAGTTTGTTTTAAATGCCTATATTTTATAACATGGCATAAACTATTTATACCAATACAGTGAATTTTCAAATGGGAGAGTCACTTCCCTTATGTTTTTTAGGAGAGCAATGAAAATATAATATTTGCAAAGTTTTCTCCAAAACAGAAGGATTTGATAGGGAAAAATGAAACATTATTCCAATTAAACCTGTAGAACCTTTTTTAAACTGCTTAAGAAACCCCTTGAAAACGCCTTCATCACCAGAAATACTTTTAGATGTACTTTCAGACAACAGTTACATCAAGGAGGCAAAACAGGGCAAGTTAAGGACAGGATGATGAACTGAACTCTGAAGTTCATTGATACTTTCAACAATACATTCAATGTTCCTGTACCATGTTTTTAATGGAATTTAAACTAAGCAGAACCCCCTGTACATCATATATAAACCTCCACTGGGAAAAATCCTCAATTACTTTCTGCATGCATAATACCACTACATAATAATCTCCAACTTCTGTCCAAAAGGAGTTTGAGTTTTTAACCAGGGATTTAGTCACACTTCATCAGTATCATATTTACATGAGCTCAGCCAAACACCAGTGAAAGTTTTACTGTCAACTTACTTTGCATGTTCTGTTATTAATCCATACAAAGCCCATTGAGGGGGTCCCCAAGGTACAATCAGTTTTCCAATGTGGTGGAGAGTGGTTAAAATCGAGGCTAAATGGATTTGCCAAGGTATGGATTCTGTCCTATGGCAAGTTTAAAATGTGTAAGGCAAGGAAAAACATGCTGTAGTACCAGGAACCAGCTTTAGAGATGACAGAGAAATAATGCAGAATATTGAAGATGTGAACACTGGATCTGTATGATTTGTATAAATACATTATCAATTTGTCAATAAAGGCATTATAGAAATTATATAAAATTATATATTACAGATAAATGATATAAATTTAGACAGACAAATCAGACAAGTCCCAACTCTATTAATGGATTTCTATATCCTATAGATAAAAGATAAAACAACAGACACTACAAGCACTTACAGCATTGTATGTCCATGTAACTTTACAAGTGTTTAATGTATATTTCTATATAGCAACAGTAATTTTTAGTTCTTTAACTATTACAAATAGTGGGATTATATGGGAATTTAAGTCTAAAAAGTAAGTGAATATGAGCTATTCTTAAAGTAAGTCACATAAAACTGCACTTTTTAAAGCCATAAACTTCCCAGTCTATTAGAAATAGAGCACATTTGTATTTTAAGAGGTTTTCCAAGGGCAAGTGTGATTTACATTGTTCAGACATTTACAGTTATTATTCATTTCCATGAAGGAATGCCCAGGAGAATGGCTTGGAATGATTCATCTTTAACTTGCACAGGTTCTTTACTTTCTGTGTCAATGGCAGAGGTTTTGGTGATTCTGTGGCCTTTTTTTTCCCCCAAGCTGTATTTTCCCTCTGAACTACCTAAACCAGCACTATCCCCCTTCTTCTACAAATATCTGCCATTCTTACTGAATATTTAAAATATTCTATGTGTTAGAAAAAAATTCCATATAGTAGTCCAGAAGTATCAAGGTCATGTCCTTTAGATGAGTTATGTTTTGTCTGGATTTTTCAATTTTTTTCCTATGGCAACATATGGCTGATCAGAATAAGAAAATCCCATCTGTTTGCAATTGGGTTCAGCTACCATGTTTTAGTCTGCTGGTGATATTTTGAATTCTAAGCTAAGTAGGACTTAAGCTGAGATTTTTTTTTTTTTAAGCAGACCTCTACAAAGGAGAAGATTCCAACCCAGGTTTGATAAACAATGTTAATTTTTCATTCTATACCATTATAAGAATAAAAGCATTTGTGTATCTGTAGTTGTAAAAGATAAGAGCACAGGGAAAGCTACAGATTCACTTAGAGTGTCTTTAATATTTCTCTTATAGCCCAGTAGAGGATTCATTGTGTTGAGCTCAGTAATTGGGTTATGATTTAAAGCATTTAAAAGCAATAATTTATAACAAAGCCAGGCTGACTCTGGCTTTGAAACAACCTGACACTGCACTTGTCCAACCAGCTTGGAGTGAAATTCCTCTCTCATCGTGTCTTCCTGCTAAACAAACACCTGGGTGGGGAAAGCCTGGAAGAACCAGGACTGCAAGCCTGGGCTACATTTATTTTTATTGCATTATTTATAATCCACACCAGTCCTTCTCTCTGAAAGTTTCCATTTAGATATTCTTAGAAATTTTCAGTGCAACACATCACCAGTTTAAAGCAGCTTAATTCCTTTTGAGAAACCAAACACAAGTGGCCACTGAATGATCAAATAGTATATTGAATTTCATAAAAAAGAGGGTGTTATTAACTGTATTTAAGCTTATATTCAGCACATGGCACTGTAGCAGATGCTGTGGAAGGTGAGGCATCAGCTAAACCAAGTTACATATTCAGAGGACAAGGAAGTCTTTAAGATTAGTGTCTGATAAGGGAGAAAATAAACCCTACACCAAACAGGAATAATAATCCCAGCATTTAAGTTATTAAACCTACTGTGCACCAAATCATCTCAGCACTGTGCACGACAAAAACTTTTGAAAATAAACACCTGATAAATCATCTGTGCAGAGACACAGTTAAATACAAACCTATACAACATCCACAGGCAAATGAAAATTTCAGGACAGATTTATTAGCTTGTGGATGTTCCTAATTATTTGAAAAACTATAGTTTTACTGCCAATTGTACCAGCAACATGCAACAAGACTCTAAATCTTAGGGAACAAAAAAAAAAAAAAGAAATGGTTTAATTTTCTCTCTTTTTCTTCTTCACCCTTGTAGCACAAAGCAAACATATGGTGGGCCAGGCAGTGGCCTCCTGGATCAGCACTGTGATCCTGTCCCTGCCAACAAGGCTCCCTGCAAGTGGGGCTCCAACATCCAATGCACAGGGCAGAGCATGAGGAAGGCAGGGGATGATTTATTGCATTCAATTATTTTTGTTTAAAAGTTTCCTCTGGGGCACAAGCACGTAATATATTGTACTTTCCATTACCTGGTGCAAATGTAAAACATACCTGAAAAACACATTTCATGCTTATAACATATTAAAACAACAAGTAAGATGTCATGGCATGAGTTTGATAGATTAACTGCCACTTACTGCTGTTGTACTATATTAGTTAACAGCAAATTAATATCATCAGGCATATTTCCTCTTTCATTCCTAAAAAATATTAGTATGGAAACAGAGATTCCCATAAATTCTTATCACTAGATTCTACAAGAAGGCTTTTAATCTAAGCTGGGACAAGATAAGCAGCAATTGATATATTTATTTTTAAATGTATTAATCATTCACACCCTTTTCTACCTCGGTTACCTTTAGCAAATTAGAATATTTTTATAGAATAAGCCCCCAAACCCACACAGATATTCCCAGGGCTTTTTCAGCACAATATTGATTCTACCTGACACACACACACACACTCTGGTACTTTCTGAAGTAGCTCTTAAAGAGCATTTCAACAATTTGAATTGGGTTACAAGAACTGTCCCTGCCATCAAACACCATCAGGACCTTTGTCACCCACCCTCATCACACCAGTGACAAAGGTGGATTTAAGGTCATGTTAAACACTTGGACCTCCAAGTATTGTTTGTCATTTCAACTATTCATAAACTCAATAATTTAAAAAAAAAGTGAATAGCTATAAAAGCCACAGAAGGAGTTAGACCTGGGTTGCTTTTCACTTTTCAGTGGCCTGGTGTGGTACTTGTGGTTTAATCTGGAGTGCAAAGAGTGCCTTTCAAATGGTCACATTTCAACTTTTTCTTTAGAATGCCATGAAGCATCACAATGACTGATACTCATGTTCTTGGGCAGAAGCAAAACTGCTTCCACCTCCTTTACAAACCAACTCCTTTGCAGGGTTCTGATGGAGATTAAGTTCTGACAATATAAACCCAACAGAGCTGAGACTCCTGTCACCGACAAACAGAGCCAGGACCCAGCTCAGCGATGACAAACGAGCTCCAGGGACTGACAATCCCAGCTTTTGCCCAAAAGCAAAGCAACAGCCTCTCTAATGGCTGGCAATCAACTCTAATCACACCAAACAAGTGGCTGAGAACCTTCCCGTGACAGCAACAGCACTGTGGTAATACAATAAAATATGAGTTACAAAGCAAAGGGAGGGCTCTGAAGAAGAGCTTGGCTGGTGCCAGGAGCCAGCTGGCACAGCTGGAACTGCAGGGAAAAAAGATCTGAAGGGTCAGGATGCAGCTTATTCTAAAAATATTAGTAATAAGATGATAAATAGAAGAGAAAAATCAGTGACGTTAATTTGTGCTATAAACCCAAATGCAGAAGTAAGTAAACATGAACCTCTATTAAATCCTTATTTTCATATTTTCCAGATCCAGACCAGAAGGAAGTTTAGAGTGGAGGAAGTGGGTTCAACTAATTAAAAAAGAGGCAAGACAAGAGTGCAGCTGTTCCTGCTTAAGCAAATGGTTTCACAAAACTTGGGGCAGTTTTGCAACCTTGATCTCAAGGCATTTCATCCTGGTTTCCTTCAGAAGAGGATGAAGAACTTGAATAATGCTGTACAACGTGGCTAATGTTTCATACAGAGTATCTCTTGTGGGTTTGGTTTTGTTTTAATCAAGGAAATGCTTTTTAAAATAATTTTTTGGGGAAAAAAATAGTATATAATGAAACATAGTTGCTGAATTAGAAAGCAAAATTGTTCTGGTAAATTTTTATTTTAATATTTTGGAGTGTTAAGCTAAAAGTGTAAAATATATCATAATGCATTTAGATTATTTTAAACAGTAAAAAAGAATGACTGTGCCTGATTTATTAAGAACCTAATGAGTGCTCTCAGTGCAGAAGGGGAAGGAAGAACTTCTGTGCTGGAATCCTAAAAGAGCAAGTATTGAAAAACTAGTGGAATGTGCAGCCCAGTGAAAGGTCCAGCATCTAATGATAACAGCACAGCAGTGCTTCAAAAGCAAACAAATCCTGCTAGAATGAAAAATCAATGAGCTTTGAGAAATTGTGACAATGACAAGGTCCCTCTCCCTGTGAGATCAAGTGGAGAAGCCCCATTAGCAGAGCAGCCATCTGCCTTTTCCTGCTCCCCACATCCTGTCCAACCACCCACCCTGCTTGCTCCTTCCTCACCACTGGGACATTCCCAACGGAGCAAACAGGCCCAACCTTTGGGGAAAGCAAAAAAAAGATTAAAAAAATCATTTTGGGTGACACAGAAAGGTGCCAGAAATCAGCCTTTAAAAGCAAACCCAACCCAACATTTGGAAATGGGAGAAACGACTCCTTGGTGCACAAAATGACTGCAGTGCCAGGGAAAGGGAGGAATCCAAGAGGCCCTGAGCCTGATGAATATCCACAGAGGAAACTGGTTATTCACTCAAACACAGATTAAACATTTGTATAAATTCTTTTGGAAGGGTATCTGACACAGTTTCTGGGAGCCAATGTCAAACAAGTGAGATTTCAGTGGCTCAGCTGAATAAACGTGGAATGAAGGACAAATTTGTATTATTGACAAGCCCCTCTTTGACTTGTCCCCTTCAGTCCCCACCCTGCCAGTGTCTCTGCAGCCAGGCTGAATATTTGTAACATAAAGGCTGAAATACAAACTGTGCAGAAAGAGATTTAACAAGAGACACCACACAACAAAGATAACAAAGTGCAGCAGATAACCCGAGTTTAAAAGAGAACAGGAGTCAAAATTCCACTCTCTTGAAGAGAAAATTGGCTCTGACTCATTCCCTGAAGGTGACATTCATAACAAAACCCAAAGAAACAAGTGGTTTGTATTTGGGGTCTGTTTTATCAGCTGATAGTTGAAATCCAGCTGTAAGAAAGGCCCCATTCTGGTTCTATTCGTGGCAGTTCTCTTGTTGCTTTGCACGACTTTCAAAGCAACAAAATAGTCAGGAAATAAATTAATAAAAGTTAAAGAACCACTCATTAACATTCAGACATCTGCATTTACCAAACCAGCCAAACCAAAGCTGGGTTCTTAATCCCAGAGGATCATGTGGCCAGCAGACTTTGGGGAATGCAAGGAGTGTTTTGGCTGCAGCATTAATTCTTTTCAGGGAATAAATATATTCTCCTAAAAAGTAATGCAAAACATACATATTCCTTCCCAAATTCCCCAAGTGCCTCCTCTTCTTTTCCCCATCCTGCATTCAATGGACAAGGATTTCTTCAATTCCACAGCCTTCCAGCTAATTAAGAGGATGTGCCAGTTCTTTACCACTGGAGTCCAGGTCTGTTTCTCTTCAACAAACTTTATTCTCCAATAAAATTTCTCCTGAAAGTACAGTATGAGCAGACTGCCTTTATGCAATGGCTCTCACATTTATGACACGAGAAAAACATTTTTTCTATTAGTATAAATTCTAATGATTCATTTTAAACTGGTAAAATAGGGGGTTAGCTCAGCTGATGAACTTCTATATATACTATGGATTCATCTTTTAAAAGCATAAGTAGTGCAAATGCATCAGAAAACCCAAACTCAATCATTCCTCAGCCTGTGGCTTTATGAGTTACAATAAAAATAACCTTTACTTATTTATTTTTCCACCTATAAATATAGAATGTTCAAATCTGGCATGGTAAATATGCATCAAGCAAATCAGGATTGTACAGTGATAAAAGAGATGGCAAGAGTTTAAGAGATACCAAGGACTGCTTGTGTCCCAGAGGAATGAGGTGTAAGCTCTTGGTAGAGTGGTTCAAACAAAATCATATTTACTCAAAAAAAACCCACCTCAAACTGCTCTGTAAGCTGCATATTTCTTACTTGAAAAAAAAAAAAGAATGTACAATACTATCATGGCTCACTACGATTTCTCAGATGATTTCCAAATGTTTCATTATTACAGAGCATGGGATACAATTTCTGATCCAGATGCTTAAAAGAACAAATCTAACAAAGAAACTTAATCTGAGCTAGACTTGGCAAATTTTCCAGAAAGAAAAAAAAAAAAGTAGAAAAAAAAAGCAGAATGATGTTTTGGAAGCTGCTCAAACAAAAGCCAAAATGGAAATATGCCTCTTTCAACCATACCCTGGGCTGCTGTTAAAAATAAGAGGGACACTTAGAGTTTCCACAAGTGTGAAGTGCAGCTGAGGTTTATAAAACAGAAAACTTCAATGGCAGAACTGCCCAAGAACAGTTTACTTTTATCTTAAACTAAACCCACCATTTTCTACACTGTATTAACAAAAAATAAAATATATATGAGAGGTCTTATATATATATACAGAAAATTCTATATCAATTAGAAGGAAAACACTCATTATTTTTAAAATGTTATGTCTTTAAAAATAACCCAGGGAAGCCTGTAAATGGCAGAAGAGTGACCCAAGTCCCCTAAGCAGTGAGAACACAGACTGAGGGATGAACTTTAACCTGACCATTGCAAAGCACCTAATGAACACAACTAAACTTACACAGAAGTTTTTCCCATCTCTGTAGGACAGAGAGCCCAGATGTGTTTGGAGTCATGCAGGATTCCCATGAATTCAAATGTGCTGAGGTATTGCTTTATCTGAGAGCTCTGTCCTTCCCCTGAAGAAAGACCAGGCTAAACCTTTGTACAGCCCCATCTATCTATAAACACCAGGAAAACTTCAAATCTTAGCCAATTCTTTTTATTACTATTATTTCAAGCCATTCAGAGAGGAGAAAGAACCAAATTTATCCTTGGCTTCACTTACTTCAGGGGAAAAATTTGGCCAAATGTTTGTGTTCCATCAAGAGGAAGAAACTATGAACTTCAACAATAAAAATAACCAATACCATATACAAATTACATATGGAAAAGTGGTGGTAATTGTCTGTCTTTCCACCCCTCTACCTTCTATTATTATGTATGGTTGTAATTTAAGAACTAGAAAAGTTCCCAGTGAAGAAGCCAGACATAACTACTACAGGGAGTAGCCCTGCTCACTTCACACCACAGGCTGCGTGGGCTCTTACACACCAAAGAGTTTCATTATGTAAATCCAGAACACTATATTCACCTTCTATAAATCAATTTTATTCTAATTTCCTAGCAGGGAGGAAAGGCTTACAGAACCCAGAGGTATCTGAGTTACAAAACATCTGCAACAAATCTAATTCTTTCATTCTACTACAGCCACTTGGCTCTCAAAGTGTGAAAAATGGCTATCACTTAGTAAACCTGGTGTCCCACTACTTGAAAGCACACTCACTCTGAGAATAAAAGAAAAGTTAAATTGTAAGTGTTCTTACCTTGATTGGAGATTTTACAATAGCACAGAAATTTATGAGAAGGGAGAGTTCAGTATATTAAAATTTATGAGACCTTTAGATGCTTTAACTACTTCACCTCTATTTTAATTACGTAACAAGATACAATTTTTAAAAAGCCCTTAATGCCATCATGAATATGCAACATTTAGACTCCTGTCCAGGAATTGTGGAGCTTTTCATGTTCCTGTGCAGGGCTGGTGCTGGTTGGAATTCACACCCACAATGGCCAAGCCATTTCCCAGAGGGATAACAAAGAGGGGGTTTGTTTCCCTGCTCGAGGGGTCAGTGGCAGCTGCACTCTGTGCCTGCCACAACCAGGAGAAAATACTGCCTTCCAACAATGGCTGCTCACTGGGATATAAAACAATTGGAATGTTGGAGCTGGAATTTCAGCAGCTGCTACTGGACATTTTCCATAACTTTGAAGCATCAGCTATCAGTGCACTAAGTTTGTGCTGCTTCACATCCCAGAGCTCGTTTTAGTGATAAAAACCATTTGTATCACAAATCAGATGCCTGAAATAAGGCAGTATAAAAACAATCCCACAAAAGTGGCAATATCCTTAATCCAAACCACCCCAGAGATGCATTTTTAAGGCAGATTCTCAGAGTTGCTCCTGTGTAGCAGAGGGACAGACTGAACCAGGGGCTGACACAGGAATAGGGTGAGGACAGAACCTTCCCATCTACAGAGATTCCAGAGGTATTTTAAACCAAACTTTACTCTTTTTGCATCAGGAAGCAAGTGGAATGATTGCATTTTGCCACTCACAGCTCCAGTGAGCCTTGCCTGATGAAAGATCACTTGATTATCAGCACCAGGCAGACAATAAATCACAGTGCTGGGACTGTCTCAGCACTTGAAGAAAATATTTCTATTTGGCAAGTCTAACACTAGTTGTGGTTTGTGTGTTTTTAAATCTCTCTCAAAAACATTCAAGGAAATTACACATATTTTAAAGCAAATTTCAATATAGAGGGATTCAAATAAGGCTGGCATCTAATTCAGAATGCCAGCATGAGAAGGGAGGTAGGAGATTAATCAGTGCTTCATTTATGCTATTTATCTATTTAAAAAAAAAAAAATCACCCCCAAAAAAACCCCAAACCACCCACACCAAAAAAACACAAAAAACCAAAACCTACATAAAGCAGCTTTGGAAGTCCAGCCTTCAATTTAAAAAATAATTAGCTCATGGCCACCAAGCCCTCTTTTTGTCTGCTGCACACAGGTCTGCTCAGAACACCAGCAGCCCCGTGCACAGACCTGCTCCATGTGCCTTCTTCCCAGAATAGTCCAGTTTAGCAGGGCAGTCCTAAAGTGGGAAGCATGAGGTTGTGGATCCAGTACCACACCTAAAAGGCAATAATCTGTCAGCACCAGTGATAAAAACCATCCTCCACAGCAGGATCATCCTGGTAAAAGTGTGTTGTATCAGAGGCTACAATACAATAGTTCAGAGAAGCTACACGACTTGTCTCTAACCCAGAGGAAGGGAAGATAAATTTCCAGCTGGGAATGATAAGATGTTATTACTTTTAGTGGCTTCCCCTCCAAGCTCTCCCTGCTGTCTGGGTTGCACCTCTGCATCCCAGCTTTTCCAGCTGTGTGTGCCATCTCCTGACACCCAGCTCTGCCAGGGGTGAAAATGCTGCTGCCAACAACTGTGGAAAACCTGGCATCAGGACTCACCCTCCTAATGACACCTTACATGCATGGAGACAGCTATGGTTAATGTAAATTAAACTATGGAAAGAGAAGTAATGCTGCTTTTAAATTTCAACTATTAAATTGAGTAAGGACTGTAACTTGTACTGTGAGAATATCAGGAAGAAATACTGGATTTGATGGTTTGGGAGTTGGTTTTGTTCCTGTCCTTTATAGACCAGTTTCTTATTCCCTCCTTGGACTGGGTTTATGGGACAATACACTCATTAACTAGTTAGTAGCTACTCAAGAGTTACCCCTTCTTATCAGTGACCATGGAAATATGCATTTGTACAAGTAAATTTTTAGGTATCTGGTAAAGCAATTCAAGAGAAGGAAAATCAACATATTTTAAAAATAAGACCTCAAAAGCACTAGGAACTGCACTCAGAGGTTGATGTGCATTTCTCACTAAATAGGATTTAGTTTCATTTAAATACAGATCTCGAAGAATTAATTACAGAATAAACTACTCAGTCTCTGACATCTAGAGCTTCCAGCCTTATCAAAGAACAGTGTGGGCATGGGTCTGGTGAGAGATACACAGAATATTGTGCAGTGACAAACACCAGTACCCACAGAGGCATTTGCTGAAACACTGTTTGGCTTCTTCCCAGAGTTCTAAACCCATTTTTTCTCCTTTAATAAGGCTGCACCTTCAGCAAACAACAATATTCCCAGAGAGCTGAAAGCAGCACTGATCACAGCATGGATCTCCTCACGGACACAGAAGGAATGAACATATTTTGGCCAAGGGAAAATAACCGTATTCAGTGTCAAGAACAAGTAAAGCAATTCAGACAGAGAATTCCTGGGAGACAACTGATTCTGGCACCAGCAGGAAGAAGCAACATGAAAAACCTTTTCCAAGGTCATCTCTGGCTTTTCCCTTCCAATGGTGCATACAGACTGCTGGAAAATATTTAATCCACTGACACAAACTCAGGTGGGTTCCAATATTCCCTGGCCATCCGTGTATTATTTCTTGGAAATTCTCCACAAGGGTTGATCTGGTGGGGGTGTAGATTTGCATGTGAAATGCAATCACACACTGAAAATAACCCAGATTAGAGCTAAATTAATCAATTAAGTTGGGTAACTAAATAGATCTGTTAAAGTACAGGGAAAGAAAAAATACAGAGCAGAAAATAGAAACAGAAAAATATGAATTGTGAAGGAAAAATATCCAAAACCAGTGACAATTTCAGTGTTAAACCACTGTGGACACAAGCCCTTTGCAGCCTGATTTGACAATTAGCTGCAATGCCTGTGAGAACTGTTATAGAAAGGAGTTTATAATACAAACACACAGAATTGTGTGCAATATTCTCACTGGCAATTCAGAAAGCTTTTATTAAAAATTATTATCATCAAGCTTGCAGAACCTCTATAGTAATAGTATGGCTGTGCCTCTTCACAGCACTATATTCCCAGGCATTTCAAATGATAAGTAAATACTTATTTCTGCAATGTCACACCACCTATTTTCAATTTTTATCAGTCAAATGATTTATCAAATCAATATCCACGTGCCCAACAGAGAATGGTGCAGTAAAGAGAATTTGGTCTCAGCAGAACAATTTCATTTTGATTTTTTAGAAGTGCAATAAATACTCAGTAATGATCTGTTACATGTGAAATGTTTAAAGAATATTTTACAGCTCACATGGTCCATTTATTTCAAGTTGTATTGTATGAAGCCACCTCCATGTGTGAGTGGTGGCATGAGCTGACAAAAGCAACTATTTAACACCAACCAAATGCTGTTAGACACTAAAATTACTTAATGTAAGTAATGTCAGCTGAAGGTTATTATCATCCCTACTCTCTAAGATATCTGTTTCAATGCTCATATATAATAAATAATTGCCAGTCACAAACACTTTGCTTCTCTCATTTGAGTTAGATTGTCAACAAAGGCAACATTGGGCACATCCAAGCTGATGTCATGGTTTTCATGGCACCTTTTTGACAACAAAGCTTGGATGCAAGATCTGACCACTCACCATTTCTAAACCAGATTATAAAGCTAAATCCACGCAAACCCTTAATGGATCAGGATTTTATTTCTAGCGCCGCAAAAACTTCGGTTGTGGCCAAGTCTTATCAGCTCTGGTGGCAGACAGATTACAGGAGCTGTGCCATGGATAAGGCTGAGGCACCACCAGCTTAAACCAATTACACACGTAGCACAAAGTTGTCAAACTGCAGCCGGGTGCCAAATCCCAACATGTCGTTTCGATCACGCTCACAAATTTTAAGGAGAATTACACTGAATAAAGAGTCTGGAGGAAGTGCAAAATATAGCTGGGAAAACATCTGGTACAAAGGAGAGTGTTTGGAAACACGTAAGGTTTTAGTGGTGCGTAAATAAAGAATCCACACGAACTCAAGTTTTTGGCACTGCACAATCTCCTGGATTTTTCCCTAGAAGTCCCCACTTCAAACTCTCCTGTATCTATTCACTGGCAGACAGATCTATTAAATTATTTGCCAGCTGGGAGGCATTTCTTTTACAATAAGCAGCGTGGTGAGAGGTAACTACAAAGCAATCCATAGCTGTCCTAATTCCTCCTTACAGGCAGGAAAACGTGTGATAAAATGCATGTTTTGTGATTCACTTCCTCTGGTTTACTCGCTTCGGCACCGTTAACCTGGAGCTTGTGATGGTCTTCCCCAGAAAACCATATGAAAAACATCCAGACAGACAATCACTGTACAATTCAAGGCACATAATTAGCAATTATTTCATGCACACTTCACAATAATAATCTGTTACGTACTAAGGGAAAGAAACATTAATGAGCTACTCCCGGTGCCTCTCTGTGTACTGTGTTTGCATAATAATGACCTGCAATCTGCTGGAAAACACAGAAAGGACAAATTAATAAGGCCGTCATTTTTGTCTAATGATGCTTAATACAGTTTTAGTAGCAATCTGCTCGAGACAAAAGAGGGGCCCTGAGCCGAGGCCGATTATGCATTCGCGTGGCAGCTGAAATCTTTATTAAACAGAATGATGAATCTGATTAGCATGTGATAACAAATATACAGTCTGGGCCGGGCCAGCACCGCCCCGGCCAGCGCGGGGCTTTGCCCAGATTGAGGTCAGGCCGCGATTCCCGAAGGCGCATTAGGAGAAAACTTTGCCAAATGCGGGACGTGAGGGACAAAACAACCTCGTGCTCTGCAAAGGGGCTGCCAACAGCTGAGTGCTTAATGAGCCCCAGCCACCACTCCTTAAGGAGTTTAACGTGGTAATTGTTGCTTTCCTTCACCTTGCAGCAGATCAAAGGCAATTTGTTATATTGGCTGAGCTGGGGCTTAGAGCACCCCGAGTCCCTGCCGTTTGGGGGGATATAATTTATATTCAAATATTTCTCTAATTCCAATGTTCTGTCTTCTAGTCCATTTTACAGAGACAATAGCAAACAGGAATATACAGTTTAGGGCATTTTAAGGACTATAGAAAATATAAAATATAACATAATATAATACGATAAAATACAATGTAATAAAACACAATATAATACAATAAAATACAATAATATATAATACAATATAATATAATATCATGTCATATTATATTGTATTATATATGATATAATATATGCTATAATGTAATATGATATAATATAATGATATAATAACATAACGATATAATATAATATATATAATACCATACTATTATAATATATAATAACATATAATAGCACCCCATATAATAATAAACGATATATAATAATCAGCAATATAGATAATTTATATCCATGTATAATATCACATCATATATAATAAAATATATCAACATATAACAATATGTAATTATATATCATAGTTATATATAAAATAGATAATAATTTTTAAAATAATATTAATTTCTATGCCACTGGTTTCCCAGAAAGTCTGAGGAAGTTAATGGAGGTTTCTAGGTCAGTGGGAGATGCATGATGCAATTGAAATCCAGCAGCAAATTTAAAAATCTAATTCTCCATATTAATAACTGACAGAAAAATAGGTTAAAAAATGTACAAAATATAGTTTGTTAATCCTGCCTNACCAAATATCTCTAGAATTCCAATGTTCAGTCTTCTAGTCCATTTTACAAGCAACAGCAAACAGGAATATACAGTTTAGGGCATTTTAAGGACTATAGAAAATATAAAATATAACATAATATAATACGATAAAATACAATGTAATAAAACACAATATAATACAATAAAATACAATAATATATAATACAATATAATATAATATTATGTCATATTATATCGTATTATATATGATATAATATATGCTATAATGTAATATGATATAATATAATGATATAATAACATAACGATATAATATAATATATATAATACCATACTATTATAATATATAATAACATATAATAGCACCCCATATAATAATAAACGATATATAATAATCAGCAATATAGATAATTTATATCCATGTATAATATCACATCATATATAATAAAATATATCAACATATAACAATATGTAATTATATATCATAGTTATATATAAAATAGATAATAATTTTTAAAATAATATTAATTTCTATGCCACTGGTTTCCCAGAAAGTCTGAGGAAGTTAATGGAGGTTTCTAGGTCAGTGGGAGATGCATGATGCAATTGAAATCCAGCAGCAAATTTAAAAATCTAATTCTCCATATTAATAACTGACAGAAAAATAGGTTAAAAAATGTACAAAATATAGTTTGTTAATCCTGCCTTAAATTTAAGTTATGAAAACAGTGTTGCCTCTTTAAACAATGACCAAATCCAGAAGTAAATAACAGATATTAAAGGCAGGGATTCTGCTTTAAGCTTGCTTTGCTGGAGCAATGTGATTTCTATCAAATGAACAATTCCTTCCCTTCCAGAACCAACTGGACTTGATTTGTAGACAGCACATGGCACCAAGTAATTCAAGATGCCACCTGATAGCTCCTGACAATGTACATGGTGTGACCTGGGGGCAGCAGCAGTGTAAACCAGAATGCTGATTTTATCTCCACAGCTTCTTCCCTTCAATGCATGTGTGTTTGCTCTGGTGTATGACAGCATATAATAAATCATCATTTTTAACTCCTTTTTTTTTAACTCATTCTATGTGTCTTCAGTTACATGAATATATTCCCAGTCACGAGAAAACAACAGCCATTGCATTTAAAGCAAGGAAATTATAAAATTCAAGCTACCCCATCATCCATCCTCAGTCCATCCTACCTTTTTAAATAAATAACATTATTTTCACGCACAAAAAAGAGAAGAAAACAAAAAACCAGTGGTTTTGTTCCTCCCCTGCAGCTCCCACACTCAAGTCACTTGGCACATTAATCTGGTGCTAAGACATTACACCTCAGAGGATCCCTTCTTTTCACATTCTTCCAATATAAATTCCCTCAATGTAACATCTCATTATCTTTGATATACAATGAATGCTAAAAATACCATGAAATGTTAGTGGTGGTGTTTGAGCCCAACATTTATGGCAAAATGCTTCACAAACTTTGTGCCATCATCCCACTGTCACACAGTGCATTCCAAACAGCCTGTACAGCTCCCAATGACACACAGAGGCCAAAAACGTTCAGTTTTTGGCAAAGATTTCATCTCAAATATCTCTCATTAAGTTCAATTGTATTTATATTCACAGCACACATGAAGGGAAATGCAGGAAAGGCAGAGGTGTCCTGGGTTTACCTGCACAGCCTCACCCTCTGTGCTCTGAGGCACTTCCAGGAGTACAGTCAAAATACAGTTTTCTCATCCACATTTCCAAGTGTTCCAACACTGTTGGAAATACAATACTTACAAATAAATTTTTTCCTGTTGATTCCTTTAGATCTTGTCCATGTTCATCCATCAGGGGCTGATTAACTGTTTTGTTTAATGCCAAAAAGAACACAAAACTACATGTCTGAAAATTCCAATCTATGGCACTTGTGCAAATATGTTTTGTTCTGTTTTTTCTTTCACGACAAACATGGATGGCTATTTTCCTATCCCTTTCCATAAGATACTGCAACAAATTAGGTAGAAATTACAAATATATTAAGTGACCTGAACTCTGTTTTTAACCATAATTTCAAACCTCTGTGGTAGAAATTAGATGAATCTTAAAAAAATTTATCGAGATAAAAGAATATATTCATTGTGTCTTTTACAAAAATGGTATTTTAATATTTATTGTATCACTCATTCAGTGATCATTTCAATATACAAAATAAACTGACTTGACTTACCCATGACTGCACTTTGTTACTGAAATGAGTAACCTCAGCTCCTATCAAAGGACACGGAGAAATGGACTGAGTGACACAGCTCCTGCATTGTAAGTAACTTGTCAGAGAATATTCCTTCTCATTCCAAAGAGCATTTAAAGATAAACTGCCATTCATGTCTTTCAAAAAGAAAGAAAAAGGTGCTTTATAGAGGCATCAAGAGAGATTTTAAAACAGATAAAAGTCACAAGTCATACTTTGCATTTCAAAATGTCATGTTCTTGTTTTCCCAGAAAGTAAAGAGGGGAAAGAATATCCAGGAATCCCTGAGAATTTAGGGACTCCTAAAAATGAGTCCTTGTGGCAAAACCCATGTGTTATTAACTGTGCCATCCTGACCCCATTGGATGGGCAACAGAACTGGCCACATGTGAACTAAAGCAACTTCTTTACTTTTGGTCTCTGTCACCTCAAGAACCAAAGGGTTCCACATTCCATGAACTGACACCTGGAATCATTTCCTATCAAAGCCATCACTTCTGCAGAGCTCTGCTTTAACCACAGGCCACACACCTCCAATCCCTGCATTTTAACTTGTTATAAGGAATGTAAAGGATTCTGTTCTCCTTATCCTTATCTTTTTCACCAGAATACTGAGTAAGGACCCAAAAAATTTGGGAGTGGAGCCAAACTGGGACTGATCTGCAGGGTTTGGTTAAATGTGCAGAGTCCACAGAGCTCTGAGCATCTCAAAAGAAAAAGCTTACCCTCAGCTTCCCAAAAGACCAAAAGGTGTCAGTGTTGGGAATGGTGCAGTTAAGAGGAAATAATCATATGATAAACTTTCCTGGCCAAGTACCCCTGTCAATATTCAATTGTCCAACTGATGTATTTCCATGACAAAATGCCTTGACCCACATGGGTTTGCTGTTTATGTATTATGTTTATTGGCTTTCCAGACAAATGTTGTCAGAATTATCCATCAACAGGTGAGGAAAAATCAGTATCAAGTCTTATTGGCATAAAAAAAAAAAAAGTCTTTTTGAAAGCTCATGTGTTTGGCTTACAAATGCTTTCCATTAAAAATACCTGCAAAACCTGTGCTATTTTGAATAGTAAGATGTAGTGGGGGGCCAGAGAGTCTTGCACAGGAGATTCCACACACAGATCAAGAGATAAAAACATGTTACCAGAATCAAAGCATCTGTGGGCAATGAAATGAGACAAGGTGTTGTATTGAATTTAGGGCTAAAGGACCTGACAAATGTTAGCTGATATTTATCAGGAATCAGGAAGATTTACCTTCACTTTTCACTGGCATCTGATAAACCTTCAAAGTTTCTTTAAGATGAGTAAGACTTGCAGCATCTGAGATGACCAACATCATATTATCATCTTCTGGAATGGCATTCAGTTTACACATACAATTATTAATGGATCCTTTACTTCTTCCATTGGTATTTCTGAAGAGTTTCCAGATTATTTTCACTTCACTATTACTGTAACAAGCTTTTCTCAAAATTCCTATAATTTAAGAAGTGGGGTGTAAGACTTGTACATACACATGGTTTTCAATACAGTACTGTTCAACCATGCTGCAAACTTTCCACATTTACAAGATGGTAATTTGGGCCCTGCTCCAATACCCACTGCAGGCACTGAAAAGACTTTATTGCTGCACATGGACCTTGGAAGAAGGCCTTATTTAAAATTTTTAATGTGTCCAAAATTTACTTTTCAACAGATAATTTTCCCCTTGTTATTACTCCCAAATCAACCAGTAGTTTGAATCCACTTTGAATAAAGCTCTTTATTTTTCATTTTCTTCCAACTGTGGCAGATTTTTTAACTTCCCTTAATCAATTGGCATCTGAGACTGAGTTTAAACAACATAAAACTTCTGAGTGACAAGGGACACCCTGGTAACTGTGGGCATTCATGTACCTCAGTGATTCACAATGTTTTCACTCAACACACAGTGATTCCATCTCACAGATTCTACACCAAATTGCAAAGATATGACAATGTTGGTCAGTGATTATTGGAGAAATGAAGGGAACCTGACCTGTGAGGTTGCACAAGCCTTAGAGGACACTCATTATGGTTCCTTTGGGAAAACAGAGGCAGCAAGTGACCTCCATGCCCTGGGCCTGCCTTTACCCACCAGGTAACAGGGACTTTGCTGTGTGGCCTGAGTTTAGCAGGTTCAGGAGCAGCAGGGACCTCTCCCACCCTCACACAGGCACAGGGTTGGTTTGTGGAAGAGATTTGTCCTTTCTTGGTTTTGTGTGATGCAGCAAAGCCCTGGTCCAGCTTTGTGGCCTGCTGTGCAGCTCAGTCCATCACACACCACTGAGCTCCTCCCTGCTAAGCCTGACCCCCCTCACTTCAATGCTGAATGACTCAGAGAGGCCTGGGCTGGGGTTTTTTCTGGTATCACTTCTTTGATACCAGTTCCATATTTATTTCAGCACTTTTGGAGCAGTGGAAGGGACCTCAGAGAAGAGCAGGATGTTTAAGGGTCCCATAACATGGGGGCTGCCACAACCAAGGCTCTGCACACAAAGGTCTCTGCTCTGTGGAATGCACAAATTCCAGATCATTCCTAACACTTCCCAAAATTGTAGCATTCTGGCTTCCCTTTGAGGTCCTGAGATGGACTTACAAGGCACCCAAAAGAAATTCTTCTTCCCTTCACATTTGTAAAACTTGAGACCAGTTAAATCCTCACTAAACCCTCCTGGAGGACCATGTTTTATACACTGTTTAAATATTACATATCTAAATCTAATTGTTTCTGCATGTAACTGATAAAAACACTTGTAATAAGGTCATTACCACACATGGCCCAGTAACCTGAAGATGGAGCTCATTTTAAAAAGCAGCAGAATTGTTATTGCCAGTATGAGCTTTAGAGCTTCACAAATTAAAGTTCCTCACAAAAACATAGAGACAATTTCCAAAAGCATGGAATCCACATTTCATACAATGGGTCAACCAAGGACTAAAAACCAAACTAAATTAACACAAAATAGGTGGCACATTGAAGAGTAACAGTGGAATCCCATGGCTTTTCATCAAGACCTTGGATAGTTTCCCTAAAACATGTCCTAGATTCCCAAAGTCACTGTGCCAAGGTATTACCAAACTTCTCACAGCAACTGGTAGCAAATTAACACCTAACCCTGAGCAGGAACAAACCCCAGTGAATGGGCCACTATGTTACAAATAATTTCTTTCAGCCTCTCAATGTCAGGAGAAGTTGCCTCCAGTTAACTCCAGAATACCTTGTAATTCAAGAGTGGTCAGTGTGTCAGACACTGAATCAAGCAACTGAAAAATGCCACAAAAAGCAACTTATTTAAAATAGTTGTTATTGTGACAACTCCCTCTCTCTCTCCCCTGCAGGTCTCCAGTGCATTTGTCTCTCCTTTATCTCATTACCAAATCCAGTGGAGAAATGAACCAATTATTCTAAAATATCCCTCCAGTATCCAGAACTGTGAAAGCACAAAGGTGGATCAGAAATCCCATCATTCCCAATCTAAAACAACTGACTGTTACATTGATCTTACCCTCTGCTTTTGGCAGTATTTCAGCTCCACAGACAACACAATAAAGTCCTTTCCTGCAAGGCTGGTTGGGTGTTTCCTTCTAACAAGGCAATACACAAATGCCTGTAAATACTAGTTTGCATTTAGTAATTATGCAGATTGAAGCATTTAAATACAAATATCAAAACAGCTTCAGAGAAATACACTACTTGAAATACTTCTAGTCTATTTGAATCAATCATTTATAATAGCTAATTATTAAAATATACACCATGCTAAAAATGCTTACCCTAACTTAAATAGAAATACTGTCATATACAGTATTTTATAGTCCTGCCTATCAATTTGTTTGGAATTTTGCACAGGGTGATTGGTGCCTTTGTGTTTCCCATGAGAAACAAAGGTATCTATTGAGTGTTTAAATAGAGACCTACAGCAAACTATGCTTAGAAACTGCTTCATCTGCATTATTTCACTTAAAAATTATATAATAAATCATTGTTATTTCCCCTGCACCTTCACACTGAACAGCAGCCACTTAGAGCAGGTCCTTTATCCATCTCTGTGGTACCTTTCTGTCTCGGGTGCAGCCACTCTGCCTAACTGGAGCTTTTCTTCTCCTGCATTTCCTCTGGACTTTCAATCCTTGAACAAATTCAAGATTTTATTATTATTTTAGACAGCAGAGATTATACTCACCTATTAGAGCAAAGTATGAGGGGAATTTTCAATAATTTTTTATATATTTGAGCAGCCCAAATAAGTAATTCTAGGACAGTTGGTACATTGACTTCCTTTCTATTTGCAGGTTGGGCAGCATTTAATTCTGGGAATCATCATAAATATTTTAACTAGAAAAACTATTCTTACCAATAATATGTTAAATACCACAGTTATTACACAAATTAAGAAAGAATTTACACAGTTTTTACACCAAAAGAAACAGTCCTCTCCTTTCCCCCCAAACCCAGCAGTAACACAAAGGATTATTATCCATCAGTTGTCCCAAACAACACAGCTCAGGATTTGAGTTTTTTAGGGATAGAAATCTGTCAATAAAATATAGTATCTGGTAAGGCAAATGATGATATTCCATATTTTAAAAAATAATGGTTAAAGAGAAATTTGCTATAAAATGTAGGTGCTGTAAATTAGTGGGCACTATTTGACTCAGAGCAGGTTTTGTCTTAAGGGATTTCTAATCAAAGCAAGATGAAACACAAGCTCAAGAAAGGAACAATCTGCTCCAGATAAGGAAAAGGAGATGGATTTTCCTTTTTTTTTTTTAATTTAAAGACAGACAAATCTTCTGGAAGACAAAGAAGAGGCTGTGGGCCATGGGATGAGCAGACAAGCCACCAAGCTTAAGTGATTTCTGTTATCTATTCAGATACACATAAATGTGACAAGTGCTTTGGGACAGAAGAGTTTTTAAGAAAACTGAGCTATTAAGGATCAAGTTGGGGGACTCTTGGGAGTGTGGCTGCAACAACCTGCCCCAGAATTTGGGGGATATGGGACAATTCCAGCCCAGCAGCCAGTTACAAACAGCAAGTGAATCATTCCTTAACTCCAAATTAAGTATATTTATCTTTGGATGTGTCAGATTAATGTATGCTGGAAATGAACAATCTTCTCTTGAAAAGTCAGGCATAGTATGTTTTATTACAGAAAAATCCCAGCTGTTTTGATTGCAATAAATGAAAGAAAAGTTTAAAATACTTCAAAAAAAAATGGACTGAGGAAGATTTAAAGGCCTTTATGTACAAATTTACATTGTTACATATTGCAAATGAGAACATGTTTGGATATGAATACACAGAGAACCTGATCAAAAGAAAAATTTAAAGAAACCTCCATTTTTACATAGAACAAAGATCTCTGAAGAAGCCTCTCATCATCATCATCAAATATCAAAATGTTCAGACACAGCTCCTGACAGATGTTTTGACATAACAAGTTTGAGAGAAAAGAAGGCTCAATCTATCATATGATTTCATCTGCAAAGATGCTGTTCTATATATTTGATTTTTAAAAAAAAAGCCCTAAAAAATGTAGAAAATCATAATTTCACTATATGGGTGTTTTGCTTTCTCAGGAAAAACACAATTATTTTATTGTATTTAATGGTGAATTAAATCTGTAATGGACAAACCTTCTCAGCCAATAATTACAAGTCAGATCCTACTTGGGCTTCTCTTTAGAATTGCCAGACATGGTGTCCTTTTGCCATGTGCTTGGGGTGAGGAATCTTAATTGTACCTGGAGAAAACTGCATGTTTCATAACTTGCACAGTGAAAACCAAGAAAGCATAATAAGAAATCAAGTGTGAGAGCAGCTCATGAGAGAAACATCAGTGCCCTGTTGTGAGGGAATATTTTACCCCAAAGTGTCCCCACTATTGCTCAGTAGAAAGGATGACACACCTTTATTTCGGGACCTGGAAAGGCTGATTTTCCTGCTGCTGGTGTCCATGTGTGGAGCTGCTCCCAGCTCTGGGGGATGAAGTGCACTGTCCTCACTCCTGCCACTCTGCACCATTCCCTGGGCACTTGTGCCATCCCCCTCCAGCTTTTTAGTCCCATTTAGTGTTTCTGAGGGGTCGCTGACAAGAAGTTCCTCCCATCCAACCTGATTCCCGTTTGTTTGACAGGCTGGGATGGGAGGTTGGATTTGCTGGTCCTCTGGTTCTGGTTCATCATAGAGCTCTGGGGTGAAGTAAATACTCTCATCCTCATCCTCAGCCTCTGCAGACACATTGAGAGTGGAAAGTGCAGCATTCCCTGCTGCTGGAAGCTGCAGCTCCTGGAGATGCTCCTCAGCAACTGCAGCCTCAGTGCTTTGAACTGAAAAATGAGTTCTTTCCAAACATGATTCTGGTCCCCTTGGTTTGTGTTCTGCAATTAATGATGATTGGCCTTGATTTAAGCTATCAATAAGTTCACTAGGCCCGTTCCCATCCTGGTTGTTATCAGCTGTGGCCCAGTTCTTGGCTACAGGCAAAGGTGTTGAAGTCAGTGGTTTAGAGCAGCAATTCTCTTCCCTAATATCACCATTAGTCCAACCATTCAGTTTTTCTGTCTCTGTTTTAGTTGTTGGCATTTTAGGTGTGGAGTCCTTATGTTTTCTTCTTTGTTTGACACGGTGAGAATGACTCTCTACACCAACTTTCTGGTGACCTGTGAAAAATCACAAAACATAAATTAATTGTATGTGCCTTCCCCCCTGATTTACACCATGTTCAGCACATCAAAATTACCACTGTTTTATCAGGTTTGCAGGTATTTTACAACACTCATTAGAAACAATACAAAGAAAAGCCCAGATATTACAACTCTCTTTGCACATGAATCACCCTAATTAAATCAATAGATTAACTGCTGTACGACTGGATTTGAAATTTGTGATTTTTTATTATTGTGCTCTTATCTTTTTCACATCTTTCTTGACTGAAATGAAGTCATAAGCTTTCCTAAAATTTAGGAATGGATAAATATTTAGATGTGAAGCTGGTACCAGAGGTCACACAAAAGGTGTCTCACAGCAATGTCTAAACAACAGATGTAGGTTGAACCAGGGCACTCACCTTGCAATAATGTTAATCTTTATGTGTTTCAAATATGTTTCAAATCATCTTCATAGTTTTCAATGGAAAAAGAAATGAAAGTGAAAACATTTGTGATTGTACTATAACCTTATCAAACGTTACCAATTGATTTAAGACAACCACATGGAATGACAATTCATTTCAGCCTCCTGAGCACAGCTCATACACATTTGTGAATAATTATCATTTTCCACAGCACTTCTGTAATTTTAAAAAACATTTGTTGCTTCCAAACAAGAGGCAACTCCACATTTAGGAAGGGTTTTCCCCAGGCAATGAACATACTTGGTGTCACTGCTGCCATGGTGTCACTTGGCTGAGTTGGTGCCGTAGGATTCACAGAGTTGATGGTTGTAGGAAAATTCACTTGGGAACCCAAATTTTGCTGCTCACTTTCAGCAGGAACATCTGGTGAGAGATGAACAGTTGCCTCTTGCTGGGAGCCTTGTGACAGGTCCTTTGAATCTGAAGGTCCCTGGGGAAGGTGCCTGTTGTTCCCTGAGGAACAATTGCCACTTTGCTGGTTCCTTACAGCGAAGGCGTGCAGGGATTCCAGGGCACTGCCAAAGTTTCCATGGTGCTGGATTTGCTGGCGAATCCATTTGGATAATCCTGAGGGAACAACAAGTCTTACTACAAAATGACATCATCTACACCAGGTATTTCCCATGAGTAAATACTACCTTAATAGTGCAAATATTTCCATGTACATTCAGATTCAGAAAGATCTCGAGAAGTTGCTCCTAAAAATACAATAATGTAATTCCTCCCTTTCAGGGCTGGCAATTGATGTAATCAATGGGAGTATTTCCATAAATAATACCAATATCCCTCTTTTTCTATGAAAAGACCTTTACATTTTTCACTATTTTTTTTTAAATTCAAACTGCTGCATTGCATAAACAAAATTCAATTTCTTTTAAGCCTGGGTGTTCATTCTGCTTGTTATCATGAAATATTTAAAAGCAACTTCCACAGAGTGCAACTATTTATTATCATATTAACAGGGTCAGATATTCAGAAATAATCACAACTGCCCAATAGCTACAAATAATACAACATGCTGCTATCAGAATAATATTTAAAATTCTCAAATACCAGATTTCTTGAGCATAACAGCTGTTTAGATGCTGTTGGAACACACAAGGGTGAAGTAAAAACTGATTTCCTTGATTTTATAAAGTGTTTTTAAACACATTCAAATATTCTTTTAATATCAATTAAAAAAAAACCAACAGAGAACTTGATTCTTTTGCAAAGTTTTACTTTTTAGAGAAAGGAATCTTCTCAAGTCTCGATTACTTGTGTTACTGTATGAGTTACTTCTGTTTATTTAAAGTTTCAATGTATTTTTAGTGCAGACAGACACTCAGGGAAGCAGTTGGACCCAACTGCAGCAGCTGAGCTCCACCTGCTGACAAGAGCCTCACTCAGCTCTGCCCATCCCACCTCAGCAGGGCAGGAACAAAGAGCAAACCCACATTCCCAAGCACTCCTTCCCTAATTTCTATCCCTTTGTTCAGGCAGGGGTTTATTCCATCTGCATTTACTTCTCCTCAGGATAAAACAACAAACAGAAAATACTTGTGTATGAGCATTTGGGGCTTCAATGGATACATTCTGTTCTAACCTTCCCTACTCACCTGTGTTTTTATAACCATATTTCTGGAATTTGGGGTTGGTTGTTACTACTGGGAACTTTCCCAGGAGGATTTTGGCAGCTTACCAGTGATGTATTTGTTGGGGTTATTGAGGAACCGGTCGTCAACTAAAATCAGGGCCCCCCAGTCATTCCTGTGCCTGATGCACCTAAAAGGGAGCCACAAAAAGGAGTGTTTGTCATGAGAGGGAACACAGCAAAAATCTGGGGGGATCAGGAGAAAAGGACTGCACCCTGGAATATTATGCAAATTATGCAGGATTCAAAAAAAAGTGATTTTTTTACTGTATGCATCAAAAATGGTTATGGATGTCACAGAAAATATTCCTTCAGTTGTTGAATTTACTGCATGAATATAGTTAAATTTAAAAAAAACTCCACACAAATAGTCAACAGATAAGAAATCACATGTCATTTGTTTTCCAGTCTTAACTGGGTAGTGTAAATTCTGAAAGGAAAATATGTAAAAGTGTAAAAGAAAAAAAACAGACTGATAAAACTGTAAGCAGTGTTTTAAATAACTCTGTACTTGCTGTTTCTAAACCACAGCTTATTTCTAACTCTCTTTAGTAAGGAAATTAATTATCCTACAGATCAGATAATGTTGAGTTCATAATTCTGTTGTTATAAGGCTACAGAAATACTATAATAGTCACTTTTCAGGTGTTATTATTTTTAACATTATTTGGATTTCTTTACTGCCTGCCAGAAAAAAATGACTAAAGAACAGTGAAAACATAAATGAAATATAGAAAGGATTATTATCCCCAGGGTATAAGAAGTTTCATGTCTATTTTTTTTACAAATGTACATAAAAGCACAAGTGTCTCACAATCAGGGCTTCAAACTGAAGTGATCAGGGTGGTTCCCTTCCTCAGGTTTTTCTTACCAAATTTTAACTATTGCTCTTACATTCCAAAGAGGAATCTAAGAAATCAGACCTGTAACAACAACAATCCACAATGAGATTTTACTGATGTTACTATTTCTTCCAATTTTCTTTCTAAGCCTTCATTTATGTCATCACATTTGCATTGGGTTAATTCAAATTAGAGTCTTCCAGCTGATGTTTCTCATCTATAAATCTGTGTTTCTACCTCTATATCCCCATGACAGATGCATGACATCTGTGATAGATATGGATGACAGTTATAATCTTTATTTATATGATAAATTTTGTTGGAAAAGGATGAATTAATTCTATCCTGTTAATAAAATTTGGGGGAATTTTTCCATCTAGGAAAGTGAGCTGTACCACTTCTTCTGAATCTGGGAAGAGATCAGTGAGCACAATAATTGAATTGACCTTTTGGAAAGGTCTGAAAAACCCCACTGCTATTTCTCCCTTTCAAAAATACTTGTAGGCTAAATACCAAACAACTGTTGTGAGCCCACTGAGAGTGTGAACAATTAGTGCATTTGAAAAGCCCTAAGAATTTTGATTTGGTTTATAAGCTCAAGAACTGTGTGTCTGTGCTGGTGTTTTCCTTTGTGTAGCTGCACTACAAGCAATAAAACCTGCAACCAAACTGAAGGTGAAACAAAAAATCTGAATTACAATGAAGCTCAAATGCACAACAGTCTGAAAATCTGAGAATATTGCTGCAAGATGAGGATTTTGGCCTTATTTATCCCCCTTGTGCCAACAGGGAGGAATTAATCCTTAAAGATTTTGCAAAAATCTACAAATACATATATTTTTAATTACGTTCCCTTTCTCTCACCTTCCCAGGGCTTGGTTGAGAGCTCTATAAGCTTGAATTTCATACCACTGACTCCCTGATAAAAGGCCTCTTGTACTTCTGTGCTGGTCATTGTACTTCCTCTTTAATTCAACCTAAGAAAGAAATAATAAATATTTGGTTTAATAATGACGTTGAAAGAGAAATATTCCAAAAGGGAAAAACAAGCAAACAGAGATAAAATAAGAGAAATATATAAAGTGTGCTTCAGTATTTCAGCTCTGTATTTTGCACATTAACCACCTTGTACCCTTCTAAATTTATTCTTAGGTGTGATCTGTTCCAATAATTTCAATCTAATGACACCAGCACCACACATTTATCCAATCTCTGTGCCAGCAAGGGAAGGATAAGCTGTTCACACAGGCAAAAAAACCCAGGTACAAGTAGATGGAGGGCAGAGCCCACTTTTCTTGGCTCATCTGAAAGGAAATGCCACACTGAGATCCTGAGCCTTCCCTTTGTCACCAACACTGACTCCTGACCTACTGCTGGCACCACTTGGCTCAGGTCAGGGTAAAGCAAATGTAACTTTTCTTCTCCTACAGAAGGTAAAAAAGAGCTTTAGGGACAGAGTGGCCTCTCCAGAGCACCAGAAAGCAGCAACACCAACCCCAATTGCCAGCTTGGCATCACCCCCTGTGCTGTGGGAATGTTTCCCTGGCTCAGGGGGAAGCCAAAGCTCTCACCCATGGGCAGTGTAAGGCAGGGAAGAACAGGCTCCCCTTTTCCCAAACTCTCTATCCCTGATGCTTCAAAAGCAGCTCTGGAATCAACTGCAAAAGAAATCCCCTTCCCAATCCCCTGGATAACTTACACACACAGTGCTGGTCTGGGTTTGAACCATTTGCATTAGACACTGTTCCAACATACACCAAAGGGATTTAGCAGTATTATTATTCAGAGAGGGGGACTGAATTATTCTTTTTTTAAAAAACAAACATAGAACTGGACCAAAAAGGGTCTTTCTGTTGCTCTTTTGTACAGTATTAACCTTTCTAAACTGACAAGTGAAAGGACACGCTTCAGGAGAGAAACCAGCAGAGTTCTAACCTCTTCTGACAGGTAACTTTCAAGTTGCATTTGGGTAAGAAATTTTATTTTATGTACTTATGCCCTTTAAATTGCCTGTCAAATTTACAAATTCAATCTTTACAGCCAGAAAGTAAATTCAGTTTGATTTCACAGATTTAATATTTGTTCCAGTCACTCAGAATTTATTGACTGGCATGTGAGGTTTCCTTTGTTATTTTCCAAACAGAAGATGATTTCTTCTGAATGGTTTATGAACATTAAAACCAGTCCTTGAAAAGGAACTTGGGTTTATCTGTGCATTTCTACAAATGGAAATGCTACCTGGAAATACAAATGGAGATACAAAAGGTACCTCTCACCATTGGAAATGAGGTGTGGTGTTGGAAAAATTCACTCATGTCTTTAAACATAACCAATATAGTCCTGCATGTATTCTGTATCTGTCTTGTAGTCCTGGTAAGTTTTGTAACAATTTCCTCGTTTGAAGTGTTCCTGTTATCAGTAAGACTATGGCCAACTGGAACAAATTCAGCTTTACCAGCCTCTTACTTTGCCAGCACACTGCTCAAAACAGTATCAGAATAATTAGTCCTTGACTTATGCTGGAAAAATTACCATATTTTTAATTACGTGCACTGAAGTAACAGGAAAATGTAAACTGGTCAGGTCACCTCAATAAAATACATTACTTTTAGATTTTTCTAATACATGTCAGCATTAAGCAAGTGTTTATTCCTTGTGCTGCACATCCACCACTGCCCATATTATATAATAACACATAGACACATTCCTTTGGTCCAAACGTGCCATGTATCTTTTCCATTGGAATTTAAAGCCAAAGGGTTAAGAGAAAAGAGCCCTTTTTTTCTCCCTGCAATGCTGTCTGCTGTGGGAGAAGCCAAGTGCCAGAGCTGCAGGAAAAAGGCAGAGCCTGTCATTTGAATGCACTCAGAACCCATGGCATCACCCAACTCCACTGCTGCCACCCATCAACCCCACGCCCCACTCAAAATGACATGGCACATATGTGGAAAAGCCAGGCTCTCCTGCTAGCAAATCTCCTCCATGTGCACAAAGCCCAGGCTACAAGGGATTAGTCCAAATGTCAAAAGACAGCCTTTCCCTTTTACCTGTTCAGCCTTAAAAACACCCTCCCAGCTGTGGGGCAGGATTTGCAGACAAAGAGCTGAGCACAAGGCCCCTGGCAAGCTCTGCCATCCTGTAGCTGTCACACAGATTAGGCTTTGATCTGTCTGGGAGGTCATGGGCACATCCACATTAAGTCAAGCCTACCAACATTATACCTGCTAAGCACTCCTCCTTTTAATGCTTAATTACCTCGACATCTTTCACTCTGGAATATCAACGGAGAAATGCCACCGACTAAGGGGGGGGGTTAAGGCTTGGAAAGGTATTTTGAGGCAGTTTCTGCTCTGATTCAAAAGAATTTTCAAGTGTATTTTACCAAAAAAATGAGCAATACAAGTTTTTCTCCAATGACAATAATATTTGTTATATCAGATTTTAACCACCAAAAAAAAGTTACCTGTGGTAACGTTTCTTTACATGAAAAAACTGACTTATTCAGGATACAAGTGATAAATCCACTTTGTGCATTTATGTATCCTGTGTTGGCCATGGACTGTATCAGCTCATGGCATTAACTCAAAAACTAGAGCTTGGGTTTGACCCCTAAAAGAACCTGCAAATTCAGACACAGAACCTGCAGCCTGTTGCCTTTGTCACAACACATGAGGCTGCACCAGATTTGTTCAGAATTAACAAACCCAGCTGTATTTAACAGCAAGGTCTACAAATATCAAACTTCTATGGACTAATTGTTTCTAAAGAAAAATTACTCAGAATATTGTAAACTGATTTATCACAATATGAAGGCTAAATGGGCTAAGCCACAGTATAATTTTTATTTTGTGCAGTTTCAAGCAGTGAAAAACTGTGTTTGATTTTACTTCATCTGGGAAAACTGAGTTTTTGGGGTTTTTTTTTTAATGAATTACTTTATTTAACCAAATAAAGCAGCCATACTTTGCTTTTTAAAAGCAAATAGTAGGAGCAGTTCAGAAATTTTTTGTTCAATAAGTCTGTTCTTTGACAGGACATCATCTCACAAACATCTTCAACTGCCTCCTATTTTTCTTTGGTAGATGAAAAACAGTGTGCAGTTTGTAACCTGTGGGATGACAAACCAGATTTCCCAGAATTCTAAGGACAGAAATTCATGGATACAAAGGCA
The DNA here is from genome assembly GCA_013390005.1 of Calyptomena viridis. NCBI lineage: Eukaryota > Metazoa > Chordata > Aves > Passeriformes > Eurylaimidae > Calyptomena > Calyptomena viridis. The sequence continues at coordinate 131,681 of WEIV01003206.1, forward strand.
CTAATGTGAGGAATTAGACTGGACTCAGCTAAACTGCATTTCTCTGAACATCAGCACTTGCAGTGTTGTGACAGCCCAGGATAAAGTGCTTTTTCAAGCACTGAAAAAGGCAAATAAAGCTGGAACTGTGTCAGTGCACACACACATGTGGGTGGAACATCAGCACACATGTACAAACCATGCCCTGCACTCTCCTCCATGGAAATAAAAACCAGAAAATGGATATAAATGTTCCCTGGCATTCCACTGACTTGTTTCTCTGGTTTTATGAGAGGAAAAATAGTAATGAAAACAAAGAGCATTGCTCACATCATCCAAAGATTTTAAAAGACACATTCATGTTTAACATGTACTAATTCCCCACGTCTGAAAAACAAACAAGCAGAAAAAATACCAGGTGGTCACTCCCCACTTCCATCCCCAAAAAAGACATAAAAATGTTTTTTAAGCAAATCTCCCGTCCTAAAAATCTCATGTGTCCACTTAGAGTCTCCCTCCCACCTGAAATAGCAATAATTGGAATTCTTCAGGAACACACTTGCCATCTACTTTCCTCCTGCCGAATGCCAAGGAACTATAAAAGTTTGTAAGTGCAGGAAACTTAAGACATGAAAACCCATTTCTTTTCTTTTACATCTGAAAATTCTCAAATAAAAGCAGCATTAAACAGGGTAGTATTTAACTTGTCCCCCCTCACTTCAAAAGCAGGAACAACTGTGAGGGTTAAGACAAATAATGCTCATGTAAAGGCCTGGGTGAGTCACAGAACAAGCTTCAAACATCCCCAGCAGACCCACTCAGAGCTGTGTCTGAACACAATGTCTCAATTTATTGTCCCACAGGAAAAGAGATTATGGCAGGATTTTTATCTTTCAGTGCTCCAAGCATTCCAAGGGCACTGTTAATACAGAAACAATATGAAATGAGAAGATGCTTATTAGCTATATTTTACCAAACTAGATTCTGTATGTTACAATAATTTAAGGTCATTCTAACCATCTCATCTATCTAAATGAGGTTATTAGACACAAATATAACACTCGTTTTCACACATAAATACTGCATTTCCTCAAAAAAACCACAACAAAACCCCCAAACTGGGAGCACAGCAATGATCAATACTTTGTGCTGCTCAATTATCATCCAAATGCTGTTACACAGAAATAGTTCAGGTGACTTTTCCTGCCTGAAAATTCCTATGTGCACTTAAAAATTTTGCCTTCCTTGGGCAGCACGGAATAAAATAAGAAAACAGCATCTCTGCAGAACTAGATCTCAGACTTGCTGCATTTACAGACTCTTTCATGCAAACAGGGGATGTGGAATAATCCTGGGCATCTGTGGGATTAAACAGTGCAACATGAATCCAGAAAAAGTGAACCGCAATGGAAAAAAAAGTCACAAAAGAAACTATATATGGAAAAACACTGCTGGCTTGTTTCCCCAGAACCCAAAATCTTAAATATGAGATGTGACTTCAAAACAGCAAAGCCAAAGAGTTCCTGAACTGGCCACCACCACCTCCCGGGGCAGCAAAGCAGCACCTTTGCTCTGTGCAAAGCTCCACTTCTGTTTTGAGCTCGCAAGGTCTTTGCTGACCAAGTGCTGTCCCAGTATTCCCGCCCAATTCCCAGTGCTGGGGATGGGAAGCCGATGGAACGAAGCGCTGAACACTCGGAGTGTTGGCAACTCCACCCCGTGGCACCTCCCAGCTCTGCAGCTTTGAGCTTTGACAACGCTCTCGGCACATCCAGCCCAGGCCCAGCTACTCAGCTCGGGCTTTGAGGGACCGGGAACAAGCGACTTGATTAAAATCTAATGCAACCAAAACTCTGCTCTGAAGAGAAAATTCAATCCGTCTGCAGTGAAGCAGAAGTGAAAAAGATGCAGCGGGTTCCCTGGAGGTGCAAGGGCGCTGCCGGTGCCCCGTGTGTGCAGTGCAGGGACCGGAGTGTCAGTCATCCCAACAAATCCCCGCGCTGCGAGCTTCACTCTTGGAGCTTCCAACACACTCTGACAGCAAGGGAAAAACTTAAAGGTCACCACTACCTGCTAAGGACAAGAGAAACACAAGAAAATCACTTGGAAATTTTTGATGGAGCAGGAAAGTGAACTATTAAACGTAAAGGGAAAGGTTTGATTGGCTGCATTATTTATCCGAAGGCTCCACTCGGGGATATATTCAGGGAGGATTTCTGTGATCTGTGCCAACAGATTGACATTAGTCCTGCCCCAGCAGCACAGAAATGCCACCCACCAGTCCTACATGCTGCCCTGAACTCATGGTACCACTGCAATCCACAGGATTTTACAGCTGCTCCCAAAAATTAAGCCTCTGAAATCAATTTTTTTCTTCATTAACACAAGTTCTCTTGGATGTGAGAAGAGTGTGGATAACTTTGACTTTTTACAACCATTCTTACTCGTGGAAAAGTGAGAAGAAAAAGGCTTTTGAAGTATCTTAGTGCTCAAACTGAGGGAGGGAATTGCCACACCATCATTTACTGCACTGTTTGATTCTATAACACAGGTACATCTCCTGTCATTTTCCTGTGGGGAGAAGGGAAAAGAAGTGCTGGAGTCCTGCAATATCCAGGCAGTGATGTGTGATGGGATCCTGCATTACCTCTTAGCAGGCAGGACCACAGCAAAGTGCAGTAACTTCCCATAAAATGTCCTTTTCTGTACCACTTTGCCCATGTTATTTTATTAAGAAGTGAAAATAGGTTTTTAAGTGATGCAAAGCTAAGATGAAATTAATACAGTGCAAGGGATGTTTCTCAACTTTGGTCAAGCACCTAGAATAGACATAATTTTCTTAGAAATCTTTCTTTCCCTAGAATATAGTAAATAAGTAATTAATTATTTCAGCAACCACCTCTGTAGCACATGATTTCAATGAGACACAGCATCAGAAACTGCCACAGGGACTAGAAGTTAGCTTAAATATTTGGAAACATGCCATTATTCTGAAATGATAGAAACACCTCAGTTTGTTGAGCCCTGGAGAAAGGAGGAAGAAACTTCAAGAAACTTCAGCCAGAGCTGCACAAAACTTTTGTATCATTAAATTACATATAACCCAGAAAATTGTAATTGGTGTGTTCCATCATGTTACAAATTCTGTTAGTGGAAACAATAAAGGAAATATTCCCCCTGAAGCAGCAATGGGAAATACTCCTCATTAATGCAAACTGGAGCAGTGTCACTGCACACGAGTCCCAGCCTTATCAAGTTTATTTTCTTTGCACATCTACTGAGTTGGACTCCTTTGCATTTTGCTCTGTATTTTGGGAAAGTTCTCTTGGCTGTTCCATGATTAATACACCCTCCTGGACCAGATCAAAAGCATCTGGAGAGGTGGAAGTGCGGAAATGCTCCCAGGGAAGGGGAGCTTTGTTCCTGCCCTTCAGAGCTGCCCATTATCAACATTCAGAGCAAGTTCTTTATTTCCAGGTCCCCAAGGTAAGAACAGTAAATTATGACTTGAGCTAAACAAGTCACACTTGGCTCCAAATTCAGATTTTCCTACCTCCAGTTTCAGGTCCCAGAGGTGGGCAGAGGAAATCCTGGTCACAGCCAAAGAAGTCATTTTTGGCTCTGAAATAAATTTTCCTGCTTTGCTCGAGCCAAGCTCTACCATTGAGAGCAGCAGGGCTTTAAGCAATACTTGAACATTTCTTTTATGTTATTTTGTTTTAGCAACTTGAGTCTTCAGCAACACGAAACCACTTTAGTAACACAGAATTAGGGGTTTGGCCTCTTCCTTAATTCAGTTTTGTTTATTAACAAGTTCTGAGGCTCAATCATTTCTTTCTCCCTAACACTGACAAAGTGCTTTAGACTCTTCTCTTTGTGAAGATCTAAGATCCAATATGCCTCAAATGTTTAGGTGAAACTAAATTATTCTCTTTAAAGCCTCTACAAAAAAACACTGTAACTTATAAAAGCCTCCAGTTACTTAAGGAATCCAAATGTTTGCCATTTTATACCAGAATTTGTGGTACATATTTAGCACAAACATACGGAGAAACTAAAATTGGATATTAAACATCACTCTTGACAGTGAGTTTCTTGCTCAAGACTGATGTCTGGATCCAAAATGCTCCACTTCCAAATACATAACAGAAGTTAATTAACAGTGTGTTAGCATCAGATAACATGAATGTGGGATTATACATCTCTTTCTCTCCCATTATTTATGTTCTCCAATATTACAGTTCACTGCTATTCAATCAAGTTACAAACCATAAAACATATTTAGAAAGCAGGTTGATCACAGACAAGTCACATTAGTGGAGATGAGCCAACATCAAACTGCCAACATGAAATACTGGTCTCCAAAGGTCCAATTCTCCAAACCCTTTTGGTTGTGCACAGTCCTACAAGCATTAAAGGGATTACTCACACAAGTAAAAGCTCTGTGAGGAGTAAAGGGTTATGGAATTGAGGCTTAAGAGGACTTTAACTAACCCAAAAAGCAGACATTCAAGTGTTTTTTCATGTAGAAGCTGAGCACTTTTTAGTGATTTAAACCAATCCCAGAAGTATATAATTCATGGATGTTCCAAGGGAATTGTTAATCATTTGCATTTCCTATTTTTCAAGGGATGTCATTATTAATCACCAGTTTCCTTGTTTGGTACAACTCCCAAGCACCTACTGCTGTGAGAGCACCACATGGACCTGTGGTCACAATTTGGTAAGTCTAACCTCACTTGTGTCATTGTGTTTTGAATTTTATACCTGTTGAACACTCCAGGTCCTCCCCAAAACTTCCAGGGTTTAGTCAGTTCTCTGGTGAGCCTTCAGAAAAGAAACACTTACCAATCTATCATAACATCAAATGCTATGACTAGTTATTCTATAAACTTCAACTGTTTCATTTGGAAATTCCAATTCCTTTCTGAGCTGACACTCTGCTGAAAAAGATGTTTAATCTTCCAAATTTCTTCTGTATTTATGCTTATGTTTCTACAAAGCTACTAATTAATCTTATTCAGTGGATATGTGAATATTATTCCTTCAACCTTTCCTTCATGCAGCTCATTAAAAGAAACGTGCATTAACTCAGATTTTTAGTGATATTTGATAAACCTAAAAACAAAACATTGTTTAATTTAAAGACACTTTTACAATCAAAACTATTTCCTTTAGCATCCTGCTAAAGGAGCACCAGCTCTGCAAAGCTGATGCTGAGAGACTGGTGCCTGCCCTCCTCTCATCCAGAATTGATCACTGCAGGGCTTTGTGCATCTCTAAAAACACACTCAACCCTTCAGCTGTTTGCAATTTGGCAGCTACTGTTTCTATCCCTACTGAAAAATTTAGAGGTTTTCTTCAGTCTAATTAAAAAAAAAATAGTTCAACACAACAACGATTTTTAAAATACAGTTGTCAGAAATGGGCTGTTGTCAGAACCATAGCACAGACCCTGTGATTCTCTTGTATGAAATACAGGGTTGAACTCAAGGTAAAATCAAATACAATATTTTAATCTTAAGGAACATCATCCACTGTGAAGATAATTCACTCTTGACATCTTTTTTTTTCCAAGCTAATTTTGTATCACTTAGAAACCAAAAATACTGACTTTCAGGAAATTATTTGGAATAAATTGCAAAGTTTCAGCCATAGCACAGACCAAGTTACTTCACAGGGATCACATCAGCACATGCTCCTAAAACACAGCATTTCCAACTCTAGAAAGAGTGCTGAGTATTCTTTGCCTATAAATATTTTTATTCTACAGTACAGTGTATTACACTGTAGTAAGACAAAGAATGTGGCTGAGTAAGTGCTCCAAGGAATTATCCAAACCCTGGAAGAAGGTTGTACCAGGCAGCCACCACTAACACAACCTTCCTGCTCCTTGGAGGATGTGGGTTTTTCCCAGCAAGGCTGTAATTAGGCACCCAGTGCAGACAACAAAGGAGCCTTTGCTTGTTCACTTAAGCTCAGAACACATCTCAAACCAAAGCTGAGTCTGTTTGGGCTTTCAAGTACAAACCCATGATTTTCTTGTTTAATTTGGCTTTACTCATAACCAGAATCCAGCTGCTCCTGGTATTTATTTATTCTGGGATACTTCACTTTGTTTCTTGGCTTCACAAAGCAGCCCCCAAAAGCTCTACAGGGAAGCAGTGACAGTGACCACTGGAACAGTGGGGCATGCACAGACCACTGCAATAAGTGGGATTGTAAACTAGCCAATAATAAACAGTCTTTTTCACTAAGCAGAGTCTAGAAAAACACTTTTCCATATTCTTTGGCTTTCTTTTCCTTTCTGAATGCCTGGCTTTGACTGTGAAGTGTCTCCTCTGATGGAACATCATCTGTCCATCACATAAAGCCAAAAGGCAGGAAGTGTTGGGGTGGGCAGTTACACAGCAGTGCAACAGGATGCTGCTTTCATCACCACCTGCTCACAAATACAAATAGTTACAAATTTATTTAACTGGAGGCACTTCAAAATACTATTTTTAGAAGGTACTTACAAGCTTTTGCCTAAAGTCACACGAAGTTTGAACTTTCAAAACAGTACCGTCCTCAGGATCCAGGAAGGGTTTATGTTATGTCATAAATTCATACTTCAAAATTGTCAGGTAATAAAGCAGCACAAGCTCGGAAAAGGTTTACAGTTCCACTCTCTAAGTGGGACACACAGTTACATTAAAGAAAGCAACAAGCATTATAAAGGTGATATATTACAATTAATAATGATCTAGTGTGTGACATCCATTATTACATTATTTTTACTACAACTACCTTTATCTTTCCAGCTATTTTTCTAAAATAATCTGCCTCATTTAAAGCAGTATTTTCCCAGCATTTGTCCCAACCAAACACCCCAGCCAGGAAATTGGGCAATACCTTCATTCCTACACAAAGACCACAAGTTTTAGTGCATGCAAACAGGCAAGTGCAGATGGAACCATGTACAGCTGCCTGGCAGGGTATGAAGTTACTGAGCACTTGAACAATGAGCCTTCACTGGCCATGCCAGACAAGAAGTGCCTCTGCCCTGCTGAATGTTCCTTTGGAATGACACCAATGAGCGCAGGGACACTTGGTGCTCTTCCTCCTCTGAGCAGTGCAGAGGAGACTCAAACACACCAAAGAGAACAGAAAAATAAAACACAGAGAGAAACCAGGTGTTTCACAGCTGGCATGACAATGCAGCCCTGGTGCCACCCTACCTGCAGGTCCCTGACGTTGGGGAAGGGGATGCCGATGGTCACCACGGCGCGGGCGTTGTCGTCGCAGAAGTCCAGGCCCTCGCTGACTTTGCCCCTGCACACGGCCATGAGCAGAGCTCCCCCTGCAACAGCAGCACCCAACCACGGAATCCACGGGCTTGGAAAAGACCTCTGAGATCATCGAGTCCAACCTTTGACCCACGACTTGACCACGGCACTCGGTGCCACAGCCAGTCTCTTCTCAAACACCTCCACCAGCTCCCTGGGCAGCCCATTCCAATGTCTAATCACTCTCTCTGTAAAGAACTTTTTCCTGATGTCCCTCCTAAACCTCCCCTGGCACAGCTTAAGACTGTGCTCTTGTCCCACTGCAGGTTGTCTGGGAGAAGAGACCAACTCCCCCCTGGCTACACCCTCCTGTCAGGGGGTTGTGGGGGTGACAAGGTCTCCCCTGAGGCTCCTCTTCTCCAGGCTGAACACCCCCAGCTGCTCCTCACAGGAATTGTGCTCCAGACCCCTCTCCAGTCTTGTTGCCCTTCCCTGGACACTCTCCAGCACCTCAACACCTTTCTTGAATGGAGGGGCCCAGAACTGGACACAGCACTGGAGGTGAGGCCCCACCAGTGCTGAGTTACTGTCCAACACCCACCACTCCAGGCACTAACTGAGCAGCAGCACAAAGTGTCACCAAAATCTGTCAGGCAGCTAAACATAAGGTAGTGTAACACACCTTGTGTCAGTCTGGAAAGTGGAGATAAAAATAGAGACTGCTTGGAGGGATGAGAGTAACCCAAGCTTGAGCAAGAACTCTGACTATCAAACAGCAAAATAATTGTACATTATATGATAGTGGTAATTAATTATGGAAGAAGAATATGTATCTACAACAATTTTAAATGTTAAACCTTGAATTTTGCACTCTGTTTTTTTACATACTTTATTCTCTTTATTTACATACTCTTTTTTCTCTATACTAATATTTCAGTATTTTGAGAAAAAATTTTAGAGTGGCTATAAGATTAGTTAATATAAGATTGATCAATTTAAATCACAGTTACACAATGCACTGTAAGTCTGATTCTTTGAGAAGGCACTCTGCACCCCCTGACACAGACCTGCACACCCTTACACACCTCACTGCCTTTCCAAAACCACTGCTGGGATTATGCATCATACTGTACTCCCCATATCCTTATGTAACAACACAAATAGCAGTTACTCTTCCTCATTTATAACAACTTATTAAGCTGAAGTTAATTGAACTACTTATCCACACCTTATTCTAATTGTTAATACCTTTCTTTTTCCAACTTGAAGTCTGTATTGACTATTTGCATGTCTGAAGAACATACCTTTTCCTCCTTTATATTTTATTGCATCATAGTATGTATTGAGCAGTTCATCAAAGTCACTCTTTGCCCCTCCCTGGGGCTCAGCAATGACTGTTTTCACCAGCTCCAGGTTCCTCCACAGGCCAGTGTGAATCCAGCGATCCTTTAACTTGTCCAGCATCTGAAAACCAACAGCAAAAGCCACATCAAGCACTTCAGGAGACACCTGGGTGTAACTGAATCCAATATTTACACACATAAAACTACCCCTGCTTTCACTTCTAAGGGTCACTCCTCCCTGATTTTCTCCTCTTCCATCATCCCAGCTACTGAAATCCACTGGGCCTTCCCACAAACACACCCTGTGGATTGTTCTTGGCAGAGAAATTGTCCCTTAACTTAAAGGAACTAAAATCTGTTGTAGTCTCTGAAGGGGCAAGATTGCTTACAAAAATCCCTCAATTCCACTCTATTTCCCTAATATTTAAAAGAAGTAAAACTTATATGCATAACTGCAAAGATGGCAGGAGAAAAACCTTCCTCCAAATTGTTCTGGAACCATCTTTCCTCTTCCATGGGTTACCCAGTCCCTCCAGGCAAGGATCTCTTGGACCATAATAGGTGTGATAGCAACTATCCCCACAGAAGATCTACCATTTTTGATGGAAATAAGTGAATTATTCATGAAAATCTTTGGCAGGAATAGAGCAATTCATTTAATTCACACACCAGCTATTACATCTTCCATTAATGGAGTTTGCTAGATATGGAAACTTTCTTGTTTGCAGGGAAGTATTCACAGTACCCATGGTACAGAGAGACACTAAAACAACAGGAATTATGGACCTGACTGAATACAAATAAATAAAATATAGAACACACAAATGCCTCATAAGAGCAAGGAACCAAGTGAGGGTTTCTCATAAAAAATTATTTCACTTTGGGTTGAAAAAGTGCAAATGGGAGCAAGATATAATGCCAAGAATCCCAGGAAACCACCATTAATGCCCCAGTCAGTCACTTCTCCTACCCAAGGGAATAATAGTTTCTGCAGGGGAAGGCAGGCTACATATATTTTATTAACTCCCTTAAAAATGGATTCTCAAATGGTTTATTAACAAATGGTCTTCCTCCAGGAGAGCAGAAAATCTTGTTAGAAAGAATCTGTCATCTTCCCATGCACTGAGGGATGTTTGCTTGGACAGCTTTTTCCTTTTATTCCTTTCTGCAATTTAAAGACACCTGTAAGCCATGATCCATAAAAACCAGGAGCTCAGTGTTTAGATTTGCCATCCAACCATGTCAGCACCCCCCTTTTCAAGCAGTTTTAGAAGGATTTTTGAGGTTTGGGAGTGGGGGAAGCTGTTTTCTCACCATCTCTTTCCATTCTGCTGCATTCTAAGGCAAAACCCTCCTGTCCTGTGTCCACAAAGGAAAAGCTTTGCCCCTTCCTATTTGCTTTGTTTTATACAGTGCCAAAAATCACATTAGGGGGTTCCCATGTCATGAACAAACCCAAAGATTTGTTTAATGTGTTTTACCCTAAGGCAAGACCATTGTAATTTCCAGCATGGTTAACTTGCAGCAATCAGGGGATGCCTTTTCCTGCACATCCATCCCCTCCTGACAGGGAATTCTGAAGTAGAAATTAGCTGAGAAGAGGGAAGGTCTAACAGAAAACACTGACAGGATGAGTTACTTATTCTGGATTATTCTGGTTCTTGTCCTGCTACAAGCACCTGCCACTAAATTTCTTTGCATAAAATATTCCTTAAATATTTTAGCACTGATTCAGGTAATGAATGGATTGTACCTTGGAGCAGAGTAAAAGGTATCACAGAAAGAATCCTTCCATCAAAAAGTGCTTGGGGAAGCCACAAAACACTTAAAAATACTAAAAGATGTCCTAGAGAAATGGATATAAAGGATACAAATAAAATAAATAAATAAATATAAACAAAGGATATAAATAAAATGGATATAAAGGATAATGGCCTAAGTAGAGTCTGACAGCAGAGTAAAATAACTCTGGCTTTATTGGTTAGTTTAACAATCCTCAACTAATTATAATAATTATCAGTTACAATAAAACTACATGTTGCCTTGGTATCCCTACATTTATCCAATAGCTGAACAAAAGGTATTTCAAGGTGAACAAATATTTTGCAACTCTCTTAAAAGTCTGCCACACACACCAAAAAACCACTTCTGCAAACCTTGCTGCTTTTTCATCTCCTTTCTCTGCAATGACAGGAAGTTCCACTTCCCATTGTTATTCAAATATTCAGGTAGTTGAGGGGAGAAAGGGAAGAGCCATTAGGTTTTTCTTACTAAAAATCACAGTATTGGCACCACTGTTAGTGCAAAAAGTCAGAGATTCCCCAGGGACCAACAGTGATCTAAAAGCCTTTTCCCAAGCAGCTCTCCCTGTGTTTGCTCCCAGGATTTTCTTTGTGAATAAGCACTGCTTCAAATCCAAGTGTGTCTCCAGTGGGCTGGAAACGTGTTTGAAGGGTCACAGACAGGCAGCACAAAACTTCAGGAATGGAAAACTGGAATCCATGGCCAGCCTGGAGCTGAGGGACAGGATGGGCTCCCCCTGGGAGCAGAGCTGAGGGCTCTGCCACACGTGGACTCAAAGGGGGTCACTGGCAGCAAACAGGGTTATCATCCCCCTCAGCAACGTGCCCCAAAGCCAGAGTGCTGCTCCAAATGGACTCTGACATCAGCTTCCAAACACCAATTAATAGCCATTAAAGCCCTGAGTGCAGACACCAAAATTCTGCTTTGACATGACATGGAGTGAGGAGGAGGTGGGGGCAGTTTTAGAAGCAGCTAAAAAGTCTCATGATAGCAATATTTCCCTTTCATTTCAAGGCTATGTTATGTGGCATTTGGGCTTTTAAAATGTAATATAGACATAGACAGCTTGAGACCATTTCCAGCTATGGTTTGTAAAACCTGGGTCATCCCCTGATGAATATCTACAACTGATTATACCAGGTATTTCCAGGGAAATTTAGGAATTTAGGGTTAGGGTTTCAGGAATCTAGACTTAAATACAACACTACAGACATGTAGGAACTTCAAACATGGAATAACAAGATTCCCCAAAGCTCCAGCAGATGGACAGAAACACTTTTACATCTCCACAACTGAAACACATCATGTTACTTCCCTAGCAGAGATACCAGGGAAATTTATCCTAAAGTCTCTTTTCCTAAGTAACTCTGGAGCTGTCTCACAGATTGATTCCTTTTTAACTTTGCAGTAGCAAAGCCATTTTAAGGAGCTGCAGATGTGCTGCACACCCTGGATCAACAGGTTTCAGCATCAGCAGCAGATTCAGAGACAGGAGAACCTGTCCCTTCACAGTGGGGAAAAGGCCACAAACTCCCTGTTTATGCAAAGCCAACCACAAAGTAAGGAAAATGTATCCAAAGGCAATTCCATCTGCCTGGAAACATGGCCAGGATGAGGAACAAAGCTAAAACATCCTCCTTTAAATGGACAACAACAATTTTTCTAGCACGTGGTGCTCTTGTTTTCAAACTGGTGATTCTTCCACTCTCACTTGAGTCACAAATTGCTGAAAGTGAAAAGGTATCCTTGCATATTTTAAGTATTAATTAATATTTAATTAAAGGTCTTACACCTTTGGAAGGTATGTAACACTTAATGTCTCACCAGCATTCCAATAACACATTACAAGGGAGAAAAAACATATGTTAAGATAGAACATGGGAGATGCAAATCTGCAACTGATGAATATTGTGATTCAGTAACAAAAGAAACCCAGAGAAAACACAAACATCTATTAATAAATTCTAATAGCATTAAATAACTTCTGTTCTTTGTATAATCTGTTAGTTTTGTCCATCAATGTGCACAAACCAAAGCCCTTTCCACACGTTCTGCTGCAGACAGACCTCACCAGCAGTGTACACAACATTTGGAATAGCTCTTTTTTAAGATTCACACTAGACATAAAGATAATTTATACCTTCTTCAGTATCAGAAGACATTAATTTTTGTATCTTTCCTCTCCTCCTCTTCCACTGATGTCATAAATTCTGTTTTGTTTCAAGACAGAGTAGCTCAGTCCTCAGTGAGTGCTTTTATCTTATCAGAGCCATGGAGGAGGCAGAGTATTGCAAAGATCAAATTCATAACAGTGAGTTTTATCAAATGTTTCTGTCCAATGCAGTGTTTGTATCTTGACAGAAAAATAACAGGTGTCAAAACCAAACAAAGAGGAGGCTCTTTTTTTCCCCTCTGCATCTCCTGAAAACCCTTAAACTCACAGAGACTGGCAAGAAGAAATGCAGTTTTCTTGTCTCATTACAAAATGTTTCCCATCATTTGGACTGGCTGCAAAAAACCATGTACAGGTTGGTTTGTATCATCTCTCAGAACAACTCAACCTGCATCTGCAGCAGCTGCCTCCTCCCTTCCTGTCAGTACAACTAAATATAAAACTACACCAACCTCTACACTCTGACAGGTCCTTGTGCAACTTGAAGCTCTTGGGTTGCAGGACATCACATTTTCCACTGCCATAATCCTCTGCTGATCTCAAGGCACAGATGTTTTTATAATGTATCTAATTCCACAGGTATTGCATTACCTTTAATAAGCTTCCAGGAGGGGATTTGCTGAGTCAGCTGGAACTTTGTGTTCCAACCCTCTCCCTCTGCTCTCCCAGCTCCAGTTGGCTCAGCACAAGGCACAATTCCCTGGATGAACGTTCTGCTGCTCTTATGAAAGGATGAAACTGTGCCTGTATCAGTGATAATCCCAAAATATACTCAGTCATTAAGTAAATGCACTGAGTGTGTTGATTAAACACAGTGGCCTTAAATTGTGGTTGTTTCCCAGGAACCCTGGGGAGTGGAGCTGGCCAGGCCTCAGCCCTTGCTTTGGTGTTACAGGAATTTCCTCAAGGACTAAGAAGGTTTGGAAAAGCACAGAATCAGCAGAAGTTAATTGACAGTTCTCTGAACTAAAAGCTTTGCCAAGCCTTGGTACAAAATGACCTCCAGGACTATTGGAACTCTTCACTTTGGGAGAAGCAGTTTACAAAGTCAGTGTGGTTGGGATCATTGGTTTATTCCATTTCCACCTGTAGTTAAAAAAACCAACCAAAACAACTTAAATCCAAAAGCCAACAACAGCAACAATGAAAAAAAAAAAGGTCCTTAAAGTTAAAAGTGAACAGAAAGGAAAAACAGAAGGAAGATAAATAGACTAATGAAAGGGGAATAAAAGAATGAAGGGACAAGGAAAAACTGCCTGGAAGAATTGGTGTGAAAGGAAAAAGCTGAGTTTATTTCCAAAAATAGGAGGGGAAATATTTGGGCTAAGTAACCAATAAAATCTAATGTCCATTATCCAAATTTTTCTTATAAATTTGAAACAGCACTCTAGAATTATTAAAAATAACACTATAAAAAGCACAATGTCCCTTGACAAGAGTAGAAAGTCACCTGCATGAAAAGCAACCAATGAAATCAAATCACATTTATCAACATCACCAAAAATATTGCACATTTTCAGAAGGACTGACAGAAAATGCATCTTTGGGCCACAAGCCATTTACCAAATTGGCAGAAATAATTTACATTTCACCTTTTCTCCCCTCTTGATCAACCTGTATACTTTTTCAAAAGGTCATTTTAAGCATATTCCTCACCAAAAAAAAACTTAAAAAGCCTCAATTTTGCTTGACACCCAGACATTTGCACTGCTCTAGGCTGGGACTACACCAGCCAAGAATAACTTAGGCTATTGAATTATTTAAGCACTTGTTTGCACTCAATTAGATTTTCATGAAAGGTTAAGCAATAGATCCACAGCCCCTCCTCCTGTTTATGGGAGGGATCCAACACAAGACAAGGAGGTGTTTAAAATTCATTCATTTGAATGACTAAGCCCATGCAAAATATTAATGTATCTTTCAAAAAATAAGAGTATGTTAAGCTTCGAACTCCATTTTCTCCATTTCTAATCCTAACAGATTTCATTTAAAGAGAACAAGAAAATATCTCTCCCAAAATCTTTCTCCTTATCAGCTGAAGAGGAAGATTTGCTAATGAGTATTCAACTGTTAATTTTTACATCCTTACAGTAAAACCAAAGCAAGTGGAGAAAATAAAAGCACAATTAGCTAAAAGGAGAGTAGTTTTAAAACTCTGAGCTCGCCCAGTCATGATTCCAAAATTAAAAAGAAAATTAAATTGCTGAGGTTGGAAAATGCTCAGAAGACTCTTCTCTTCTATAAAGAAATTTACGTTTTATTGTAAAGTCTTCACTGTCCAGAGGTGGAATCCAACAAGCTGCACAGGGACCTCAACCTCACACATTTATTCTGATATTTCACAATTCTCCCAGAGGTAGGAAGAAAGATCCCAGAGCCTTTTCATTTTCCTACCAGGTGGCCCAGGCCATGGAGTCCTTCCTCAGCACATCTCCTGGGAAAAGCTGCCCTCCACTGGAATCCATAGCACTCCTACAGGAACTGTTTCAAGAGATTGATCACTTGGATCTCTCACCATTTCCTCACACCACAAAATGAGCTGGAAGAATAAAACTGTAAAACCACCTAAGTGGGATTTTCAAGAACTTGTGTGGAAAAAGTCTTTTTATGTAATTTATAAAGATGGTACTGATTTTCTCAAGGAAAGTTTTAAATTAACAGGAAATAACCCCAAATATTTAGGGCTGAGACTGGTGTTGAGATACCTCCATAAGGTGGGAAATGCAGGGTAAAATCTGTGTTAGCTCACACAGGCTCAGAGACACTGAGGGGGAAATAAAAAAAAAAAAAAGGAAGGAAAAAAAAATAGATAAAGCTTCTGTTCAACTCGACTACATAATTAAACTAAACCCTGACCATGGTGAAAAACTGTGTATTCTGAACGAGATTGTGATCACCATGTGCACACCCCAGCACAATAAAAGGTGAATAATTCATCATCATTTTCCAAGGCAAAGTATGCATCACTCCACTTGGGGTGAGCACAGGGGACTGCACTGGGATGGGTTTTCTTCAGGGACAGTGACAAAGTGCCGCTCAGCAGCAGGAAACTGAAGCACTGAACTGTGCTCCATGTGCCATAAATCAACACTGCAGCCACAGGATGTCTCTCTGGTACCAACATACCATCAATTTTTCAATAACCCCCTTAAATAATGGAATATGTGAACGGCGACAACAGTAATGAAAAATGAAATGTTTTGCACGCCAAAGACTCCAGAATAACACGGTTAATATGTTGCTCCTATAGTTAAAGAAGCTTTTTCAGATCAATCTTTGCCCAAAAACCCAGTATGTTCTCCCCCAACCAACCTTTGAAGTGCTCAGTGTCTGAGCTCCGTCGCAGCTGTTTAGAAACAACATGGCTCAAAACAGGGTTTCTTTTGTGGTTTTCAAATTAACCAAGACAAGAGCTCTGTGTGTTCCAGGAACTGCTGGTACATCCACCCTAGGCTATCCTTCCACTTCCCCATTCCAGGCACACAGCAATCCTTCACGCCACCAAAACTCCCCTGAAAAAAATTATTCTGAACAGGATTGTTTAGATCCTGGGCTGGAATAAAAAGCCAAATGATAAACTGTTCATGAATGGAGTCAGCACCTCACTGCTGCCCTTCCCGGGGCAAAAGCCAAGCTCAGTCACCTCTGGCCTCTTTTTTTCCAGAATAAAGAGAAAAATAGGGGTTTCTTGGTGGTCCATCTGCAATGAGGCACAGAAATACCTGGGAAAGCTGATGCAGAGGAGCAGTGGAATCCTGGGCACGAGGCCAACCCTGTCCAGGATGGTCCCACAGTCCTGGGGAACCCACTCCAGAGTGGGAAAGGAACAGCTCTGAGCTTTAACTCTTCTCTTAACCCCAACACAACTCACACTGAACTTGGGGAACTTGGACCATCTCTCTCCTCCAACAGTAAATGTCTAATATGCCTTCACCACATATAATGGACGATTAAAAATAAATCAATTAACAAGCTGGAGTAAGTATTTCTTCATCCAAAACTTGATCCCTCCTTTCCCCCTAAAAGGAAGAAAGAACAAACTTCTCAGACTATCTCAATCTTAGGAAAATAATTTCTCACCTCATGATCAAAACAGGAAGAAAAAGCTGAAAATAAAGTTTTCAGTGGAACACAATGCGAGTTATTTGTTCCAAAACATTTTTGCTAAAAACAGTCAATCAATGAGCTGTGAACTGAATCCAAATGTAATGAACACTCTTTAAAATACACCATATCACCAATTAAATGTTACCCAATTAGCAACTAAACCATGATTTCCAAGACATCAGTTGAGGTTCCCTGACTTCCCAATGAAGCAGAATTTCTCTGAATTTAAAACACCCAGGTATTCCTTTCAATGCATTTAATATTCAGATTCTTGTATGTGCTGTTACACTGCTGATGCAGAACATGCTCCCTAAATATATCCTTTCAAGTATATTTTCTCTGATATCCAGTGTTTTTCACACATGAAGAAACCACAGCTCTGCCACATCAGGCACTGAACCTCTCACAGAAACACCAAAGGGACCAGAACTCTGCAGGTTGCAATGGTTCAGAACATCCATGTCAAAAAAACCTGGGCAAGATGCACTTCCTTCCTGAAAATAATGTTGCTGATGGATATTGTTCCCTACTCATAACTGCTGTTTCCAATCCTTTCTCTCCCTGTCATTAAAAGCTCTGAGGAAAAAAACATGTTCACTGTAATTGTTATTTACTATTTGGACTCCATCACTCACAGAGTGCAAAATTCTGGACTGTGAAAACTCATTTTCAATGCAATTCCTACTTAAATGGGAGGAAAAATATGCCAGCAGAAAGTGTTAATTACCAGGGAAATTGGAGCATGTGTTAACTAGATACAACAATTCAGCTTGCAGCACTTTGACAAGTCAGAGCTCAGAAGTGAGAAACAATAATAGATTTTTAGTTTATTTTCCTGCTGCTGTAAGCTCAGGGTGTTTAAATTAACAGTGTAATAAAATATTAACCTGCACAGCTCTCAGGGTGTGAAATTCACAGGCAAAACACTCATCTCCCAGTATGGCATATAATTTTTTAGACATAATATCCAATAATCTGCCACCAACTGTCAGCACAGATTGTGCTTTACCTGATGTGCAGCCCCACCAGAAAGTATCTGCTCTGTGTAAAAAGCAAGTGCCACAGGGCACCTGAATAATTGCACATCCCTTGCTGGTCACCACAGGAGTTCAGGAAGTCATGGGGAGTGGTTTTGTTCAGTCTTTGCAGCCAGGGATTCCAAGGGATAATGTGGGAGCTGCAGCACAGGGAGAGATCTGCCCTGAGCCAACAGGGCTGAGGGGGAACATTCAACTCCAGGAGTAACCAGTGAGTAAAGTGGTGCCCATGGCCAGCAAACAGCTCCATTCCCACTGCTGGGGCTTCCAGAGAAGGCACAATAGTTCATTCCTTTCATGTCACCTCACCCCAGTTTCCACTCAGAACATCCAGAATATCCCCCTGAGTGACTGTGCAGTTTGGTTAATGTGCAGCAAACTCACACCCCCAGCTCCACTGCACCAACCACACTGACCAAAATCAGCATTTTCAAGCAAATTTCCTCATTCTCCTATTCAGGTCAACCACTGGAAAATATTTTAAAAAACCATTTTAAAAACCCAAAATGTTTCATCCCCGAGATTGAAAAAAAAAAAGGGATATTCATGTTCCCTGCCTGGAGTGTGGAATATTATCCATTCCCTTGAGCTGCCTCTGACACTTCTGTGACCTCAGTTCACAAGGCCACCTGAAAACAGGAAAAAAAAGGGATAAAAACTTTGCCTTTGTTTGGGAGATCTGAAGCAATTGATACAGAATTCAGAGCAGCACAAGAACAGTCACAGGGAAAAGGGGAAGAATCCATTAATCTCCTGGATCTACCTTCTCTAAGCACATCTAACATTTGGATTGGCTCTAATTTCCCAGAAACCAGGAAAATTACTCCCTAAATGGTGCATATATCTAGGATCCTGTCACATTCTTTAAGAAAAACACATATTGTGCAACTATTCAGATTGTCAGTTATCACCCCCCAAAGATTAAATTCAATCTTTGATGTAGCCCAACATTTTCTTGGCCTGCTCTTGGTAACCAAACAGTGCAAAAAAACAGCCACCAAAAAAACCAAAACCCAGACAACTTGAGGTCAAAAAACTCTTAAGTGAAAACATTCTAATAAATCACTGGAAAAGTTCAGGAGAACTTCAACTCCTCTGGAGCAAAATCCTGCACTGTTCTGGCTCTGGGTTTGCTGTAGCCTCTGTAATTCCACACTGATCCTGTCAGGGTGTGAACTGCCAGCCCCATCTGCCAATTTAGTTTGGCAGAGTAATTAGACTGAGGACATGAAAGATAAATATTATATACCTGGTTCTAGAAAATCTCTTATTTTAATTATTTTTGTACAAAATTTATTATTCCTTCTGCTACTTAAACCAATTTCACCACAAGTATCATCAGTGTCCAAAGCAGAGGAAAAAAAAATCACGATGGAATGATTAAAATCTTCCCTCACAGTGATTTTTACAGACATACTTAGCCCAAGTCAATAGGAAAAACTGAAACAGGAGACTTCAGAAATCACATTAAGATTTACAGGAGCTATTGGAAACACCTCAGATAATGAACATTGAGCCTGAAAATTGTTCTTCTGGATCAATGCGAGCCTCAATAGCTGGGCAGTTTAATCACAGATATTTAAATGATGGAAAACTAGAGAATTAAACTGAAAGTAGATATTGTATATGAATAATGAGAGCAAAAAAACACCCAACTCATAAAACTAAAAAGCTGAGAGAAAGTTAAGACAAAAACTCTGCCAGTGCAGAGTGAGAGTGAAAAATAAGCAATGAAGAAACAACAGTGGACAAGTAAGACAAAATTCTATCTGTGTTTATTAAGTACAAATGTTGAAATTAATAACTTTTGAGTCACTAAAACTCAGCTTTTTCAGGTCTCATTTTCCAAAATGACAGCCCATCAGACAGAAACCACTTCACTAAGATTTTACCAGTCAGGCAAAAGGCCCAGCAACAAAAACCCCCACAGGGTCACTGCAGTGTCACAAGAGGGAATTGCAGTGACTTCCAGGGGCCAGCACAGCCCTCAGTGCCAGGAAAGGACCAGAGGGCTCCTCACAGCCTGTTTGCTTCCCCTGCCACCACAGCCCTCAGTGCCAGGAAAGGACCAGAGGGCTCCTCACAGCCTGTTTGCTTCCCCTGCCACCACTGCTCTTGTCCAGAGGCTGAGGGAAGAGAGAAAACAGGATTCCAGCCCCTGGAGCCCTCCCTGGTTTTAGGGTTCCTTTCATGCTGTCACAGCTGCAGCTGTGGGGCTCAAACAAAAAAGGCTTCTGGAGTAAGAGAAAGCTTTTCCCTTGGGAGCAGGAAGCAAATGCTGGGCAGAAAGTGAGTATCATTATTAATTTACAATTATTTCATAACTTAGCCCTGATATGCCAAACCTGTTTTAAGGGCTCCTTTCTTTTCATCCCACTGAAGGTGGTATTGGGTATTAACTGTAGCCAAAACATCTAG
The DNA here is from genome assembly GCA_013390005.1 of Calyptomena viridis. Taxonomy (NCBI): domain Eukaryota; kingdom Metazoa; phylum Chordata; class Aves; order Passeriformes; family Eurylaimidae; genus Calyptomena; species Calyptomena viridis. The sequence goes on from WEIV01003206.1 coordinate 151,809, forward strand.
AACTGGATGACACACTGAAACATTGTTGTTTCTGTATCATTTTCAGGCTCTAACAATGTCAGTTCTATTCCCTAACACTCAAATTATCCACAAAGTTAATGTTTGTGTAATTTTAAAGAACAAATTTCTGTCATAAACCATACTTGGTACACCCTACAAATATTTATCTCTTCCTCAAAGCACTTCTACAGCTGTCAACAGGAATATCAAGGAGAATATTACTTTGAGAAAGCATTTCTTCTGTATATAAGAAATACATAAATACACATAACAGGAAAAAAAACCCCAATCTCATGGAACATATTAGATAATTCCTCTCATAAGCCCTACAATCAGTGTGACTGAACCTTCTGTGGTGCAAATCACTATTTTCCTATTTAATTTCAAACTCACCTTTTAACTGCACAAACCTAATGGTTTCCAATTTTTCCTCTGTACACGTTACAAGCAAAAAGACACTGTGGAATGTTTCTCTCTTATCTGGATATTGTCATTTTACTGTCTCAAACTCCTTAAAACCAGCTTTTGGCCAGGGAGGAAATCAGGCAGCATCAGACCTAGTGGGGAAACCCTGCACTTGCTCAATGTCTGTGGCTCTTACATAGTTCCAGATGTTCAGAACATTAATAATGCACTAACTCAAAACCTCTTTTTGAAACTTTAGAATGTGTAAATTGCATTAGAACCTCTTTGCCCTCATTAATGGTATTGTTACAATCCCAGTACTCTGGAAAATGTTTTTTGGCATTTGTTTAACTTTGTGATATTGCCATTTACTCATTTTAACAGCCAGTGCTTGAATCTTAATGCTTTTAATAGGCCCTGCTAAACAGACTACCATCTTTTGGAAATTTACTGAAGTAATTCATTAAGTAAGTAAAAGTTGTCTGAAGTCAGCATTGTTTTGTTTTATCAGTGGCAGAAAAAAATGGGTTTCTTATAATTTATTTACAAATCCTTGTTTTGGGTAAGTTTAGAAATTAAAATATTCTGTTGGTTTTTCAGTATTCAATAGTTTTCTGCCCCTCTGGAACAGACTTCTTGGTAAAAAATCATTCCTACAAATCTCCTGTATCTCAGTAAGAAAAGGGCCTGTCTTGAAGAAGAGTCAGACATTCCCAATTAATCATGAAATGTATCCCTCCCTCAACCTGCCATATGTAAGGGTGGCACATTTACATGCAGGAGGAGACAATATTCCAGGGATCATATCCATGACTGCTGTGCAGGCAGAGGTTAAAGTGAGGTCCCTCCTGTTCCAAAAATCTCCCCAGACTGACCCTGAGATGCTCAGGCTGTTTGGAGCAGCCACACTCTGCTCACAGAGCCAATTCCTGTCCTTCAGTCCTGGGGGCTGGAATTGGGGGATACTCAATCACTCAATCCTGGCTGTTCCCACTGAACAAAACCCAGAGAGCAGGAAAATGGGATGAGACTGACAGAGCTTAAACTCTGAACTAGCAGCTCTTGAAACTATGAGATACAGAGAAGCTGAAAAGTGTTAAATTCAACCTTTATTTTTCCAAGTAACAAGGGTTACCATCTTATATCTCATTATACCTTACCCCAAAATTCTCAAGGGAAAGAGCCAATGCAATGCAGCATTAATTAGTTACATGCTAATTGTGCCACCTTCCTAACTCCTATAGCCCATGGCAATGCCAGTTCATGGACACAGAATAGTTTGGGCTGGAAGGAACCTTAAAGAAGGAACCTTGAATTATAATCCAGTCCAACTCCCCTGCAATGAGTTTGGGTTCTCAAGCAAAGAATTCTTACCAGTTCCTAAGTTGAAAACATTCAAACCCACTATTGAAAACATTTTTTTTTTCAAGTTATGACTCCTCAATTAGCAGCTACAAATTAACCAACAATCCCTCACAGGAAAACACAACAAGCCAAACCCACCAGCATTAACATCAGTGTCCAAAGCTTATTTGGGGGGGAAAAAAAAAAGCTACTAAGAAAGGTCAGTTAATTCATCATGATGGATTAGCACTAAAATTTATAAGCATTAGCATTTTTCTCCTCTCTGGATCCCCTGACTTTGATATGACACATATTGAATGAATCATCCAAGATGCAGGCACCAGGCAAGATATATCTTAATGCAGACAGGTCGGCAGCATGAGCCTAATGGGCCTTCTCTTAATCTTGTTTAAAAGCATCTGAGATTTCTGGGTAATCTTTTCACCTTCTGATATTCTATTTTATAGAGTGTTTTTGCTGGAGTTGCTACTGATTTTCACATAAATGCATTTTTGTTGCATTGTATCACTGGTTTTCATAGCCCTAAAAATGATCTGCAATAAATTGCAATGATTTGCAATTTAGTAACTGGTAAGATTAAGGTTATTTTAAAAAAAGTCCATGTGCCAGAACTCCAAAAATGACACTAAAATGTGTATGTTATTGTAGATTATCCCATTCATGAACCATGGCATCCCAGCTGTCCAGAACAAACACCTATCAAATGTGGGAATGCACAGCTGATGCATTGTCTTCCCATCCATATATTTTCCTCCACTGCATTATTAAATCCAGATATTTGCCAAACATATATTTTAAAGTCACTCTTCTATTAAAAAATATATTTATTCAAATATCTGATTATGATAAAGGGAAATTTTTCTACTATTGCTTTTTTTTGCGTTCACATTGCAGCCAGTAATTCCAAACTGAAATCCAAAGGACACGCCTAACTAAATTCAAGCTCCATCAAATTACCTGCATAAATAGTATTCAAAATTCAGAGCATTGTCCTCAGCCTTCCAGACATAAAAAAATATTTTTCATTAATTTTAAAGTTGAAACTTCAATTCATAGAACAGGCTGAGACCTCAGAAAATCTGCTTCACTCATAATAGTGAGGTCCATGACCATGTGTATTAATTAGATCTTGACAGCCTTGCAAAATTCCTTTAAAAGCTACAGCTTTTTAAAGAGAGGCATCAATTTCCTGAGAAAATCTCCAAAGATCAGTTTGAAATGCAAATATTCTGTATGATGAGGAAAGAAAAATACCTTGTTTTCCCTGTACTAATATGCTTACATTAGTCTGTGTTTTCAACATATTAATCTCAGCTTTAAAGGCAACCCTATCCAGAATAAAAGTAGTAGAAAGAAAAAGGGCACCCATAGAAAAATATTGGCAATGTGATTTTAAAATATCATGCTTCAATTGTCTGCAATTTATATTTATCAATACTTTGGCTGGGCTCAGGGAAGTGTTCCCACAAAGAACAAAACACACTGTGGAGCTGGGTGACCTTTCAGGGAGACAGGGAGAGGGGGAAGGGGTCCAGAGCTGCCCAGCAATCCCTTTCCTCCTTTATTAAATGTCATTACAAAGTCTCTCTCTATACCTGTAATTCACATTCCTATTCTCATAAAAACTTCCATAAATAATGGTCAGGCCTGTGTAAGATCACCTTGCAAAGGTAACACAGACCTGAAATGTGCTCCAATTCTTAAATGAATTGAAGGTGAAATTTCTTGTCAGATCATTCCCTTTGCATGGAAGTGCTCGGGTCAGTGAGGGGTTAAATGAATGTACAGTCAGTAAGGTGCCTGTTCCATGGCTCACATTACCTGGTGTGAGGTGGTCACCTAATGGTTACTGTCAGCAACTGCACTGATGGCCAAGAAATCACCCTCCCTCTGCAGCCCTTCAGTTAAGTAATCAACAGGAAGGTTTTGGATAAAAGAATAAATAATTTTTATTTCATTTTGTGAAATATTCTCTGTTAAGGAACCTTAGAGAAGAGGGGAAAGGTCTGAAACCTCCATTTCCATTATGCTGGGTGTTTGATCATTTGATAGAAATTTTTGAGATTTTTTTTTGAGAAGTTTATGTTGCTTGTTAAGAGGATTTTTTAAAATCACAAATGATTATTTAAAATTTAAAAAGTCAGACCCTTGCAAGCATTACAAGAAAAATGAGTATGAATTACAGAATTATACTGCAGGCTTATATTCCTGTTCCTGCCCATAAATAACAGCAAGAACTAATAGAGAAGAAAGCAGAACTACTGGAAGGTACAGATTAACCATAATTAGATATCTGTTGTCAGTGAAATTAGATATTACATAGTTTGAAATGAAGAAATTTGATTCCTTTCAGCCAATGCCAGGGAGCAATTCCCCCGACTCAAGAAAAATATACTCCAATCTCCAATGCAGTGAAATGGAACAAGAAACAAGGGAAGAAGAAATTCTCTGGATGAAATCTGCATTCCAACAGCACAGAAAGACCATGCAAAGGCATCCTTGCTGCTGAGTTATACACATACAGCATGGTATGTGCCTACATGGAAGAGATATTTTATTTTTTTTAATAAATTCAAAACATTTCAATAAGGAAAAACTGCAGATCAGTCAGGGGTTTTTTTTTGTAAAACAATCAAAACCATTGTACTCATTAACTAAGACAGACAACTGCTGCAAATAAATATGAACATGTTTGTTCATAAAAACAAACCTGAATGGCAGGAAATATGAGATTTGAGAAATACCACTATAATCACAGTGTGTTATTACAACGTATTTATTTTATAAACTTCTCCATCTGTTGATGCACAAAGGGATTACCCAGTGCCTTCTGCAGTCAGGTGGGTGCTCTCAGGAAGAACATGGATGAGGATTCCTTACCTTATAGGATGGCAGGAAGCACAGCACTCCTTGGCCAACTGTCTGACACACTGACAGCAGAAGGGCTCCCACCTCGTCCTGGAAGTCGAAGGTCTCCGTGTGCTGGAAGGTGGCACAAAGTTTCCTCCCGCTGGGCCCAGTGCCCACCGTGCCAACCCACACCTGCCAGGGACAGGGACAGGGACACAGCTGGTTCCCACAACTGCAGCACTTCCAGCACACACACAGGCATTGGGAGGGTGAAGGAAATGCTGAGATCTCTGAACAAATTCCCTCCAATCACTGATAGGAGAGGGCTGTTACAATGTACCAGGACTAACTTTTCCAGTGTCTAAAAATTGCCTCTTCTTTCATTTGAAAATATAGGTTTTAATTGCATTAAATCTAAGCAACACTCTGTTCTGTTGTAACATTTCTTTTAACTTATAGAACAGGTTTGTCACCATTTTATTTGCCACGGGCAGCACTAGAGCTCAGGGGAGGGAACAGAGTTCACCTGGGAATTCCGAATAACGTGATTCGCCTCCAACTGAATGGAAAACTTCACACCAAGCTCTGAAGAAAATGAATCCATGGGAGAGAGTGTTCCAGATGTGAGAACGATTGTCCTCACTTCAGTTAGGTCAGAAAAAGCCTAGGTGGGACAAAAAGGAAGGAGTGTAGAAAATAACAGAGTTACTTTAAGATATTTATTTATTATCACTGATTACTTTGAGCCTCCTCCTTCACACTGATCTTACCACTGCAGGGTTCAAGCACCAAAAATTCAGCATGTGGACCAGGGTTTTCTGCCTTGAACTCTTTCTGTGCCTGGGCCGTGTAAAGTAGGAACTTGTATCTGAATTATCCTGTTGGTTTTCACTCGTCCAAGTGTAAGTTTGTTGTAGAGCAACCCTGTAATCATCTGCAAACCTAGAGAGAGAGAGAGAAATATCAGTAAAAACTACAATTAAGCTACAATCTTATCGAGAGCATTAAGGTCATATAAGTAAGGAAGTGTTGTTACAATGCATTTATAATTTAAGTATAAAAAAATCATAATTTCAGAAAACAGTGAAACTTTACAATAATTACTCTTTAAAAATAAGGTTTAAATCAGTAATTTTTAGTAACTGCTGGCATTAGTAGTCAAGATATGACTACATTCAAATGATAAATGTTACACAGAAAAACAAAGCCCATACATATTTCACCTGGTTACACATCAAGAAAATTTACAAATTTGAAAAAGCCTTCAAATAAATTTCTTCAATATTTAACTTACTAATTAAAGCCCCAATTTGGCAGCTGAATTAAAGCTCAGGCTGTGCACTTGCACTGACCTGCTGTTCTCTTTGAAGAGACACAGAAGCACCATGAAGAGCCCTTTGAGCACTATCTGGGTGGCAGAGCTCACAACTGGCATCTCAACCAGCTCCTCCCGGCCCTGCACAGTCATTTTCTCTTCTTTTTCCAGGACAGCAACAAGATGTTTCTGTAAGAGGCAAATTCCACATTAATAACTTGGTTTTTGAGAAGACACTTAGAATGTTAATACAGACACAAACTGTCAGTTCACTGCTTTAAAAGTTCACAGAAGGTACCTATAAAGGCAGAGGGAAAAGGGCAAAGAGAAAAGGAACAATGCTTTTGGATTTTAAAAATGGTTTTAACAATTGGTGCTTACACAGAAAGGAGGGATTAACTTGAAAACAGGGTAAAACCATTTCAACAGTCAATAAAAATGCAGCTGGACAGAGCTGGCAAAACTATCACTGGCTCAATGGTTCAATTGAAATAATTGTACATGATCAATGATATCCTTTAAAACACTGATTCCTGATGAAAACCAGGAGTAACCCACTCAAGCTACTGGAATTTGTGGAGAATCATTTTCAGACAACTTTTCAGTATTGCCGAAAATTAAAAGATCTATTTGCATTTAATTTATGTACATTTTGAGATATTTAAGAGCACCAGTATCATGCCCCATGGTATTCAGTTATACAGCAAACATTACCTGCAAAATGGGAAAAGTAATGCCAGTTATTCCCATTTGGTGCAAAAAGTTGAGCATTTCTTTTCCACTCCACACCTTACAGGCACTTTCATACCCTCTCTCCACCAGCTGACCAGAGCTCTCCTTCAACCAGCTAAAAAAGAGAAAAACCAGAAATAACTTCAGAACTGATCTGAGGGATTTAGAGATATTTGCATGTACAAACCAAACCTCAGAAATTGCCTCAGCTTTCTATGATGAATGTTTTAATGCATGAAGGAGAGAGATTCTGCTTTTCTTTTATGCCTGTTTTTCACTGTTGAACAAACTGCTCTTGATGCAGCTCATTGAAGTGTGAAAAAAATGTCTTCCTATGTATTTACACTTTATCACCATATAGTATCTTTATAATAAAGAAAAAGGATTAAAATATAATTCCCTCATGATACATCAGGCTCATTTAATAAATACTTCTGCTGTGCTTTTAAAGCCACTCATCATTACTCTGCTACCAGTTGATTTATCACCCCTATTAATTGCAGGCTTTCCTATTAAGAACAAATCTTGGAAAGGAAAGAGGGGCAATAAAAAGTGCACTTTTAAACCTACCGACAGATTTGGGGATTCTGCTGCAATCTGAAGATTAAGCAGAACTATAACTGTACATAAAGTGTGACAGGACTTGCAAAAAACATGATCTGAACATGGAGATCATGTCATCTGTGGCAGAGCTAAAATTTGCTCTAACTTGTGTCCTCCATCATCCCTGCAGTGTGACAAGACCTTGCCTCAGTTTCCTGCCTCCCAGGAAATGCTGCTCCTGTCTGTTCCATCAGCTCTGAGGAGGAACCCCCAGGACAGCTGTCACTGCTGCAGCAGCTCAAAACCTCTACCTGCAAAAGCACTTCATCAATATCAACCCAAGTAACAAAGCCTGGTGACTGCTCCACTTCCACATTTCCTGTTCTGTCACTGAAAATTATCTGATCCATGGAACAATTAAAATAAAACTTCCCTTTTGTCAGGTTAAATGCAAACAAATACTGCCATAACAATCACTGCTTTGGCTATAATTTGCTTTATCTTATTAAGGAATGGTGACCATTAACAGGCAGAACTTCACTAGTTTGGCCCCATTTCCTCAAATATAACATTAAAAAGACCTGGAACCAAAACTAGGAAAAGGCCACTACAACAGAAATTACACAGATTTACAACTTCACTTCAGGAAATGTGAAACTTCTGTTTCCCTGTTATAAGCTCCAAACAACATCATATACTTTTGAAATGGTCATGCTATAAACGCAAATACAAACTTAATATAATGGCCTTCCTCATAGTAAACAGCACCAGAAAAAAACCCAAATGGTGAAATAAATTCCTTCTAACATTAAAGCATTTACTTGAAATATCTAATTTTTTTTTAGAGCAAAGCAGGAAGCCTAAATAAAATTAGCTTGATTCCCAGAAAGGCATCTACGGTTTTGAAGTGAAAATCGGTGTGTGCAATATTTCCAGGAAAAGATTTAATGGATGTTGCAAACACACCTTCAATTCCAGAAAGTGTATTTGCTGCTTCCCTTGCTACCAGAAAAGCCCACTGTTGACACAGCATATTCCATTGAACAAAATCATTTGTGTGGTAAATGTGCATCTCAGCAGCAAAGTTTGCCAGCACCTTCCACTGGTGTATCTTCAATCCTCACAAAGGTCACCTCAGCACCCCTGTGGCACTAAGCCCATCCCTAAGTGCTTTCTGGAATGAGGGCCCAGGATTTTTATAAGTGAAATAAGATTTTTTTCCTAATTACTTATGCATTTGGCAAAACCATGTCACAATGCAACAGCATTTTACCTATTACTGCTATTTACACCCAGTCTCCTGCTTTCCAGCAAGTGCTTTTCATGCTGTTGGCAGATTTGCCAAGACAATCAACCTTAGTTTTCCTGATAAGGTTAAAAAGCTCGAGGGAATCAAATCTCCAGCCATGCTGTTCTTATCTTTTACTAAAATTTAACATTTGAAATAGCCAGGGTAGGAGAATTAACTTCTGCAAAACAGAAAAAGTCACTTGTCTCTGTGACACACAAACATCAACTCTCAGAATAGAGAGAGGATGTGAAAATGGTGAAGTACTTGCTGTGCTGCACTGCAAAGTCTGTGGCAACAGAATGGTGATATGACACTGAGTCAGAATTCAATTAACTACAGAGCCACTTGTAGCATTATTCACTTTTTTCTGCTGACTTTGTTGCTCAAGTTGATTCTTCCACTTCACTCAAAAGACTTTGCCCTCAATGCCTTGTTTTTTCCTGGGCTTCTGTCCATTTGCTTTTCTTCCACCCCCTCTCATGATTTTCAACTTATGTTCAGGTCTTCCCTTTCCAAGAAGTTGTTTCACAGGGAAAATAAAGGGCATGACTGATAAATTCACTGTCAAGTACAAAGAATTCAATAGATTCCAATGTGACTCCAAGAATAGATTCCGACCTGTTCCAAACACTTCCTGTCCAAGGCTCTGAGAGCATTTTATAAATGTGAACTAATTACTGCTTTGACAAAATAATGCTGCTATTTGTCAAAGAAGCAAACAATCACGTGAAATATAAAAATTCTTATTATGCAAAAATTTAATACCAAACTTCAATAACTATGAGCCCATAAAAGCCTCATAGACAGCAGGACATAATTCAAGAGCATAAGATATTTTTCCAAACAGAATTTCAATGCCCCCATTTGAGTAAGATCAGTAGCTTTTTTAACAGATCAAAACCCTCTGGATTCCTCCAATGAACAAAAATCAGACAACTGCACAGTTTGAAGAATAACTCTGCGTAGTAACCAGCAAAAGGAAGCTAAATGCAACTCCAAAAATGCTAAGTGATGTAAAGGAAAGAGAGAGTTGCCTTACTTCAGCAAAGAGCAGCACACAGCTCGTAGGGGCGTGTGATCCTTCTGTCTGATGTTGTTAGTGACCATGAAATCCAGCTCCTCCCGAGCAGCTCGGAGCTGACTCTCTGTAACACTGTAGCTCACACACTCCCGAGCACTGTCCTCAATGTTATGGGCTTCATCCAAAATGACTACTTGGCCCTTTAGGTTAATGTCCATCTAAACAAGAAAATTCTCATCGAGTAAAAGAGAGTGAAAGACAAGGACAAGAAACAGCAACTAACAGGATCCTGTTAAAAAAGCATCTTGTGCATCACGGTGCAACACAAAATTTTCAGGTTTTGATCCAATCTCCATAATCCAGAAATAAACCAAGGGGGAGAAAAACCCAGGGGTTATTTTGTAGATATTTTGGACATAAATGGGGTCTTAGTCGGCCTCATCACTGGCATTTCTTTTTAACCTCAGTGACTGCCATGTTTCCCACAAATATACTTACACTCTCCCGAATCTGTGGATCCAGGAGATAATTGTAAGGACAAAACACAATGTCTGCGCCCACCATGAGTTCTCTGGCTCCAAAATATGCACAGGCACGGAGTTTCCTTCCCAGGCTCACCAGATCCTCGATGTCCCAAGCCTGGGACAGCCCATGTGCAGCCTGCAGGGCATGGTGCTCACTGAGCTTGTGAACACTGTGATAGTAAGCACAGGACTTGCCCTAAAAGCAAGTTAAGAGTCAGTGGGTACATGAAATAATGAAAACCAAGTGAGTTTCAATCCCCCAAGTTGTTACATGCAGTTGACTATTTCTTGGAAACATTTCTAACAGGTACTTTAATAATAAAAAACATGTCATGTCAGGTAAATTCATGTTCCTAAAATGTACATCAATAAAGAGCACTTCTCTTTTTCATCTATAAACCCAAAGACAATTTAAATGTTACTAAAATGTTAACCTGGCAGCCATAAATGCTATTCCTATCATCAGAAGCTTTTCAATATTGCTACAGTGTATCCACAATTTCTAACAATTAACATTTCATTTAAACCAAACTACCAGGAGGCATTTAACCAACACAGTATAAAGAAGTAAAAAATGTTCCTCATTCCAGCTGTTCAACCACCTTCAATTTGCCCACGTTTAATGAATGCTCATTTTCTGAAACCCAATTCCTCACCTGTTTTCCTTCCAGCAGTTCCACACACATTTCATTCCTGTTGCCAGCACTGTTGGACACCACTGGATGGATACAGGTGTAATCCCGGCTGGACAGGATGGTCATAGGGACAGAGGAATACACAGTTCTCTTCAGCTCCCTGGTGATCTGGGCTATTTGCTTGTGAGTTCGTGTTCCAAAAAATATTTTGGGAACCAACAACCGCTCTCCGTTTTCCTTCTTCTTTGTGTGACTGGGATCTTTAGTGGGTTCTTTTCCAGAAGAACAGGAACAGTCAGTGCAAGGCCCAGAAGACTGTGAACCAAGATAAAGCAAAATTAACAAAATCCTATGGTGAGCTGAAGGTGCTAAACCTGCTCATGGTCTGTTTAGAAAATGCCCTCTGGGATAGCTCAGGAGAGGCTGTTCACTCACCAGGTTGTTCTATCAAACTGCAAAAATTAAAATGTTAAAGCATCACATCATGTCCTCGTGTCTGAAAATCTTAAAAAAACTTCTAGTGATCACAATATTATCATAACCCAATCACAGAAAGAATTATTATTCCAGTGGAATATTTACACATGTGAAAAATGCAAATAAACTCACATTAAAACTTCAGCTAAGGACACTCCTGTTACACAACAAGAGTGCAGCACCTTCAAAGAAGAAAATTTGGAACCAAACACCCAAATTAAAATACTGAGAACATTTTTCCTCAAAGCAAGTAGAAGAAATCTAGACAGTTTAAGGAAACCTGTTTGCAGATAAAACAAACTATGTCACACACTCTCCATTAGAAACATGTTTGCTGTTTCTAATTTGCCAAAGGCCATCCAGTAACTATGAGAATAAAAGAAACACAGGGAATAATTCTAAACAGAATCTAATCCTGTAAAATATTTGTCAAAAGGCAGGTTTTTTTCTTCCTGAAAAGCACCATCTCTCACGGCATTAAATACTGGAACCACTGACATGAAATAGTGATAAAGAATGTGAAAAGACACATGGAAAACAAGGAACTCATGAGTAACCATGTCCACACACACCTCCCAAGAAAAAAAGTTGTTCATTTGGTGTAAAAGAGCTGTATTTGGTTTTGAGGTGGGAGTGCAGGTACCAACATGCAGCTGCCCACTCCAATCCCCCTCCCTCCCCTTCCCATTGTCTCAGGAAGATTATCCCTCATAAACAAATGCCAAGTCATGCTGTGTTACACCACAGCTCTGGGGACCAGGCTGTCTTTGAGCCTCCACTCCGAGGAAAAGCAAGTTCGTGTTACCCTCAGTCCCACTCAGCCTTGTCTGCCATTAAATATTACAATACAGGATAGAAAGCATGTAAATGTAACCCTCTGGAGCTGCCACTCACTGGGATAAAAGGTGCACTGATGTGCCAAATAAACAGGCCCTCAAAGCAGCTAAAGTTACACCCATGCTGGAATTGTTACATTGCCCTCTCAGGTTGCCAGTAACAGCAGATTTCATTACCCTGTGCTGCCACATTAAATAGCCAGTTCCAAATATCCTGCCTTCTATATTGAATAATTACTTATTCACTGAAAGGATAAAAAGAAGAGTTATGAATGGGGCTCTTGTCACAGTGAAGCAGGAAACAGCTGACATATGGTATATGTTACATATGTGCAGTGCTCAACTCTGCTCACACAGAGCTCCAATGCAAATGGGACCCTGCTACTTCCACCAGTTCTACTCTGAAATAATAAAAACCACATTACCATGCTAACAATTGAGATAACCAAAGCAGTTACTGGGAAGGGCCTTTAACAACATGATTATCTTCCAATTTTTATTCAAGTCAGAGTGTGTTTTCAGAGGTAAAAGGAATACCCAGGACACCAAGATGTTACTTTACCACTAATACTTCACTGTTATTTCTAAGCCTCACATTCAGTTTGCCAACTAAAAATAATAGAAAAATATCAGGACTAATCAGGCAGCTATTTTGTAAAAGTTCTTAGAACAACAGAAAAATGCAGTTCAAATTGATCAACATAAACATGAACAGAAGGCTCTTCCATGATGGGCTTAAAACACCAGATATATTTCTTTTTTATGAAAAGAAAGGTGTTCTTATGTGTAAGGCTTATAAATTACAGTATTTTACAGGTGGCTTTAAAAGTCTGGCTTAAAAGGTTTGCAATTGGTATAACACTGATATTAAGAAGCACTTTAGCCATTATTACAGTACTAAAATGTTACCTTTAACTTTGAAAAGGGTTTTATGTTAAAAAAAACCACAATATTGAGAAAGTTGTAAAGTCAGGCTGATTTTATAGTAACTAGAAAGAGTATAAAACTGTGTGCAGTAGTCAGAGCAATTCTGAAAGCCACAGACATCAACAGCCACAAACACATTAATAAATTAAACCTGTTTAGAGGGTCCTTCATAATGAAGAGAAACTTCAGGAAAATGGCTAAAACACCATTTAAAAGTTGAGTTTTTCACGTTCTTTGCACATTTCTCAAGCGTGTCAATCTGCACTTGAATTCTTAAAATTTTATTAAACCCAAATGATTTTAATTCTGTATTTCTATAAAAAGAGTTTCCTGTGGGTATCACACAGCACATCCCAATGTAGTGTTCCTCTCCCATTACTGCAGCCAAAGGAAAGAGAAAACCCTCCAGCTGAACAAAGTAACCCCAACATGGCAGTTTCCTTGGCAGTGTTGCCTCACCAAGGACTAATTTTCACACTCACACCACACAGATAAATGGTAAATTATAATGAAAGTGGAAGACGTTTCAATTTATCCATGAGAGAATTAGGGGGGAGGCTGATTAGAAATAATTCATATTAAGACAATAGTATTCTGTAATGCCCTCTGCCTTCAGAACTAAATCTGTTTTCAACTGTTGGAATCTGAAATAGAGATTTTCACTTGGAAGAGGGGGGAAAAAAAAAAAGATACTCCTCTACTTTGTGCAGTTATTTGTTCAGAAACACCCAGTAACAGATGCTGCTAGAGATCAGATACCACACTATATGGACCTTAGGCTAATGCAGCTTGTTTTTACTTCTGTCAGGGGTAGATAAAACAGCCTATCACATCAATATTTATATGGCCAAAACGTGGAAGTCCGATTAAAAAGGGAATAATCAGGTCCACCAAGCTGTCCTGTGTGTAAAATAGAGCCAAACAAACACTGGGGCTGTGATCTTTGAAACACAAAGAGGTAAGAGGAGTTCTTCATATCTCCATCTACATTTCCCAGTGACAAAGGCACCTGAATGATACAGCAGTGAAAGCCTCCTGTGTGAAATATCACACAAGCACAATCTAGGCAGATATCAGCACTGACATTACCAGAGCTTTTCAACTGCTCCTTTAGAAGCTCTCAAAGCCCAGGATTCTGCTGCTGCTGCAGCCCCTTGATTAAAGTACACAAAGCAGCTGTTTATCCTCCCCCAGTCACCAGCAGGTGAACCCGGTTCAATATTTATCACAGGCTTTCACAGATCACTGCTAACCAAGCAAACGTTTTAATTAAGCTGGAACTTGCTTCAAAGAGCTCATTCAAAATGTCAATCAGCGGGAAAAGGATCAGATACGGTGTCAGGTGAGAGCCTGTAATACAAATCCACAACTTTCTTCATCCCATCGTGGTAAATTAGCCCCTTCTGGAGTCCAGACCCTGATTGTACCAGGCTGCCAGTCCCCTGGAATGTGTAACAGAAGTCACTCAAGGCCCATTGTGAAGGTTGTAAGCAATATGTTAAACTGCAATGGGCTAGCACATTAAGACAGATTCTTTTCACAGTTGTTTTTTGATACCCCAAGTGTTTGTTACACTACTCTCCATTTACTGTTTACTTTCTTTACCTGCTCTAAATGGGGATTCCTTAACCCAGCTGCCCCAGTTTCTCAGGCCGTGTGCTCTGACAGGAGGAATTCAGAGAGCACCACAAGGGTATAATTTCCATTTCAACTCACTGTGGAACTGCTCTGTCTTGCAAGAATTAACAGCAGGAGGACAGAGAGGGACTCCCAGGCTCTGGACTGAAAGCAGCTGAGCAGAGGTTGGATCCTCACCCCCAGGACCTGCAGGTGTCCCTCTGGTGCAGCAGAGCTGGGCAGCACCTCTCGTGTTCTTACAACCACCAACCCTTCTCTCTCTTGGACTACAAACAGCATTTGACAAGAAACTAAACCTGCCTTAAGCAGAAGGTTGTCTTCAGTAAAACACAGGTTATACCAAGGCAGGGTTACCCCAGTGATGCAGTAAATATTATCATTACATTATCAGATCATCCTAAATACATAGTCCATTAGGATAAGTGTTGAACTAACCTCTGTTAATTTTATTTCATAAGCCACACTAGAAAAGCATTTTTACACCTGACAGACTATGTGTGATGCTCTTCATGATATAAAAATGTAGTTAAGCCTCTTACTTTCTGCAACTGTTTCTTGATAACAGACAAGTTCTCAGTCTGCTAAAGGAAAAGTTCATCACAGCAAAACAATACCTTTTTCTTTCATTCTTAAAAACAAACTTTAACAGAAATAAAACCCCTTTATTTCTTCTTAGGTGCCTTCTTTCTAAAGATGTAGCAAATAGAATAGTGTTTAAACTTAGATTAGTATATACTGCACTGTCTATCTTCAAAATCAACCCCATGGATAGCACATTACAACACACAGGAACAGCTCTGTGAGCTACTGGGAGCTGTAAAACAAAAGAGTTTTCTAACAAAGTGTTTTCTTAGAAAATCAGACTATGTTGCAATATTTTATTACTTTACAATCAGTTGACCTACACTAAAAAAGTTTTCCATTTTCTTCACTACAAGAAATTTCTACAAGTAATAAACCAAGTTTTTCAGACACCCACACCAAAGTACCAAAGGAAATCTTACCATCAAAGAAGGAAGAAAGGTCCTTTTATTAGAAAATCAACAGCACACTCTGCTGGCCTTTGGATTTCAAACTATCAGTTGAAGTTCAGTGGCACAAAGCATTTCAAATCCTACTCAGAAAACCATGGAGCTTTCCAAAACTAATAAAAACTACCTCCCATCAAATGACCTACACCACAGATTCACTTTTGTTCAGAAAACATTTAGCTCCCAGTGTCTCCCAGGAATACTACAGCCTTTGGCTTCCTTTGTGTTTACAGAGGCATGGAATAGTGGGAACCAGCTCTGGGCTGCACTGATTAAAACAGTAGGTAATTTAGGACAAAGAGCTGTTGGAAGTGCTGGAGGGAGAACTGAAATGCATATTGAAACAAAGCATAATTCCCAACATGGATAAACCCCCCTGTACTTAGAGGCTGAGTTACCCACAGAGGGGTATTACCATAAAACAACAAGAAAATACATTATTTGCCTTTGAAAGTAAATTTCTGTACTGACAAGGGCAGACCTCAATCCTTCCTTAGATTTGCATCAAACACCATTTCATGGTGTTCTCCTACATTTTAATATTGATAAGAACTCTTCTGTCACAGCCTCTGACAAGCTTTCATGGGAAATGCATCACTAAGGTAATTTGGCATCTCACATTCAGCTCTTCACTGCCTCACATTTCCTCTGCAACCCCCTGTTTAGAACAACTTCCACAGAGTAATTTACACTTTGCTCACTACACTGCTTAGACAGTATCATTAGGAGCAAAAGCCACTGCAGTTCTCACTGTTGACAGTGACAATATATTATTTTAAAGCAACTCACACACCTTTGCACTGGTTGTGATGCAGCCTGAGGTGCAATGTTTGTGCATGAAATGCAGCTTAATCTGGTTTGAGCAATCTCTTCACATCAAATATTTTTTAAAATTGCATTTGAACTAACACTCCTGATGTAAAACATATTACTGTATTACTTACTGTTTGGGGAGAAAAAGTGGTGTCTTTTGCACTTTTTTCCAAGTGAACAGTCAGTTCTCCATTTTTCCTCTGCTGATAAACTTCTAAAGGATCAACGACCTGCACTCCTTTTGCCAAACAGTGACGTTTTCTGACCTGCAGGGGACAAAACACTGTGTGCAAATGCACTGGGCAGCAGGATGTGCTCACACTGGCACCCATGGCTTTGGTTCAGCTGTTTTCCAGACTCTCCTTTAGTACCACAGTGCATCATTCATTTTGTTAACAGTCTAATCAAACCTAAGGCACACAGAAGGATATAAACAGGATATAAACCAGAACTCCACATTATCTGAATTTCTAATACTTATTTCTGAAAGTACTTTCAACTCTAGAATCTTATCCTTTGGCTCAATATTACTGGGGATAAATATATTTGGGGGATATTACTTGTTTAAATGTGCAAGACAGTTTAGGACAAGGTAATATGAACACTTTAGTGCAAGTAACAATCAAAATAGACCAAAACCTGTCAATCTGAACTGTGACATGACTCAGCTACATCCTTCTCTGTAGTGTTGATTGGCATTTGACAGTTTGGTTGAGCTCCACTTGGGTTATTTTACAGTAAACAAACTTTGCTCACCTGCTGCTCTGTTTCCAAAGGACGGATCCTTTTCCTGTCCACTTGAAAATCTTCATTCTCACTGTCATGGAGAGATAACTTTTTTTTGGCAGCCAATTTCGAAGCCAGTGTTTCATTTTCCTTACTTTCTGTAATTAATAAAATAAAATATAATGTCAACTACTAGAAATGCATTAAGTAAGGGCAACATTTTACAATATAGTAACTATAAATACACATGATGTAGGAAGAGGAGACATTTCTAGAGCCACAAACCACCATACAGATTTCATGCAGTGCAGAAATATGTGTAATTTGCTGTTATGATGGTAAAAAACCATCCCTGGCTGGAAAGCAAAAAGTGTGACAACTGTGCCTATGAATTATACCTGCAGCACAGATGTTTAGCTGCCTCTGTATGAGGTTACCTGTGTTTGTCAGTGGGCTCCCAGGTTTTATGGAAGTTCCTGTTTCCCAGTTCCGAGCAGGACAAGCAGCAGTGGGATTCACATTCCCAGTCGGTGCAGCCTCGTTGCCCCTGGGCTGGGAATGACACGTGCAGTGACAGGGGGGGGAGGTCTGTGCCTTCCTGTCCTCCTTCTCCCAGGATGAGGCAAGCACTGATCTCTCTGAGGGACACAGCATTGGCCTTTCATTGGAAACCACTCAAGACTCTACATGAGAACCAGACTTGCAGAACAGTGAAGGTGAAAGCTCAGTTATAAACCTGGTGTCTCTACAAAGCTGATCAATTTACCACCCCTCTCTGAAGAACTGCAGTACAAAAAGCTGCATCTATCTGCAGAAATTAAAAAAAACCCTTTTTCAATTCAATCCACAGAACTACAACCCACAATCATTTTTCTTCCCAAGTTCCAACAGCCATATAATTCCCTTTTGATTTCTAAACTCAGCTTTGCACTACTGCCCATTACTGCAAGATTGTTATGGTGGACAAAGACCCGAAATCAAATGTTTAAAGGCTGATAAACAATTCATTAGAATATATTTTGGTAACAAAAATTGGGCAAACAGACAACTCACCATGCAGAGACTGCTGCCATGATAATGCAGAGCAAAGTAATGCCAAGCTTTTGCCACTTCCTGTGGGGCTCTCCAGCAAACAGTGCTGCCTGGTATTTAACCCTTTAACAATCTTGAAGAACAACAAGAACAAAACCAGAATTAACAGAAAATGAAGCAAATGTCTCTGGCTATTCCTAGAAAGAACTTCCAAAAATAGGTCAGGACACCTGTTGTCTTTTAAAAAACAGAAACCAACCCCCCTCATCCCTTTAATAATAAGTGAACAAGCTTTAGCGTCTCTCTCTCAAGAATACACTTCATCAACAATGTTCAACACCAAAACAGAACCAAACCATCTGTCAGTTCAAACCATTTGTCCCACAGAGGAAAAAAATGCTTAAAAACTATTAAAACTCTAGATACGACTTTTATTACAATATTTTAGTTATTTATTACAATATATCTAGATAAATAACCATATTTATTAACACATAACTTGTTCCTTAGCATAAGTGTTCACAAATCCAGAATGCACCTCAGCATTCCCTGGCCATGTTCCAGATTTTGCACAGCACAGAGAACACTAAGTTGTTACAAATTAAATTCTCAAGACACCATAGGCTCTGAATTTAACATGTCAGTTCTCTGTGGGCTGGGAGAGATATTGGAAACCCAAATACTGGAAAACATGAGCTCTTGGTTTAGAAATTGTCAGTGTAAACTCTACTCACAGCATTCATCATAGCGAGCTGGGAGGGGTAAGCCTTGCAGGGGAAGATGATTTTCACCCCCCCAATTGTATATTCTGCCCCATGTGAAGGCATTGCCACTTGTTCCTCCTGTTTACTTCAGGTTTAGAACTGCAATAAAAAAACAGTGTTAGCAAGTCAACAGTAACAACCAGACAAAGCCTGAAACAACACACAGCACCAAAGAAATCCAAGGAGAAGGTGTTAACCTGGGAACATTTCAGGATAATAACAGAACTGCAATGTGGGAACTCATCACACACATCATCAGTTCAAACCTGGGCCTCGTTACAACCAAGAGCAACTTGGCATCAACCAACAAGTAATATCAGCAATTTAAATAAAACCTCAATGAACTCCAGTTCTGAGCACTCCAGATTCCATTAGTCATGGAGATTGTTGGGATAAGAGCTCAAATCCACGGGAGGGAAAGTATTTTAGGATATTTAATAACTAAAACCAGCCAGTTTTTCAATTCTGCAGGTCCACCAGCTTGAACTCCAAAGACACAGTTATCAATGGCAGCTTGTACCTCTCATTTTATAACAATGAAAAATAAGACTGGACACTGACTTTAAAAATGTTTAAAAATGAACACTTTTCTTCCACAAATACAGTAATTACCCAGGTGGAAATGGAGTGCCATTCACTTTACTATTCTGTGATTATCACCTGGAATCTCTCTCTCTCTGGATAATAAAAGACAATTTCCCCATCGTGCTAAAAGGTTGAAATTATTGAACTAAAAATACTGGAAAGGCATTATTGCCTTTAAAAGAGACTACGATTTTTAAACAACAACAGGGTTTTTTTTTCTCACAGGCTTTCAGCATTGACAAAGAGAGTAAGATTAAAGAGGCATATTCCCTGTGACAAATTAACTCACTGACCTGTGTCTTCATCTGACTTTTAATAATTAAGCATATACATCAAAAAATTACCAATGTATGACATGATTCAGCTTCACCGCCGAGTTTCTCAACAGGAAAAAGAAATCCTAGAAAACAGACATTGCTGACATGAGATTACATCCTATCCTTCTTTCAAAAAAGAAAGCCCTCCCCACGAAAAGTCTTTTCCCCACCGCATTCAGCTGGGGTCGTTTAAACGAGCACTACTCCGAGTTCAGTCTGCCCCTGAGGCCCCGGGGGGGGCCGGGACGCCGGTCAGACCCTCGGTGGTGCGGACAGCTCTGCCGGGAGCGCCTCAGGGCGCGCCGGGGCCGCCCCCCAGCGAAGCCTCACGGCCACCTGGGCCCCAAGCAGCGCTGCTCTGCCTCCCTGAGGGCAGGGGGCGCTGAGGGAGCCGCTATCACTGTCCCGTGGTGCCGCCCAGCCCTCACGGGCCCACCTGGGCTCTCGGTTCCTGCCCCTCCAGAGCCCCTCACGGTCCGTCACGGTCCCGCACCGCGGATTCCCCTCAGGGCCCTCCGTCCTTCCCGCCTCCGCCCCAGCCAATCAGCTGACAGGAAAGTGCCGCGCGCCGCCAATAGGCGAATCGCACGCTACGCCCCTCCCGCCTTCCACCTCTGCGCTGCGAGAGCCAATCGCAGGGCGCCTTGTTGGCTTCCGGGTTGTACCTGTTGCTAGGCAACCGTACTGCGAAATACTCAAATACTTGTTATTATAATAATTGACATTATTGTTATTTGCCATCATTATTACTACCGGGTATTATCACCATTATTGCTATTATCATTGTTGTTATCATTATTATTATCCTTGTTTTGAGTACAGTGCACAGAAAACACCATGGGAATACTTTTGGAAACAGGAAAATAAGAAATACATGGAAATTAAAAAATTAACAGTTTTTGTAAAGATTGTGGCTTTTCAATACTGCCACACACAGAAGGCCCAAGTCGTTCTGTGCTCCAGGGTGTTTCCCTCAGGTGAAAGTTGGGATGAATCTGGAAAACTTAAAATCAATGCAGGCAACACCTTTTGGAATTCAGTTATACTGTTTTTTTTATTTAAATACCACTACAGCATATAAAATTACACTTAGAACTGAGAAAAAAAATACATTTAGACTATTTACATAATTTACATTAAGATGTAAATACCCTTGGTAGGCAGATGGTGACATGGGATGTTCCAGCGGGTAATCCTGGAAAACAAACCCATGGCTCTGTGGGAATTCAGTGTCACCTTCCCTAAATCCCAGGCAATAACAGGCTGTGCAAGGCTTCCTCAAGGCCACGCTCAAGTCAGACCATTATTTCTGGAATTAAAACTGAGTTTATCCAAAAAGTATTTTTCTGATCAGTTCTGTCACTTAAGAGCAAGTGCTGCACTGACAAGTTTAGCAATTCGAGTGTGGTGAATTCACCTCATTTTTGGCCTGAATTTCCCTTCTCTGCCCAAACTCATGTACTACCTCATGGAACACCTTGTGAAACCCCAAGAAATTCCCAAAAATCCCACCACACCCCCTTCTGCAGCACTACTAAGCACAGCTGTGAATCCTTGTGTGGAAAAGAAACCCAACTCCACTCTGGAGCACAAAGGATTGGGAACTGCTCTGGCAGGGCTGAATCCTGTCATTCCATCCATTATCCCACCATTCCTCTGCACACTCCCCCTCAACACCAATTTCTTTTTTAAATCTTACCCTGATGACAACTTAAGATACCTCTGCACTCATTTCTTCAAGTTTTTCTCATCTCTTTTAAGTTAAAAAATACTGAACCATCCGAGCTGCATGAAAATTACATATTTTTTAAAAATCACATTTATATGGCTCATTTTTACTAGTAGTACTTTTTTAGACCAGTTTCAAACTCTTAGTGAAGGCTGGTTGACCTTTAAATGTAGTTCCTGATCTCATGAACTGAAATTTTGACCAATGTTTTGACACACAAATAAAAACCAGTTAAAACATTTTCTTAGCACTCATTTTGAGGGTGTAAGTTATTGACACCACTTTTTCAAGCACTCCTTAGAGTATTTTATTCCATCTTGCTCTGCAAGGCTCTGGAACAGCAGCTCTTTTAACTTAAGCAAAGCACCTGAATCTCAAATTTTTCTTACCCATCATTTTACTGCTCGACGAATTTTATATTCACTTTTCAGTGTTCTAAAACCCTTTCAGGTGTGTTGCTGTAACTGTACAAGCCTGAAAATCATGCTCAGTTTCACTGGAAATTATTTACTCATCCCATCAGCCTCAAAGTTTTCACTGGAAGCAAAATGAGCCCCTTGAAAGAATTTTCTTCTCAGCCGTAACTGAAGGAATGGAAAACATTGGAATCCTGCTCCAGTTCCTCAGTGCTCTTTCACAGCTTTCTCCAAATTTAGGCACCATAGGCAGTGGGAGAAGCTCCAAATAAGCTTGAGTTCTTCCTAAACCCCACTCACACTCATGTTGATGATTTCAATGATGGTGTTTTCCACACACTGGCACAACCGAACGTCAGGGTCCACACTTGCAACATCCCCAGAACAACTTTTGTTAGAGGAGTCTTTACAAAGCCCTGAGAGATCATGTGGTTTCTCCTTTAGTTGCTGGAGCCCTAGAAAATAAGGCAGAAGCAGCAAAGTACATGTAAATAAGTAAGTAATTATTGAAAATTGTTATTTTACACACATAACAAAAGCACTTGTGTTATGCAAGTCTGAGCCATCACTATTTCGTGCACCAGCCTTCACTCCCCAGGTGGTTTCTACAGACACTTCCAATGTTTCTTTTTCATTTACCTATGTCTGATTCCTTTGGGATTATTTATATTCCCTCCTAGTTCTTTCAACATAAATATCCCAGCAGAGACAGAAGCAGAGGACCCTGTGTTGCATGAGCAGACAAGGCAAAAAGAGAGACAAAAACTTGCTCAGGAGCAGCTGATGGAGTCAAACAGCCAATTCCTGCTCACACAACCCCTGGGGATTTATCCAACCACACTGTGTCATGTCTCAGACTTCAGGCAGCTCATTTGACTTGGCATTTCCAACAGATGAGGAAGATTTCCATGGCCATTACACTTCATCTGAGGGGCTGAAGTGTCCCTGTGTTCCAAAAACCTCTGCTCATGTCTTTCAGCCTTGGCCTACAATGGCAAGTTCTCTGCACAACACTTACATGCTTGATACTTGATACAAGCAGAGAAATAAAACAGAAGGAAAAGTTTAATAAATGAGTACTTTCAGCCTCTGTAACCTCTGAACTCTCTCCCAAATCCAGTAAATCCACTTGTCCCTATTCCTCTTCTATTGACAAGACAACAGCAGCTGCAGCACACTGCATTCCAACCACACTCAGACTCTTGAAGTATCACCCCAAGTTCCCCCCTGGCACCAGGATGTCATTTGTGAAATAAAGGTCCTTGACTCACGTGTAATTATGGGGTCGAAGTCCCGTGTCTGTGTAGCAACATCAGAGGCACAAACTTGTCCTATTTGTATGAGCAGAGACATAATGTCCTCATACAGAGGTGGGAAAGCTTGGCAGAACGACACCAAACACGGCAGGGTTGGCATAAAAAAAACATAACGCTTGGACTGGGTCAAAACTGCCAGGGAGAAAGACATGGTTAAGTTAAATAAATCATGATCAAAATGCAGTCAAGGACTGTTGTTATATTTCCAACAGTGGCATTTAGGCAGAAGTGCATCCAGCCCACACAAACCATCCCAACCCACACAACAGGGAATTTTGGGGCTGCTGGAGCACTCACCTGTGAGCAGGGTGCCCATGACATTGATGGCTAAACGAGCCACACTGAGGGATTTAGGCAGTGCATACTGGATACACAAATAGGACAGCAACTGGATGGCAAATATCTGGTGAGGAGGTGAAAGGCAAAAGAGAAATAAGCAGTAAAGTTACAAAGTGCTTGCCCTTTCTACCCAAATCTCTTCACCCAAGTTATGAGTTAAATATTCTCTATTTTACCAATAAGGAAATAAAAGCCAAAGAAGCCTTAATAATATTCTGATTATTAAGAAAAAACCCCATACATATGTAACATTAACCAGCATTAGTGTTTCAGAATCTCCCCCACAGACACAATTTGTTCCAACATGAATGAAGAGCAACAAAGCAACACACAACTTACAACCCAGCCCTTGTAGAAGCTGCTTAGGTCTGATGTGTTCTAGTTTTAACCTTATTTGAGTGCCCTCTCACCAGCAGTAACTTAATACTGAGAAGGACTAAGAGTAACTACAAAGTTGGCTTGATAAAGAAACAAGGGAATCTTTAACTCCACGAATTCCAGTCACCTACAACACCAGGCCTTTAATTTAAGGTAAAAGTGCTACAAATATTACTTTAATAGCCCAGGCAAGTTAGAACAGGATGTTTTCAGTGACTGTTTTATTTTCTCTCCCTAGCCAGTGTTTCAGCAGAGTTAACTCCCCACAGTGGGTCTCAAACCAGGTGACTGCACAGTACCTGTTTTTCAAGTTCAGGCTGGGCAATGAGCTCTGGAATGAAATCCAGACAGATGTGCATGGATGGAATCCCTGCCACTGTCAGTGCCAGAAGTTCACATGGATAACCCTGTGTGATTAAGGAAACAGATGTTTCAAAAATTTGCAGGTGTTTCAAAAATTCGGCTCCAACTAAGATTTAAAATGAGATTTGTATTGATGGTTTTTTCAAAACAAATACATTTGTAGCTCTCTTTTGTCCAGAGTTTGCTGCCAGCCTGTAATGCCAAGGCAACAAGAGGCAGTCTGGGTACAAACCCAGGGTGTGAACCAGTTCTTTATCCTCAATATTCAGTGTATTACTTGCACAGAAACCCTCCCTCCAGTCTCCAAACAAAACCAGACTGCAGTGACCCCTTCCTTCCATATCCCTCCCATTTTCCAAACTTCAGCCTCAGCCCCAATTTGCTCATTTCATAACTGCACCATAATGACTTTTTTAGTACTTAATCTGTTCCAGGTCAAGGCAAATTAACTCCTTGTAAAGAGTCTGCCATCTGGCAAGGAGCAATTTAACATGCATTAAGAACACATTTCTATTTTAAAAATTGCTAATCTTTCCCCTCTCAGTTTTTTTGGAAGGTGCACAGCTGTTTTGGCAGGGACAACCTTCCTCCTTCCACTCCAAAGAGATCAACTGTGCCCTGACAAAAAGCAAAGATAAGATGTTTGAAGCCAAATTAGTTTTGAAAAATGGAAATACCAATTTAAGCACATGGCCAGAGAAAAGTAACCCACCAAAGATGTAGAACAAGTAACTATAAGATGATCAGGCCAGTTTTCCTTGGCCTAGATGAACAAACTACAAAAAAGGGCAGAGGCACAAACAAAACACATGTCTCATGATGAGGAACAGGCATAACTTAGGTGCTCCCTTCCCACCACAAACCCTGAAATGTAAATGATACAAATTTGATGAGACAGGAAGCAGCAAAGTGGGTGGTTCTGATTCCTGAGGAACACACCACCACTCAGCATCCTCTGCCCACACCACCTGGCTCTTTCCTGCCCTGAGGAGCCATGGAAGGAGTGAAGCAGGGGAAGGCAGACCTGGAAGTGCACGAGTTTGACGATGTTGGGGTCAGCAATGTACATCTGGTGCAGCAGGCAGCAGATGAGGCACTGCACCTCCCTCAGGTTACACAGCAGACTGGCCTCCTGCTCTGGCTCAGCCCTGGGGCTCAGGGCACCAGGGACCCCCTTGAGCAAACCCTCACAAGTGCTGCTCTGCCCTTTCTCCTCTTCTGTGGGTAAGCAGATCTCCAGAAGAATCTGCACAGCAGCACTGTCCTGTGGGGGAAGTGAGGCACAGAACGTGCGTGAGAAAACCTCAATGAAATCAAAAAAGTCAAATATAAAATAAGGACAGTTTAAGGACTGTGGGGTGACCAGGATTTCTAGCTATAGATTTGGTTAATATAGAATGAAAATGACTCAGATCAAGAATCACAAACCCTGTAGAATATTAGTAAAACTTCAACACTTCAAAGAAAAAAAAGGTTAAAGCCAATAGAAAATCATAATCACTGATCAAAACAGAAAATTCAGAGACTTGCATTGTCTCAGAATAAATACCCAATGGTCCTTTAAAGCATCAAATGATCAAACACAGCTTTGTCACATTTATTGCTGTTCTACTGCAAAATTCTCCAAATCCAAGTGACAGAAAGAGCCTCTGCATAACACAAGCAACAAGGCAAAAGGGCTGTTAGGCAGAACTAACAGGGTCTAACACAAAACCCACTGTCCAAGCAGGAAACCAACACAATGCTACAGAGCAGGAAACAGAAGACTGAAAATATTTAACAATCTGAAAATAGGGTTGACCAAAAAAAAGGAAGTAAAAAGGTCTTTTTTCATTTCCTGTTTCTGTGTGTCTCTTTCATCACTGTCTTTTCTCACATCATTTAATATCCATTTCTGCCCCTTACCTGAGCAGCAAGCAAAGCATTTTTTAACTCTTCCCTTGTAACTTCTGGGGCCTCTGGACCCATTGCATTGTTTTGGGATGGTCTGATGTCCTGCTCAGCTGTTTCCTTTAGGTGAGAATTAAGGTAAGCTTTTGAAGCAAGGAGATATCCATTCAACATGTGCAAAATTATATCCATCAGAGGAGGACTCCTGACATGGGAACACATGATAAAATAAAGCCATTTCAGTAGGCAGAACAATTAACAGTGATAAAAGTAAAAGCACTTCCAAAGGCCCATTTGGTTGCAGTGTGGTTCATAGTAAAGCTTTTTCCCTAACACTGCAAAATTCCCCATCCTTTCTGCCACTCAGTCCCATTTCTCTCATGCACAGACATGTCAATACACACAAAAAAGCAAGGAACTGCTAAAAAGGATGATAAAAAAGGGGAAAAATAAACCACAACTGACAGAAAACATGGATTAGAATACACAAGGAATAAAGCCAGGGGCTAGAGGACATTTAAAATGATTAACTGTATCTTTTTAGAATAACAGATGCCATTTTCTTCATGACTATGAAAAAGCAAAGGAATAATTTGCAAATCCTGATTCATTGTCTGCATTATTTCACAGTCTCCTTAAAAGCTGGTGCATTGCTATTGATTATGACCATTTTCACTACCTCAATTCTCAGCTTATCCTTCTGCATCAGAGCCCTAAGGCAGCATTACAGCTCCTCCTCTGGCACCACTGCCACCTGCAGGAACCAATTTCTAAGTCCTGCTCAGAATTCCTTGGGAAATTAAGCCAATCTACCTTTGTCACATCCCTCAAGGACCCACTGGCAGAAAGGATGGAATACCTACCCAAAAAGATGGAATACTACAGGCCCCAGAGGGGTGGCAAAGACAGTGTGAAGTGGAAGGATGTTCCAGCACCACGTGGCAGCAGCCATTTCAAATGTGCTGCAATGTCTATTCACCACAAATTCACACCTACAAACCCAAAGTGGGACAAATCCCAAGGTTTCCAAACACCACTGGGTGTGAGGCTGCCCAACAAGGCATGAACAAGACATGCTGAACCTCACAGGATTAGTTTGAAAAGATGTTTTCAAGTCCTGAAGGCTTTTAGAAGTTTCCTATGAGACATCTTTCTGTTTAGCATCCACTGTGTGGTAGCACAGAACACAAAAAGCTCCAGGAGGGAGACACTCACCTATGGACTCTCTGGTCACACCTCAGGACAATCAGTGGATCAATCATCAGATCATTCTGAGTGTATTTCTGCTGTCGGACTATTTTCACTGAGGGCTGCAGGGCATTAACAGTCATCACCCACAATCTAAAATGAGAACAGTTTTATGATTTTTAATAGATAATCTATCTGAGAAAAGGGATCCCTGAAGCATCTGGACATTCAGTTATCTCAGCTCTATTTTTCTGGGCCTATCAGGGAGCAGAAACCCCACAGTTCATTTGCAGCCCTTGCAGTTAACCAAGATATAGTTGATTTCCACTCACTGGAATTACAGCAACCAAACTGTTTTCACTGTAACACAGCATCCACTTGACAAAAAAGGCACACTCTTACCAAAGGGAGTTCATGTTTCATCAGTAATTCATCATAAACAATGTACACTATAAAACCAGGCTGCTGTAATTTTTAAGTCAACTGGTGACTTCCTTTCCCCTGACAACAAGTCCCACCTTCCTTTTAAATGCAAAGGTTACAAATTTCAACAGAACAAAAAGGAATGCAGCTCCCACACATTCTGTTCAGTCACAACCTCCAATTTCCAAGATAAAAACATTGTGTCACTATTTTTAAAACAGAAAAGGGTTGGAACCATATAATCTTTAAGGCCCCTTCCAACCCAAACCATTCTGATTGTGATTCTACCTGCAACAAGGACCCAAACAGTATTTTGAGCCTACCTTCTGGGCATCACAGTGTTCAGAACCATCCAGAGTTTGTTGACAGCCTGCAGGATCCCCCGTGGGACCCCAGCATCCAGCAGGCAGTTCATGTTGGAGGTCAACACTTCTGAGTACGGGATCAACTCACCAGCTGAGAGAAGAGTCAAGTGTTCCAAGATCTGCATCAGCTGGGTGTGATTTCCAGGCAGCATGGAAAAGGCTGGAGAACAGAGACAATGGCATCTTGGTAAAACTGGACTGCTGACATCATTTCAGCTGAGCAGCACAACATTTTGGTGATATAAACGCAGCATTATCAACACACTTCCAAATCCACCACGTTCCAACCCATTTGGAAAGAATTTACTTTCAACCAAGTTACTTACCTTCTTGGAGCTGTTTGGGAGAGTGATTCTTGGCAATGTTTGTGAGGAGCATCCTCCTCAGCAAGGCATCAGTGCCTGTGATCTGCTCCTCACAGATCCAGTCGTCCACGATGCAGAGATGGGGGTAGTTGGTTGCCAGGAGGCGCAGCAGGGCAGAGTGCAAACCTTCAAAGAGTTCACATCTTACATTTGAGCAGCTGCACCTTTCACCTGAACACATCTGTGCCCCTCATTTCAGCCACAGACCTTCACTGAATCACTGCCAAGAGTCTGCCTCTTCACAGCCTGGTATTCTAACTCCAACAGAAAGGAAAAAGGTACCTTATGGAAAGGTGGGAGGACTATTCTCAAGCAAGTCCTACTCTAAAACCTGCCCTAGGTAGGTAAGACCTACTCTAGAAAGAACTCCCTTCCTCACACTTTCACTGTTACTCTTCAAACACCTCTGTAATCTCACCAGTTACCACTGACTGGTTTTAAAGGAGAGAGAAAGGAAGGCAAACTATGAAAGAGGCAACAGCCACTGAGCTGGAAACACTCAGCCTTCCTTTTCATACACATCAGACCTCCCATGGCTACCAGGGGAAGCACCTCTCCAAAGGAAGCACAGATTTACCTCCCAGCTCCTGCTGCAGCCCCTGGGCCTGACGGATGAGGTACTTGATTGGAATCTGATCCATTAATGCTGAAGAGTAAGACTTGGGTTTTTTCTGCATGGCAGCTGCAAGGGAACAGGACAACAAACCAGTTACAGAAGGAAATAAGTAATTCCCCAGTTGAATCAATAAGGAAAATGAAAAGCACTTGTCTCTATTATTATCCAGGTCAAATAAGAGAAAGTAACAAATAACACACCTCATTTCTGTTAAACTATTAAACTAAGCTCTTCAGGAAATTATTTCTGTGAACTATTCCATCTCAAGATTTCCCTGGCATTTAGATTTGTTCTCAAGATCTCCATACTGCCTTTGACCAAGCCCAGCTGACTTTGAGATCATAACTCAACTCTGCTCTTTCTTTATTCAAGGTTTTTCATTCTTAAAAACACTGGTTATCAGTTGGTACCTGGAATTCAAACTGTTGGGACACGCACACCCTGTAGTGAGGTAGAAGTTATAAATGCAGGAAGAACTGTAATTAATTTTACAGGATCTCAGGCTTTTTTGAATAGAATGAACTGATCACTACTAGAAGTTTTACACCCTAAAAGAGGGCTTGTAAATACACTCACCAGATATAAACACTCTGTTTTCACTGGAGTTTAACTCTGTCAATAAACTACACAACATTCTTGTAAAATTGATTCAAGAGTCTCCATTTCAAAGGTCAAAAGGGGATCACTCAGTGTTATCACCTATAAAACTGCCAACCCAAAGAAATGTGTGTGCAGTTTGATGACACATGAATAAATGAAGTTCTCACTTAATTACAAAGTCTTCTTTAATTGTTGCTGTATTCACCACAATCAAAACTTTTTCTAGTAACTTTTTGGTCATGTTGGACTTTCTTTAATCTGGCAAACAAATTATTCAACCACAGAATTTCAGCAGAAAATTTATCTGCTGAATTTCTACAGCAACACAGTGTTTACCACAGGAATCTAAACTTTTCATGCTGTGCTTGAATCTGAGCCCCGTGAATTTTTCCCCTCTTTGCATTTAATGTTCAGTTCCTCTGTTTGCCCCTCAGGGACTCACACATACCCAGAATCTTTGTGTTTGCCAGAAGTGCTTCCTCATAGGACAGGACATAGTAGAGGACGAGCAGTTGTGTTGTGATGCTGTAGCGCTGAGCAGGACGAGTATTTTCTCCCTGTAACAAAACACACAAAGGTCACCCTGCACTCCTGATTCCTGGGAACAAAAACATGGATTTACCTACAAACATGAGGAAAGCACTAACAAGATTCACCTCAGAACATGTGATTATCACTGTGGCTGGAGGCAGGAAAGACAAAAAGTGAGGCAACTCAGAATCTGTGTCACCCACACACACAAAATCTTTGCTTTAAAGCACATGAAAGAACCAAACATTTACCCCAGAGAGCCCCTGGAAAACGTTCAGTATCTCCTGTTCTGTGACAGGCTGATTTGTGGCCTCTGGGTTGGATTTAGATGCAGGAGTCAGGATGGAGTTGATGTAGACATCAATAAGAGGAAGCAGCTGAGGATGGAGGGGGGTGGTGGTTTCACAGAGCTGCCGATAGATCCAGTCCTAGAAAAGGACAGGACACAACATGAGCAGCTGCCAAAGCTGGAGGGCACTTCCTTTGCTCTGCAGGTACATCCCCTTTTAACTAGGTACAAAAACTGCAACTAAACGAGGCCTTGACTTTGAGAAGTGCAGTATCAGTCCTGAGTTGGTCCTAAACTGGGTATCCTGGACCCTGCTCTGTACAAGACCCACAGATAAACTTGTCCTGGCTGGAAAATCATTCTGACTCTCATTTTATTAAGCACAGATGGGGGACAGAGACAATATTCTTTTAATTTTTAACTTCACTAAGTTGTGGTCTCTGGATTACAGACCTACAAGTGGGTACCCTAACTTAATACACCTCCTCCTGAAATTACATGAATTCTGCTCCTCTAATTCAACCAAAAATCCAGCTTGCAAACCCTCCCCAACACTGAGAATTAGGAACTGAAATAAAAGGAAGGTCATACCTTAATGGACACTTTGTGCTTGGTGAAGGAACGACTCTTTAAGAGCTGGTAGATGCAGTGAATGGGTAAGAACCCAGTGATGTTGGCACTGAGATTGCCTGTGACGGGCACACGGACGGCGTGGGCTGTGACAACCTGCAGGGGACAGGGAACTCACAGCACCAACCCCACAGACATTCCCCTCACCACAGGGCACAGACACAGCTACAGTCTTTCCTGGCATTTCCTCATATTTAGTGGTTTGGAAGTTGAAGGGAAAGAGGGGAAAAAAATACCTGTTCAGTGAAAATCTCCTGTGTGAAGATTGTCTTCATTCTGCTGAGCGAGCTGGGCTTAATAACAATCTGAAAACAAGGACAAAGTATTTGGAATTCCAAGTTCTAAGTTCCTCACATGTAAGGACTGCAAATTGATTTGACAAACTGTTAATTTTTAGCCGTTTCAAACTTGTCTTAAATGGGATACCAGGAAAACATTCACATCTAAACTTCAAAAGTCAAGCAAAAATATCTACAACTGTCACAGGTTCATCACTCCATGTCCCCCTCATCCTAAAAATTCCCTACCCAGCTTTTACCTTTGATGAGACATTTTTCACTATAGTAAATTGTTGGCAAGTCTCCCTCAGTAATTCTCTGAAATTAATTATTACAAACACAGATATTTCTTTAAATGACTTAAAATAAAAAGTTTACAGCTCAGTTTGGAAGCTACTTCAATGCATCTTCTAGGAAGTTCATTTTTTGCACATAATGAGTCCAACAAGTCATCACTTTTTGAAGATAACATTTACCATAGCATTCCTCTGTATCAAGAGGCACGAGTAATTTAATATTCTTCCAGAGGAACTATTAGATTGTTACCCATTTTTTCAGGTTATATTTGTTTTAGGTATATCAGCAAACCCAGAGTTCTTTATACCAAAACTAAAGCAAAACCAAAAGTGTAAAAACCCAGTAAAAAGTCGATTTTAACAGAGGAATGTACATGAGTTCAGGACTCACCTTCATTCCCAAGGTGGAACAGACCAAATCAATGATGGCACTGAGCTGGTTACTGTGGAAATACATGGCTACCAGGAGAAGCATCTCTCCAAAGGAAGCAGACACACCAGAAATGCTATTGGTAACAAAGAGCAAGAGTTAGGTTCCAACAGGACATAAGGAAACGTGAGGTTACTGGAATCACTAAAACCAAACAAGCCTGTTCTCACCTTTCAAAGTAAGCTTCTTCCTTTATCATCCAACTCAGCCACATCACCATGAGCTGCTCCTGTTCCGGGGTGCTGCACAAAGAAAATCCATAAAAGATCCTTTTCTCAGCACTAGTTTTACTAACCATTACTTGCAGAAAAGCCAAAATACAAGGAATTTTACACCAGAAGTCTTTTTGTCACCTTCTCTTTAGCACTCAACAGCTGATAAACAGGGATATTTAGCACAAAGGTCGGTCCAACTGTCAGGAAACTTCCTGTCTGGAATGCACCCAGCAGAAAGCAACACCCCTTAAACCTCTGCACTGCTCCTCTTTCCAACAGGGGCTCCAAACAATTTAGCCACACACTTGTTCAATGGAAAAGTGACTGAGTAAGGTCTACTTTAGCCTTCAAAAACCACTCCAAACTAAGCCAATGCTCCCCTCTCAGAAGATTTGTAATAACCAAGAGGGAGATCAGAGTGAAATATCCATAGCATGAAAACAAACCCCTTCCATCAACATATAGAGATTTAAATAAAGAATTAGGGAAGAAAAACTGTGCAGCTCTGGGGAGGGCATTGCCTCAGTGGTACTGAAAGAGAAAGATCTTTGCAAAGCTCCTCCTTGAGTGAGAGGTACCTGACCAGGGTGGAGAAGGCCAGGAGCACAGAGAAGGACAGGGACACACAGCTCCTCCTTCACTAACAAGTACCTGACCAGGGTGGAGAAGGCCAGGAGCACAGAGAAGGACAGGGACACACAGCTCCTCCCTGAGTGGGCCATACCTGACCAGGGTGGAGAAGGCCAGCAGCATGCAGAAGGACAGGGACACACAGCTCCTCCCTGAGTGAGCCATACCTGACCAGGGTGGAGAAGGCCAGCAGCATGCAGAAGGACAGGGACACACAGCTCCTCCCTGAGTGAGCCATACCTGACCAGGGTGGAGAAGGCCAGCAGCATGCAGAAGGACAGGGACACAAAGCGGACCCCAGCGGGCGTCGCGGGAGGGCGGCTGGTCATCAGCTGCAGGAGCTGCTCAGCTTCTTCATCAGTTGGCCTGAACAGCACAGAAAACAGAGCAAAGCCCTCTGGTAACTCAAAAGTTAAGAGAGATCCAATCTCATCACAATGGTTAAAGATTGAGTTTTCCCTGCTATTTAATCTATTCGTTAAGTTGGTATCAATAAATGAGTATCAACATTAGCTGGTAATCTTCTCTGGACTTCAAAAACATAAAAATCTCTGTTAAGAGAGAACAACTGTGAAAAAACTTCTGCAGGATATAAACTTGCCTGTTAGTACAAAATACTTCAATTAAAACCAACAACACCTAAAGATGCTGCATTAGCACTCTCTAAAAACCAGAAGCAAAGGACTAGAAATTCAAAATTCACACAGTGTATGTTGCTAGAGCTGTCAGCTACTTTCCCTTCTCCACACTGCCCCAACCATGTAAGCCTAGACTTCTCTTAACAACTCTGCAGAACTGATTTTGCAGCAATAAAGAGCCTCCCCTAGGACTGACACCAGCGAGTCCTGCCACAATTGTTTGGAGGACACAGTGGCACTGAGACACAGCTCATGAGAGAAGTGCCCAGAGCTCTGCAGCTCTGCTGGAATAGCCAGACATGAAGGACACCCCAGAGCACGAGAAGGTTCATTACTTGAGCCCAGCAATGCCCATCAAGGCGCAGTAGAGACGTAACAGGGCGCTGGCCTTGACGACGTGCTCCTCCTTGAGCCCCGAGTACACGGACACGTTGGGCTCCGTGTCAGCATCCGCCTCCTCCACAATGTGGGTGCTGTGCACCGTGGGCAGGATCCCCATGAGCTCCAGGAGCAGCTGCCTCCTCATTTGCCAAAGCACAGAGCTGATGTTGTCTCTTTTTCTCTGTGTGAGGGGTTAAAAGACGAGAGTGACGATGTAAAATTCATCCCAGCAAACAATGTATGGCATAAGAGCTTCCACAATGATGAGGTCAAGGGGAAAAGGAAGGGAGGGAAGAGCTTTTAGGGTTTTTTCACAGTTTTCAATACCAGGGCAACAGATAACACGTGATTATGTTACAACATTCTCTTACACTAAAACACAAGCTTTAACTAAGTCAGCTGAGCAAGTCAAGATGCACCTTCTACTGTGAACAGAGGATGAACATATTTATGAGGTGAACATTACAAACTTACAATTCCCTGGTTTCCATGCCTAAAAACCTCTCAGGGGAACAACCAAAGAGCTGCTGCTTTCAGGGACGTTACTTATAGAGCTGATGGTCCCATAAGAATAGGTTCCCTTTTAAAGATTCCTCCAACAGGAGTTATGTGCATTCAGACAAATATCCAGCCCACACACAGAAAGGTTACAGCAACCTACAAGACTACTTTTTTTAAAGCACAATATTCAAAGGTCTCCATACCTGTTGGCCATTTCGGATAAAAGTTCCAAACCAAGTTCGAACCTTTGCGTTTGTTCCAAGCAGCAAACCACTCACAAAACACACCAGGTCACTCACTCCATCATCTGAGGACTCATTCTTGGTGTGATCCAAGGTCAAAGCCACGCCAAGACCCGGGAGGTGACACTCTTCCACCTAGACAAAAGACTCAGGCTCAGTGATCTTGGCTGGTTTTAAAGCTGCACTAGGATCACAACTATGATTCTCAGGACAGACTCACCACCATGCCTCGCACCCTCAGAGCTTGGGAAGGGTTCATCTTGCACAGGTGGCGAAGAGCTTCCGTCCTACGACGGCCTCCGACACTTTCCTCGTCCTGCCGCTCCCCGTTCTTAATCAAACCTCTGCACACTGAACACCCAACAGGAGCTCTAAGAAACCTCCCCTTCCCAACAGGAAGCCACATACTGGAACAGGCTGCCCAGAGAAGCTGTGGCTGCCCCATCCCTGGGTGTGTCCAAGGCCAGGTTGGAGTAACCAGGTATAGTGGAAAGTGTCCCTGCCCATGGCATGGGGTTGGAATGATGATCTTTAAGGGCCATTCCAACCTAAACCACTCTGGGATAATCATAAACACACAAAGCTAAGCTGTTGTGTTCAGCTCACCAGGATTTATTAGCTGGGCCATGCAAACCTTGAAGCAGAACAAGCAAATGTCTTTCTGCTCAGATAAATTACAGGGTCATCACAGATCTATGTGTCACCAAACCACTGCCCATACCCTGCCTAATGTACCCAGTGCACCTGGCAGCCCTGGAGACTGAAATCTTATTGCCACGTAAAGGATGCCAAACATGCACCACTGATACCAATTTTCACCTCATAATATGTCTCAGTGTAAGGGACAAGGCTAGAGCAGTTTGTAGTACTCAACTCAGCCTTTGCAAAAGTGACCTACAGATGAGAAGCTGTGACAAGTGGGCTGCAAAAAAATGGGAGTCAACATGATGAGATGGCAGCCCCTCAGCATCTCTGGGTGTGAATGCATTCAAATTATATTTCACAAAGCCAAGCACCCTTCAGCTCAAAACTGCACAACACACAGTTCAGCCCAGAACTAACTACACTGCTGGAAATCATTTCAGACCTTCAGTAAAAGCTGGAGCAGAAGAACCTGTGACTCACCCTCGTTGAAGCTGTCAGGGACATTGGCCACCAGCAGGCACAGGAACCAGGCTCCATTTTTAACATGCAGCAGAGCTTCAGCCACATCCACTATGGGCAGCAGTGAGGGCAGCTCTGCATGGAAAGAGGGGTTTTAAAAGTCACAACGTTTCACTGTAAAACAAGTAAAACCTTGCTTTCAACACACTTTTAAATAACACGCTCAATTTAATGAATGGAAAATTAATCTATGATTTGTTCCTCTTTGAAAGAGCTGCACAGTTCAGGTTAACCTTAAATCTGTCACAAAGGCTCCAAAAGTTATTTTGCTACATTTGTAAGAGGTTAGAAAACACTGTAAATACAGAATACTCCACCTGCTTGCAAAATGCAGAGAACATCTGCTGCCTCTTCCAGGTAAACAGGACTCTCAAAGAGCTCAGAAGACTTGAGAAAAAACTCACCATTTGATTCTGACACCTGCAAGAGAATCTTTATCATCATTGAACAGCTTTTACGAAGAGATTTGTCTGAATTTGCTTTAAATCAAGCAGATCTAATAGATTAAAAACTGTGAAAAACATACAGCTATCAATACAGAACAAGTATTTACTCCTGGAAATACTTCAGTATGAATGGGATCATTATAACTCACTGACAATTCTAAAAACATTGACACCAGGAGAATAAAATGCTGGGGTGAGAAAGGGTATGGTGGGGGGAAGTGAAATGTGGTGGCTAACATCACACTGCAATAGGAGCAAAGAACTGGATGGAGGAAAGTCAGGATTTCATTTTCAAATATGATTTCTGCACATCACCAAATCACATTATATTTGAGTACTCCATATTAGAGAGTCTGTATCACATTAGCAAAGACTACTATGGTTTGTTCTGAGGAAGATTTCCTCGTGGGTTCACAAGGAGTTTAATTACAAGCCATTGTTCAATCAGACAGACTTTAAGTCTTGACAAAGCAGGTAAGGACTGGAGAAGAATGCTCACACCATCAGCAGCACCAGAAACGTATCAACCTCTCCAAAGTGCATTTACACCAACCTAAAATCCACAAGCATCCAGATATGGAGAGTTTTACCTTGTTCATGATTGCCAGTAACTCACTCAGCACCAGCCGGAGGCGCCGAGGGGAATCGCTGTGCTCGAATTCCAGGGTCAGCCCGTGCTGGAGCTGTGACACCAAGACACTTTCTCCACTGCCGCCTCCCAGCTTGTGCCTAACAGACAATTAACAACAACTATTAAATGTTTCTGCAACCACAGAAGCGTCTTCAGCTAAAGGAAGGCCATAATTCTTAAGGGACCTCTTCTATCATGCCAAAGATCAGATAACAGTGTTGTAATTGCAGTACATGAAACCTTATCGGAGACATTATCAAAATTTCCAGTGCTTCTATTTCCCAGCAGCAAAAACAGTCAAAAAAGTGCATCCACTTGACCTGTCTGTTCATCCCACACAGCATTCCCAGATCCTTCCCTGCCTCGGTGCATCGCACACCCTCACCCTCTGTTCAGCACAGGCGGATCAGATCCCAAGACAACTAAATCCCGCTCCCTGCCAAACCCCGGGGCTTTCCTAAGTGATTCCTAAGGGACACGAAGGGCCGGGTCGGTCCCTCAACAGCTGCAACAGCTGGAAAAGCCGCCCAGCGCTTCCGCGTTACCGGAGCTGCTGCTCCTTGCTGGCGTCCTGCTCCAGCGCGTGGAAATCCACGGACAGCAGCGCCACGATGGAATTGACCGCCTCGACCCCCGAGAGCAGCCGCAGGATCAGCTTCTTGTCCTGCGCCCAGCTCTGGCTCTGGTCGGCGGGCGCGCACAGCGCCATGCGAACCAGGCAGGGCAGCAGCAGCCGCAGCTCGGGGTCGCTCAGCGCGGCCAAGCGAACCACGTCCACCTTCTGCATGGCCTCGAAGGCGTACGGGCTCACGAACTGCAGCGCCGAGCACTCGGACATGGCGGCGCCGCCTCCCTCACGGCTCCCGCGCCCACCCGCCGCCACCGCCAACACTACCGGGGGAAGCGGGAAGTGACGCCGCGGTGGGAGGGCTGAGGGGAGGGAATGAGGGGCGGGAAGGGCTGAGGGGAAGAACTCNACGGCTCAGAAAGAACGCTGAGGGCGGGGAAGGACAGGCAGGCTGAGGGGCGGGAATGAGGAGCGGGAAGGGCTGAGGTGGGGGAAAGCTGGAAGGCTGGGGTTTCATTTAGGGCCAAACAAAGGGATGAAGGACAAGGCAGGCTGAGGGACGGGAAGGGCTCAAGGGGAGAAAGGCTGAGGGGCGCCGCCCCCTCAATAAACCCACACCACAATCAAGGCTTCATGAATAATTTATTCCATTTGAAATTATTTTTTTTTTAAAAAGTATAAACTTTTTTTTTCTTTTTTTTTTTCATTTCCTCGATCACAATTTGTACAACTCAGTGTTTATGGCATTCGGCAGCAATAGTGTTTGTTCCTTAAATCGCTTTTTATTTCTGTGTTTGTCACGATAAATACGACGGCGGCGGCTCGGCCCAGGGCACATGGCGGTGGCTCTGCGAGGCTCCCCGGCATATCCAGCCGTGCCACAGCGGCTCCCGGACCTGTCCAGCCGTGCCAGAGGGGCGTTGGAGCAGCTCCTGGACCTGTCCTGCCATGCCGGAGTGGCTTTGGAGCGGCTCCTCGCTGTGTCCGGCTGTGCCACAGGGGTGTTGGAACAGCTCCCCAGTGCATCCAGCCGTGCCAGAGCGGTGTTGGAGCAGCTCCCAGGTGTGTCCAGCCGTGCCAGAGCGGTGTTGGAGCAGCTCCCAGGTGTGTCCAGCTGTGCCAGAGGGAAGGGCAGGGAGACGTGTCCAGACAC